>JALMLS010000342.1:0-312876 GCA_038496445.1 Trichosphaerium sp. ATCC 40318
TTCTATATAACTGTAAGCACTTGGTAGCATAAACAAAGGGTAGGAGGTACCTGTTGTAGATATATCTAATGTATTTTGCTGGAGAAGAAGTCTTTGCTCCTTCTTTACCAAGCAAGTGAAGGATTTTAGATGAGAGGTAAGGATACTCGCAATCCTCAATAAATTCGCACAAATGAGATAATCCTAGATGAGTATAAGTACTATCTTCACTGTAACGAGCGTACCAGTTTCTTTAGAGTCTGGAATTTCGGCAATTATAATAAGTATTGTGTCAACTATAGCTCTCTTGTATGTGAAACCGCCCTGAGTGTGTCAGTAGTTGAGATCAATGATTTCATGTACCTCATCACGTAGCATATTTGCTAAGAAAGCCATTATACTATAATGCCGTTGTTTGAATTTAAGAGCCAACGTTCTGATGGCATCAACAACTACAATCTTAAATTCATCTGAAATTTCATTAATAAATGTTGCAATTTGTTTAAGGAGTCTGTCAATGCTACTTTCAGCTTCGACCTGTTAATGGTTGTAAGTATAAGGTTTATACTTTCGATATATAAGAAATTTACTCACCTTTAAGAGTGTTGTAATAGCAAGGGTTGCGATAGATCTGTTTACATCAGAAATAAGATTTTCCATTTCAAAGCTGCATTGTCTATAGTGAATTATTAGCAAGTGAATGAGAGGATTATCACAGTACCTAGCAACCAAGTGTGGATGAGTTGTGGCGACAGTGTTGAGAGTTCTAACTGCAGCGAATCGTATTGTCGTTTTAGGAGAGCTCAAAAATAACTATAACGTACTTAACAAGAGGTGTACAAATGAATTCAAGAGCACATCATACCTGCAAAACGGTAACAGCTGGAGATAAGTTCCTGACTTCAATGTCTTTTAAGTTGCAAATAGCTCGTGCTGCTTCATACACTACAATCTCACTCTTGTGTCGTAGACAGCTTTCCAAATATTCGTATAATTGAGCGACATGTGGTCTAAACAAAGTAATTAGCAAAGACCATTCATGAAAACGAACTGCACTTACCCTTGGGTTGAGCTCTCGATAACCTGTACAACAAATCTGATCAATAAGCAGTTGGCAAATTGCGATCGAATAGAGGTTCCACTATAGATAGTATGAGCAAATAATAACGCTGTGTAATGTTTTTTTCATTCAACCAAAAAAAAAACCAAATAAGTAACAACAGCCAAGTACCGAGTTAAAGATGCTACCAATTTTACAATAGCGTGTTTATCTTTTCTGCGTATTCTATGTAGTAATCCCAACGCATGATATTGAACCATTACAGATCTATGGGTGAATAAATTAATAAAAAATGTTTCTAATGTGATCACCAACCTAGAGTTCATGGCTTCTTGTACTTCACCAATCCACCGTCTCACCACATCACCGCTTGAGCCTAAACATGTCAACAAAGCGCACATACTACCTAGTGTAAGGGGTTGCGAACGCACTCATTAAATGAAAACCAGATACTAAAGCAGCGCTAGATACGTATGGATCCTTGTCAACTATTGCTTGTTTTAAATACCGCTCAATTTGACCGAGCATGGTAGGCTACGTGAGTGTGAGTGGATAATAAAATGAAATGTTGAACTGACGTCAATTATTCTGCTTATGACTCGGATGGCATTTGCCTTGTAGGAATCGACCTTGGAGTTTATATCCTTACAAAGTGACGCGGTAGCCATGATGGTGTCTTCAGCTATACCCGTCAACTCTTTAAGGACCATGTATACCATCCTGCGAAGTTGTACCTTACTATAGTAAGTAAAACGCGTACTTTGAAGCGTCGGCGTACATCTTTCGCTTGAAATAGCTTTGTAACGGCGAAAAACACATCTGTGGCTTCCTTGGTAGTGAGAATATTACCTTGGACAATCAAATACAGTATTTTGGTCAACAGGTGGTAAGATCTCTTGGTTTTTGGTGCATGGCTAAATATCTTCGTTTCTTGCAATACTTGGCCCTTGTCAATGTCTTGGAGAGGCAAATATTCATTCTCCTCTTGTTTCTTATGGTCGTCCATGTCTCACGAAATTACAACGTTGCAAATATTAAATTACTAGCCGTGCGTTACACTGTATTCCAGACACCGAATAATATGGTCGACGTCAGCAAAAAAAACTTGGTAAGTTACACTTAAACGTCAAAAAAAATCTCGTATTAAAACAGTGACAGCAGTGTACGTCCACGATATATTCCAAGTTAATGGCGGTAGTATGAGCGAAAAATATGCGACTTTAGTTGGTCAAAAAGGCACGTACACTTTAAAAGTGGGTGCAGAGCATACTGCAAAGCACATGGGGAGTGGTTCTGTTGAAGTAAGCCACTAAAACGCGTTTGACTGTTAAATTATAGCAGGTATTCGCAACACCTATGATGGTCTGTGTAATGGAAGGTAATAAGTGCCAAACAATGATTGTAGACTAAAAAAATTTTGAGCTGCCGCTGTTGATTGCCTGTCAAAACATTTAACTGCGGAAGAAACATCAGTAGGGACAAGTGTCAACACGAAACATTGGGCACCTACACCAGTTGGTTTAACTGTCACCGCCACAGCTACTGTAACAGCTGTAAATGGTACGTTGTTATTTTTATACGCGTTGCAAAATAAAATCAAAAAAATTATTGTTATTTTGACAACTTATTCAGGACGTAAAATTAGCTTCGACGTTGAGGCTCATGACGACAAGGAAAAGATCGGTGAAGGTATGTATTGTCGTAATATAAGTTACGCAAAGTGTACTAACATAAGAAAAAACAATAAAAGGCAAGCATGACCGTGTAGTACTCGATGAAAAGCGTTTTATGACAAAAGCTAGCCAAAAGAAGTAAAGCGTATTGCTGGTGACACAAAATAAAAAAATTCCTAAAGAGAAGCTTAAAGACTTTAGTCTAGTTTTAATTAAAAGTGGTCTGTGCGTACACCCCATACATAGTAGTAGCTGAAAACGTTGAAGCGCCAAATTAAGACTAACAATGTCGAAAGAGTTTTTACTGTACGTTTGTGGTTTTGCGTCTTGAATAGCGCCAATACAATCGCGTTGCGCAAAAGGAAAAGTGTAATTGGTTTTTTTAGTGCTGGCGTTGCAGGTTTGCAAGGAAGGCGTAAATCGATGGAAGATGCCCACGCTTTGCACCCATCTCTGGTGGAACACTTTAAAGACGGTCATCCCCTGCACAAGAAAAGGACCGCTTTCTTTGCAGTATTCGATGGCCACACAGGAGATCGCGCGGCACTGTGCGTTTGTTGTATTATCAAGCTACCTGAAAACAATATTTGGCGATGTTGTGCTTTGCTATAGCACCCACGCTTTGTAACGTGTCGATTGTTCGAGCCCTCTGATAAATTTAGGTTTGCTGAGAAGCGCTTGATCCAAAATATTGTCAAAATGGTGCGATGACATATACACTCGCACCTTTACGCGAACTAATCGTGTATAGGACGATTTGGAAGTAAACACATCTCGAAAGTTGCGTGACGCATTAGTTGCCACTGATCAGCAATTCCTCTCCTCATTTCGAGACGAAGAAGAGGTAGAAGATGGCTGTACAGCGATTTCTGTATTCATGATAGGTGCGTCACCACTGTAACTTATCATTCCTAGCGTTACTAACACTTCACTAGATAATGTACTATATACCATCAATTTAGGAGATTCTCGAGCGATTTTATCTCGTAACGGTGAGGCAATAGACCTTAGTGTAGACCAGAAACCAAGTGCAGAGTTTGAATCAAAGCGAATCATAAAAGAAGGTTTGTATTGTTATAGCACACCGTTAATAGGTAATGAATGCTTAATTGCGGCGTAGGTGGTTTTGTTACCAAAAGTGGAAGAGTTTTGGGATTACTGGGCGTTTCTCGTTCCTTGGGCGACGCATTTTTCAAGAACAAAGATTTAAATAAGTAAGTAGCTTTACTCGTTACAAGCTGTGGTAATAATGGCGTAGAGCATCAAACTGTCTTGTTAGCAGCGAACCTGTAGTTCAAAGGCGTTATTTATCGAACAAGTACGTTATATTTAGTTTATACTTGTTCTAATCGCCCTGTGCGTAGGGATGAATTTATATTGCTTGCATGTGATGGCGTTTGGGATGTTTTATCAAGTCAGCAAGCAAGGGATTTTGTTGCTAAGAAATTGCCAAAATTGGCTTCAGGATCAACGCTTGATGACATTGCAATGGTTAGAGTTTTTGCAGTTCTTTACGTGTATTTGTTTATATTAAACTATGTTTGCAGGAACTAGCTGATCATGCTATTAATGAAGGTAGTACCGACAACGTCAGTGCAATTATAGGTATGCTTGTCTATTTAATACAACAAATTGTTGCAATTGCTTACAAGTTTATTAGTACTGTTTAATGGCAAGATAAATCCTGGTGGCGATGCAGGTGTAGATATTGAGGTACAATAGAGAGTATTAGTGTAATAATACTTGCTGACACAGTGGCATTAGAATGTTGTTAACGAAGATTACGCTGTGTTATTGGAAAAAAAAGAAGAAGAAGAGGCACAATTAAACTCAGTCGAAACTATTATTTTTAACATCTACTGTAGCCAGTCGCGCCAGAACCGAAACCTGCAAAACGGCGACGAAACAGGAAATTTGAACAATCGAGTTCGTCAGAAGAAAATCGTAGCACTTCAAAGCGCAACAATGGCAGTACGCCTCGTAATAAAGTCAGGGTATGAAGATAATATTTGTTTAATGGTGATACTTAATATCTTTTGTGTAGGATGCTACATCCCCAAGAAGTAGTCGTACCAAAGCGAGACATGCATCTAGTAGATCAGTATCCAAATCTTCAACAAAGTCGAGCAGTGGGTTGTATACAAAGCTGAGCTCTAATAGTTCAGCAGCATCTACTGATAGACGTGATGAACCTCTTGGTAATGATTACACTGTGACTATGCTCACGAAAAAGTTATTAAGCACTGGTGGAAGTGGTGAGTTTGTGAACGTTTCTTTTTTTTCTATTTGTTTGTTGTGGCTAATTTTATTCACTTACAGGCGGCTCTTTTGAAAAGGGTTTTCTGCTGACATACAAGTATTTTATGACGAAGCAAACACTGTTTCGTGAAGTTCGTGAACAACTTCTAGAGGATGCAGAAAGACCGAATAAGAAAAGGTTGCAGTCTATATTGCAATCCTGGGTGAGATATCGTGCTCACGATGTTGTACTTGATGATGAGTTTGTTGTTCTTTGGAGAGATTTATTGGAGGACTTAGATAATGGTGGACGTTCACGTATTTCAAAGTGGACAAAGCTTATGAAAGAAAAAATTGACACATTCGTACGTTGTATTTGCATGCCTAGCAAAAGTAAATTAATGACATTTTCTTTTCTAGTCTGAAAAGCTCACAAAAGCCTTGGTACAAGGTGGAACGAACTCTAAATTATTTAAGTTCTATAGAGTCGAGTTTAATTTTGCAACTGTTAACCTACTTGATATGGCCTGTACGCTTCCTGTTTTTTTATGAAATTTATTTTTATTGTTTTTATTTATCTGTTTTGTTATTGTACTTAATTTTTTATAGCTCAAATGACGTTAATTGATATGTATTTATTACGGAGAACACCTCTAATACAATTTTCTACTGAAATATCAAAAGGAAGTGACAGACTTAAAAAATTGCGTGCTCGGTTTGGTCAGGTGAGTGTTTCCTTAATATATATTTTATAGTGTTAAAAAGGTACTAATTCAACGCTGCAGGTCAGTGGTTGGGTGACAAGTGAAGTTCTCAAGCAAGACAAACCTAAAGTTCAATGTCAACGGATAACAAGTTTCATTCACTTAATGCAGGTACGACGATTTTGCTAAATTTGTCAATGGTTTAATTTAAATGTAGGCTCTGCGTAGACAGAATAATTTTGAAGGTTTAACGCAGGTTCAGCATGGTTTACAACATCCAAGTGTATTGGATTTGAAGAAAGCCTGGAAGGTATGTTTCGAAACATTTTATCTTTTACTTGGGTTTTTATGTCTGATTGTACTAATCTTTTTCAAGGGTGTTGACGCTCATTTTAAGCAACTATGGACTGAAATGTCAACGTTGACTGGTGCTCTTGGACTATTTGTGAATTACACAAATGGATCATTGTTTGAGCGAGGTGTTGTTTATATTCCGTACCATGGTAAGCCCCTTAAAAAAAATACCACGAAATCATTTATTAATGTTTTTTTTCCCTTTTGTTTAGAAGCGCTTATTTCAGAAATTGATATCATCGAAAAGAAATCACAAACTATTGTGATAAAAGACGAAATGTGTATAAATTGGACAAAAATGGAGGAACTTTCTGAAATATATAGTCAGATATCTACTTTGCAGCGTGTTTCACTAGATGTCCAAGCTGATCCTAGCTTATTATTGTTCCTATTGAACATGCCAAGTAATCCAAATATCGCAAAGGCTGCACGTGGTAAAATGCCGGTACGAAACAAATTTTTTTTTCTGAAAGATTCGAATTATTATTTTTGTTTTTTCTTGAACATGTTCTTGTTTTTTGTAATTTGGCGCAAACTTGATTTTATTGCACACATACAAAACAATGATAGAAAACATGGTTTAAGACCTGTGTTGTCGTTAAATTTTTCTTGTTTTATTGTGAAACGAGTTTGAGGATTTATGGGTTCTATTTGTAGGGATCTGATTCTAGTGTTACACTTCCAAAGGCTAAAAAGAAGAAATCATCAAAATTCAAGAGTGATTCTCCTCGTAAAGAAAAGAAAAAAGATAATTCACCAAAGTTTGATGATATTAAGACATCAGAAGGTGTTTTCTTGAAGTTTAAACAATTTTTGACAAAGATTAATAAGGAGGAACAGTTAATGTTTTATTCAAGCATTATAACTTATCAACAAATGGATTTTGCACAACAAGATAGAGTAAAGAAAAAAGGATTGAAAATTTTTCAGAGATATATTGATCATTTGGATGACTCTGATAATGAAGATGATGGATTCTTTCAATTTGATACAAGCGCTAAGATGCCTATTACAGATTCTACTCTTCAAAAGCTCAAGAAAGAAGTTTCTGCTGAAAATTTTTCTCGAAATTTATTTTCAAAAGCAGAGCTTGAAATGGAGGCTTCTCTTAGAGTGTCGTTCAAAGATTTCTTGAAAAAGAAATAGATGAAAAAAGCAAGAAAAAAAAGATGAAAAAAAAAGAACAAAGGAAGCCGTAGGTTTTTTAACGGGATTGTACAATAAAAATTATACCAACATATATTTTTTTTCTGTATTTTTTACCTTTGTAGTCTGTAGCAGAGAGACAATGGTGTCCGCGATGAGTACACCTACGCAAAGTTGAGAGGTATCCGTTGTATGGGAGCACGAAAACATGAGTGCATGCCCTCCAGCAGAAGAAAGACCTTATCTACGTTCGAATCCGTTAAGTACGAAAACTTGATTCTTTTTTTACCATACAGAACTCCGCTAGTTCAATACCAAAAAACAAATACTTGCGCCTTGCTGTACATCAACTTGTTCGTAGACTATTTTCAAATGATTTTTACTTTTACATCACGTGTTGAGCACGTGGGACAACATTAAATTTACCAACCGTATTTTCCCCAGCTAATTATAGTTATTAGAAAAAATACCGAGTACCTATAACACTTGACGCACGTTTGTCTCTTTGTTTGGATACCACTTGCTCTTCGTTGGTCGAGTTCTGGTTGTCTTGCTCTTGCATCTGCAGCAAGAGCTGTAAGTGAACCATAACGCTTTATCATTTTGTTTTTCTGACTGCCAACTGCAAATACGCCCTGATTGGATTTGTTAATTTTATTTGCTTAAATTACTTTAGTTAGTTTAGTTGGTTTAGTACCTTTGGGACATAACTTCCTTTGTTATCCATGTTATTGATACGCCAATTTGGATCTAATCTACTGTTGGCGTCAACTGTTTGCAACATTGAGTCGTCAATGCCCATAAATTCTCTAGGCGGAAGCTATAACAGTTAAAATAAAGTTACAAAAAAATGAAACACGTGTACATTGCCGTTACTGGCTTGGACAGCCCTTTGCCTTTGTGCCTCGTACTGAGCATATTGTGCATATTGATCATATTGTGCTTGGTTATAAGAAGGTTGTGCACCAGTTAGATGAGGTGGTTTAGAAGGGCCAACAGAGGCACCAGAGTTAAGATGTGGTGGTTTAGCAGGACCAACAGAAGCCTGAGCTGCCAAATGAGGGGGTTTAGCAGGGCCTACAGAAGCCCCAGAGGCGGCTGGGCCAACGTCTGTTCCGAGTTCAGGTCCGAGATTTGGTTTGCGAAGACCTGTCGGTTTACTTGGTTGTTGTACTTCGTCTGGAATGGATGTAGTCGCGTTGGCCTCATCCTCGTCTTCTTTGGAGTAAAACTTGCTTTCTTTCTTCTTTGATGGGTTTTTAGGCGCAGGGAGCATAGAGAGGAGAGATGTCTTTGCTTTTTTTGATGGGCGTTTCGCTACTTCAGTATGGAATTCGTCAGAGGCTTCATGAAGTGCCTTTCTATTGCGTATAGGCACTTGGAAGGTAACTTTTTGCTTTGTATCGCTAATTTCATCTATTTTCCGCTTCGACTTCGGTTTGGCGGTTTTTGGCTCCGGTGGTGCGACTGTTATTTCTTCCTCTTCTTCAGATGAATAATTAGCCACCAACATTACAAATTTAACTAATTAGACCCTAATTGCGCTTTTTTTTTTATGATTTCCTATTTGTGACAGCTGCGAAGAGCTGTTGCTGTATTTTTTGCTTACAATTCAGTGACTAAGTTAAGCCGCGCTCCGCAAAAAACTCAAGGCGCCAATTCTGTACCACCAGTTTGACACTCTAAACATCGCCTCTAATCCACATTACGCGCAATGCCTCCAAAGCGAAAGCGAAAGCCTGATTCACCCACTGCTGCTAAACCTCCTTCCAAGAAGGCGAAGCCAAGTCCACCACAATACGAAAGCAGTGACAGCAGCGATGATGAGAGTGGTTCTATCATAGATAGTTCTGACTCAGAGAAAGAAGTGTGCCAATACGACGCTAAATGTTACAGGTGGGTTTAATACACTATTGACAACACTTAACTGACAATACAGTCTTGTGGCTTTTACAAGTTAAAAAAAAACGTTAAACTCTATGTAGGAAAAACCCACAGCACTACGCACTCCTTAGACATCCACAAAAGAAAAGACAAGAGTATTTGGCAATAAAACGAGGCGAGCTAGAACCCTCTAAGGCTTTCTTTGCGCGAAACAGAGACGTAACACCAGGAAAAGTAAGCCCAAAAGCCAAGAAAAAGAAATCAAAAGCAAAAACAAAAAAAACGAAAAAAATTGTTGTCAAGAAAAAGAAAAAGCCACCATTGTTGAGAAGAGCCTCGTCAAGTAGTATACGTAACACCATGTCATCAGATGACCTACATCAGGTGACACTATAATTCGACTTGATGATTGATTACTTACTGGTGACCCTTAGAAAACGCGTCCAGAGTTAGGAACGTATAAAACAATGCTGCAGTTCTGTTTGCATGGCAACAAACTAGCTGCAACAGACAAACGTAAACTGCGTATTTTTAGAAGAGAAAACGAAGTCACAGACGCAGAACACGAGCAATTACTCGGTCAGTTTGGCTGGACACCTGATGAGTTTGCGGATGGTGAGAAACAAGAGATAGAGTGTGATTTAGATGAAGAAAGAGAGGTTTTAAATGATCCTAATGGTTTCAGAGTTATTACAATAAAAAAGGTAAGTGCTACTCTTTATATCCATTGTACAACGCCCTTACCTTGTTATTTAAGAGTCAAAATATGTCAAACGAGGAAGAGACTGTATGGAGTAGAGCTAGTGCTAAATTTTATCAGACAATGTCTAAAGCACAAGGAAACTATGAACTTACAGAACTTGGTGTTATTGTAAACACCAGATTAAAAGCTCAATATGATGCTCTTTTACAAAAATATAGTGCAAACGGAGGTGATGAGAGAACACAAGAGCAATGGGGATTCCATGGATCATCTCCAGGTATAGTATTAACCCTTTTTTTCGGTTAATATTAACTACTTTGTTTTATCAAGATTGTATACTAAGTATTGCTAAAACTGGGTTTCTTCACCCTGATAAGCTAAAGAAAAAAAAGTCAAAGGTTGAGCAGCTCGATGATGGATACTTTGGCAAGGGTATTTATTTTTCTGTACGTTGTTTTGCTTGTGTACAATAGTGTCATGTCAAACGAAGTACTAACTTTTTTGTTGTTTATAGTTGTATTCTGATTACGCCATGTGGTACAGTGAAGAGCGTGAAAGCGACCAGATTCTATTGAGTAAACTGGCAGCTGGTAAAACGTTTCAGTGTACTGGGCGGATGGATGGACAAGATAAACAACCTGGTTTTGATTCACATTACAGTCCAAGTGCGTTTTCCAAATACCGTTATTTTTTTTGTTTACCAAAGTAATTCTAATATGGTTGTGTAGAGGGCAATGAAATTATTCTATTCGAGACTGAACAGATTTTGCCTCGATTTATACTTACTTTCAGGGAGAGAGAAGCTAAAGAACGTGAACAGGAAGATTAGCATCCTGATATAAGCAAGAAACTAGATGTACAAAACTTAAAAACAAAAGTCAAGTAAAAGGATTGTCTTTTATTGCTCACAAATCACATCACTTTTTTAATCATTTTTTAAGAGCTTCTAGGATCAATTGCTTCGTCAGTGACTTTGTTAGACCAGTCACAGTCGATTGTTCTCCTTCCAGTTTGCTAGTAGAGCAAAATCAGTACAACTTTTTAGCTATCAAATACGTGTTATTGAAATTGAAATGAGACTCACCCAAGGCATTCTGGCATGTGTTCGATACAGAAACTTCCACAACATGTCATTATGTCTCCTTGTTTAATGAGGTAGTCTATTTTCTCTTCTGGTATATTAGAAAAGTGTTGTGTTGCCGTTGCGAAGCCATCAACTCTCTTTCCTTTGTTAAGATTATTAGTTAAAAGTAGACGATATATTTTGTGCCTGTGGTAAGATTGACAACGGCTATGCCCACTACACATACTGCTGGGTGCTCTCTGTACGAGCGTAGAAATTCTCTGGCTTGTGCGGCATCCACTGGTTTCTCTAAGATTGAGATTTAGATAGTATTCATTGTGTGTCCGTTTCGTACCCCGTATTGTATCTTTGAAGGCAATCACCTAAACAACGTAAGAAACACAAACTCGCAGCTTTTTGAAGTGCCTGATCGGAGCAAATCAGGATGGTTTCTTTCTCAGGGTCCGCTTTGAGCTAGTTCAATAGTGAGATGTATAATACAGTGTTTTTGGTACCTGCTTGACTAATTCGTCTGCTTTTGCATTAGCGATCATAACAGTCAGCACTTTAGCATCAGGGTGCCTAATACCTGCGCTAGATAAGTATTGCTACGCAAACTGCACAAAACGACAGTACTTTTTTCATCAATATCAGGTGATTCTTGAGTGAATGTGATGCCCATCTCGGTGAGTACGTTGGCGCGCCATTTTGAACCGCTTCCTAAGATTATTTTTGCTTTGTCCATGTTACAAGTTTGTCAGAATGTTGAAAAGTCATTTAAGTTTCTTGTGTACGGTCCGGTCCATTGAAAAAGCGAAACTGAAGCCGGTACACAAAGGTGTTTCTATTATTTGAACGTTTTGTTCTGGGCAGAGCCCAATATAGGTTGAAGCGGGGAAGGTAGAGATTTGTGGCTTCCAACACGAGATATGGATACTGAGGACATGCTTCGCTCAAAAGCTTCAAAACAATCTCACCTAATAACAAACACAGCGAAGTGTCATGGATTTCAGATTACCCAAGAACCGGCGGAAACTCACTCCTTGTGGGTACAAGGGTTTAATATCACGTGATGGTCTCAAAGTCTTTCAAATCGACTAACAGGACGTCAAATCCTCTCAAACAACCACATTCATACTAACTTTTTCAGGCCAACTCAAACTCAAACAAACGCCGCACTACGAGCACACCTATGGTAACAGCTGATGCAACTGCATTCATCACAGCGTGTCATCGACAGTATCTCATACTAACGACAAAAACTGTTGTTGGAACTCTACTTGGATTTTTGAAACTGCTTTTACCACAAACTCTTTTGAGCCTTCCTTTTTTTTTCAGACGACGATTTTGTTTCACCTACGTTTGTCCTGGTGAGGGAGTATCTGTCAGGCTCTGTACATGCCTTAAGTGTAAATGCTAAGTTAGCATAATAAACAGTTTCCAACTAAATCCTACTTTGTACCCTCATATAAAGTCGGAATCTTGTCCCTTAGCGAAGTGATGTACCCGATAGAAAGCGAACAGGGCTTTCCACTTGCGTTTTCGAGCCTACTTACGAGCTGCACGTGACGAAAAAGAGCCAGGATTTTTGTTATGTTAGATCACTAGGAGCCGTGACTACATTCTTGTAGTACGTCATAGCCATGTTTGCGTTTGACTGCGACTGGTGTTGACGTAGGTTTTTTATCGGCTATATGCAGTTCGCAAGATGAGAAAAGTTAAAAAATTACGCTGGGAAGCTCATGGTAACCAATCACGTGAAATAAACCACAGAGTTGAGGTAATCTTTTTCATAACAAACAAAAAATACGTTTTACTGATGTACAGTGACTTACTGTTTTATACAGCCGCTTTTTGCGAAGGATGGTGCTAGTAAGGAAGCACAACATGATCGGCGTTTAAAGCCACCAAAGTTTAAATTTAAAAGTGGTGGAGGTGCGTTAACTACGCGACCACAGTGTAAATCTAATGTGTTTAAGTTATTTTAAAATTATTATCACCAAAAGACGAAATCACGTGCTTCGCTTATGGTACAGATACAACGGGTGTTGATCTCACTGTTGTTGGCACTCAGGATGGTAAAATAATCTGGCACGATAAGGTGAACGATTCTCATGAAGGCGCTGTTATTGATGTTGTCATAACAGATAATTGCGGTGAGATTCTAAATAACTGAATACATACGCTTATTTTGCCTTTTTGTGTTGCACATTTTGACATGGTTCTAGAGTTCTTTGCGTCATGTGGTAGGGATGCTAGGGTAATATTGTACAATAAAATGACAGGTAGTAAATTTAATTGTATTAATGACGTCATGACATTTTCAAAGGTGAGAAGCGTCAATATGATGGGTTTCCTTCTCCTGTTACTTGTATATCACTTAGTCCAAACTTTAAAGACCTCAATGGATCTTTCGCTTGCGGGTAAGACGCTGTAATCCCATATAATCTTACAAAAAATAGTATGGCTAATGGAAAGATTGTTATGGCCAGAGGAGGGTGGCGAGGGCACGTTTTCATTTTTTTAGTTTGTATTTTGACATTTTAAAATCAGACGAAGTTATATTGTTGTTGCTTCAACGAAGGAGTTTGTTACAAAGCTCAATTGGAGCAAAAATGGATATTTAACATATGTCACAAGCAGCGGTGTAACTCTACTTGAGGGTTTGACGTATAAGCAAGTTGGATTTTTGAAACGACCACGTATTGTAGCGGACTCACGATGTTATTTGTATTGGCACAATGAAAAAGACTTGGTACCCAAAAAAAAAAGTATCTCATTTTTCTTAGTTTTTTCTTAGGTTGTAGGATGGGGCACGTGATTATTTTAGATGGTTTTAACAAGAAGTTTGTTAATTGGTTTGTAGGTAAGGATATCGCAATTGTTCAACTCCGTGAGAAGAGAAGTCTTTTGAAACAAAAGAAAACAGATATGATTTTCAAAGTAAGATATAAAACAGAGTTTACTATTTGTGGAATTGGACCTTTTTTGGTCCCGGGTACAGACTCAAGACAACTAATGGTTCTACAACTAATGGACGTACGTGTTGCCAACATCTAGTCAATACTTATTTGACTTAAAATTTAGGAATTCAAACCACATGCACGTGTGAAACTAGTTGTTTTAACAACGGATCCAAACCTGTCACATAAGAAAGAGTATTATAATTCACAACTTGAACTCGAATGTACTGGTAGAGTTGTGCCATACCAAGTTATTCTTAGTCATAGTATAAATGGTCGGTATTATATTTTAGCACCAACAGAGGTTATTATATTTGAAGACTTGAATACACAAGATAAAGTGGCATGGTTCTTAGAGCGCAATAGGTGAATATTTGTTCTTAAGTTGTTTTTGCTGAGTTCTTTTGTCAAGGCATTTTGAAGCACTTGCTCTTTTGGATAAATCAGGAGGTAATAGTAGCTACTCACAATGATAGCTTCTTGATTGACCATTGTTAGGAGAACCAGAACAAATGCAAATCATAAGACAATCATATGTAGACTTGTTGTTTGAAAAAGGTGAGAAACACGAAGCTATCAAGGATATTAGACAACTAATTTGTTTTTGATTCAAGGCATGTACAAGGAGCTCCTTGACTTGATAATATCAAACCTTGTATTCGCTCCACATGTAGAATTACTTGCTTCAAATATCAGAAGAGTACTAGATTCAGATTATGATGCTACAGATGGAACATTAGTTTCTTTATACGTTAAAATTCTAATGAACAAAGGAGATGATAAAGTAGAAGAGTCGCTTTATTTTTTTATTTCACAGAACTTAGCTATGAAGAACGAGCTTAATAAGCTTACACCACGTGATAAAGAAGATTGTAGTGATGAAAAAGAAACTAGTGATCCTATACCAATGTTTCCAAAGACTAATGAAAGTAATATAAATGGTGTTGATGTACAACTTGACGATGATGATATGCAATTTCCTATTGAACCTACTGATTTATCTGAATTTATTGCTACTACTCCAGAAGAAAAACAAGTACAGTACATACAACAGTTTATAGATAAACAATTTCTGTAATAGTTGCGGTTATGTGAGGTAGCACGTATTACATAGCATTCAAACAGCCAAAAAGTATTGTTTTTTTTTATGACAAAACTATTATCATGTCATAGAGACATGATATCCAGGCGCCATTTCTAAGCCACCCTTTCTACAATAACATTGATACAATTGCAATTTAGGGTCAATTGGCCATTCGCATACCACTCCTTACACTCCCTCAATGAAACATCACTTTCCATCAACTTTAGATAGCGCTTTGAATTGTTATAGTTTTATTAGCTTGTATTGGCTTGTTTAATTTTTGTTTATTTATTTAAATGCCGAAAACAATTCCTTGGTAACTTGTAGTGCTGGTGATGGGTAACCGACTCGAAGACTCTTGTAGTGCATACTTCAGGTGCGCTTTGTAAATTTAACTTTCACACCATAGAGAGACTTTAGAATAAGTCTGAAAACAGGGATAACTTTATGTTCCGGATCCAACTCAATGTTATAAACGCGAAGTATCATTGCAAGGACAACTATCATTTCGTGCATAGCAAAGTTCTGTCCAATACAGTTTCGAGGACCTAGTATATACTTCAGCACAAATACATAGGAACTTATTCTAGAACACGTGCCGGCACTGAATGGAATATATGTAAATGGTTTAGGTGACTCTAAAAATCTTTCTGGCATAAATTTTTCTGGTTCTGGCCAGACAGTAGGGTTTCTATGCAATGCGTATGCTGACACTTGAATCATCGAGCCTGGTGCCATTACTGTATTTTTCAACGTTAAAGGTTCTTTGAGGTCACGCATGATAAAGGGTACTGTGAATACTTGTCAGATAGAGATGCTTGAAGGTAAGGAAATGAGTACCTGCTGGGTATAACCTCATTGTTTCTTTTATGCAAAGAGTCAAGTACTTGAACGACACTAGGTCCTCATATTCAGGAAATTTCTTATCACCTAGGATTTTGTCTACTTCTTCTTGAGCTTTGCGTTGGGCTTCTGGATTGTTAGCCAAACAATACAATGCCCAGCTAAGAGAGTGACCTGTCGTATCATGACCTAAGGAAGTGTAAGAAAATAATTGTAAACTCAGTGATTAGTTCGGTGGTGCCTTCAAATAAGAATGTATCAACTTCTTCATGGATTGATAAGAAGTCTAGAGGTTTACCATCTTCATTACGACACTCAAGAAGAATATCAAGAAAATCTAGCTTCTTTGTATTGGAAACAGTGCTTTCCTTGAGCTCTCTCATACGATTTTTTATGATGTTTGAGGTGTGTGCATGCATCTTGTCCATTGCCTTAAAGTATCGCGATCCGGTAGACGTGAGTTTAAACAGACTGTGGTTTTGGAGAAAGGGGAGATTGCGGATCCATAGTTCGGCCATTGACGAGATCTCCTCAACAGCCTTGACATACTCTTCACCTTTTTAGGCACGTCTAATGTCATATTGCGTACCAGATTGACCACTTGTAGCGTTAAAATCAGAATTAAAAGCACAAAGACCTTGAATACACGATAAACAAGAAGTCAAGAATGATTTTTTGTTTTTGTACCGACAATATCCAAGCTGAGATGTGTCATTTCTTTTTGTACCTCAATGTATTGTCCAAGATGTTTAGAGGCTCTATTGTCGTTGAGTTAGATATAATACAATGTCTACAACGTACACAATATCTGCAAACTCCTTCGCTTTGTTTGCAGCTAATCGAACATACCCCTTTTAAAAAACAATCAAAATCTATTGTGTTTTCTCCACGAACCTTCAAGATATTGTAGTGGAAGCCTGGTGTAAGCAATCGCCTTCGTGTTTTCCACTTTGACCCTGAGCTACCAAACCGTCAATAGGTATGTTTGTGTGTTCAAGTATAACCTGAGAAGTAGGCCATCTCGAAGCCATGGACGAATAATAAAGTATCCCATGCCTTTTTCAACGTTCACGGACGATTTCATTAGCGGCTTGATGTACTTAGGATCGCTTATACAGGCTTTCACGAGAGGTTAGAAACTGATGTCAGAAGATAATTTATCACGTGCCCAAAACTAGGCTTGGACCTAACCACTGCCGAAAAACGTAATCATACTGGATGTTCCGCTGTACGTGATTCTAGGATTACATATTTGCGGTTAAACGTTGACCCGTCTTTGTATACATCAACTACGTACCTCCATTACTTTCTCTAATGGTATACCATGTGATGTACCGAACAATATGTGCCTAGGTGGGCCAGGCAGCTAAAGATGGTAAACAAGCTAACACGAGCCTAAAACACACCTTGGTTGCGCCACTATACTGAATGTATGGCCAAATGAATATCTAAAGAGGTATTGGTTAATTTCAAACTGCAGTGGCTTGTACCCTCCCAACTATAGCAAGCACAAGCACCACAACGACAAGCAACAGATACATTACGAAAAAGCACTTTCACGTGTCAAGACGCTAATTGGGTTGACTTTTTTATTGGCACAAAATAGTCCCACTTGAGCAGGAAATTGTGCAAAGCAGCTTCTAACATTCGCGGTGACTATTAAACTTTGTACAATTTCGATAGCCGAAAACAGTCAAATCGCTTATTTTGTTAAGTGATGTGATGTCATTCCGTTGCAAAGATCTTTTTTACGGAACAATGACACACACGTTGGTTGTATTGCTCGCTGTTTTTGCTACTATTGTTTCAGCAGGTATGATTGTGTGCGCCAAAAAGTGATAGTAACAAAAAACAGCGGTGAACGTTGATTCGACGTCTCAATGCACATCTAGCTGCGGTTCTGCGTCCTCTCCGCACAGTAATCTCGCTGGTAAGTACAATTATTTGCTAGTACAACAACGCTAACACGCAAAAGACGCGCTAGGTGATATACCGAATGGTGGCGAACTACTTCTGGCTCCAGGGACATACACAGTACGTTTCCTTTCCATTTCAGAATTTAACAGAGATAAAGGGAACAAACAATATCAACGTAGTCTTACAGTCAGGTCAATACATCATAAGGTATGTGAGAGAGTCGCCACAAAACGCCGTTATTTTTTTTTTACTGACAGTAAAAAGTGGAACGGATAGCGATGATGTGTCAGTCATAGACTGCGAAACTAACGGCTTTGGCTTTGAATTGAACAGCGGTACATTTACTCTTGTACGTACACACTTTGAATAGGAGTTCGTTGGTGCTTACCTTTTGTAAAGCGCAATCTTAAACTGGTCAACTGTCGCAGATCAGAAGGTGCTGGAGTGCGTGTTACAAACTCATACGCTGAGTTACATAACGTACATTTTGATGGCAATGAGGCATCAACAGATGGAGGTAAACATATCTGATAACTTGCTTTCAACTTTGAAAGTTCCAACTCCTTTTTTTTTTTTTTTCAAAGTTTGTAATTAATGTTGAAAATAATTTATTGTATTAGGCGGCCTCTATGTTTCTAGTGGCACAGTCAAGATTTTCGGTGGTTCATTTAAAAACTCAAATGCGGCTCGGGGCGGAGCCATCGTTGTTGAATCTGCATATCTTGCTTTCTATGCACCTTTCTCGTTCGAAGATAATGACTCGCCAAACGTTAGCGTTACACCTTTGTGTTCTGTTGATTGAATACTAACTTGAATGCTTCAGGGTAAAGACTTAAGATGCAGAGATGCCACTATCGAGCTCTTTGATGATGATAGTAATAGCTTACCATCTGACAATACTTGTCCTGCCTGCGAGATTATTTTCAAGAAAGGTAACAACGAAAGTCATTTTACTTTTAGTTTTATGTCGTTCTGTATTTGGTCTAACACTTTTTATTATTAGCAAACAACTCAGAGTCTACGCGTATATGCGGATCAGGTAGAGGCCAGGACAATACAAATCCATGCAACTTTGCGTATGTTAACACTACCAAACAGTTCTTTATTAATGTACCATTAGGGAAGCACAACAGTGCAATAACAAATTGCTAAACTGCGTTTTCATTGCTGCTACACAAGCCAACCAAAGGAATAGCTCAGGAAATGGACAATCTGACCTTGTACGTATCACTTAGAGCTATAATATCCCTCTAATCAACATATAGCAATGCGGTTGCTACGGAGCTTATGGAGTATGTGTTGGAGATAGTAAGTGTGCCGACGGACTTCTATATGATCTATACAAAGATTCATGTGAAGCAAACTGTGACCCAGCGCAGTGCTCTGTATCAGGCGTAGATACACCAACTATACCTTGTACGGAACCCAAAGAAAAATTGTTACAAGTTCTTGCTTATTATGTACATAGACACGAAGCTACTTGTACTTAGACTGATAGCTTGTAATTTCCTCGAAGAAATTGTAGTTCAATTGGAAGAACTATTCAGTATAACGTTAGGTAGAGCAGTAGTCGTAAAGGTACGAAACGGCACAATTAATCTGTCTGATTCTAATCGTAACCAAAATAGGTAAAAAGTATATTGGGATGTAGCGAGTTTGATACTTCCAAGAGAGCCACAGGTGGATCTACAATTGAACTTTATGTTGAAGGTAGTGAAGGTGCGAATCAACGGCTTTGGGCCAGATTATGATTAACGCATACTAGCTGAGCAAGCTGATTTAATGGCAACAGCAGCGTCAGCAGTACAAGCAGGACAATTCCAAAATGTTGGAGTTGAAAGTGCCACTGTACTTGGCTCTTCTTCCGATAGTAAAATATCGGCTACTTTCAACCTCTTACTTCTTGCATTTGTTGCATTTGTCTTCACGCTTACAGCATAGGAGTATTATATCACAATACAAATAAACATTACATTTAACTTAGAAATATGAACAACTTTTCTCTCGCAAGATTGTATCAAGGCCTTGTTCTTTTTATTTTTCATCACTTAAGGGTGTGGAGCGCCGAACGAAATACCTGTTTCGTCAGATTTGTGTAACGAAGATTGCATTTTGCGTTTTTGTTTTCATAACACCAGTTTATTGTTGCTTGTTTTCTACTATTTCTCGTACTTTTTTTTCAAGCTCAAAAACGTGTGCGTCCTCTACGCCCATTGCGCGTAGACTTATTGCAAGCTGAAACAAGTATTCTCTATTAGTACCACTTGGTCCTAAAAGAAGTATTAGGCCTGATTGGTTCACAAAAAAAATAAACAATCACGTGCCAACACTTCTTGCAATTTGCTGAGCGAGATCATTAACAGGTCCTGGACCAAGGAAACTTGGATTGTCTTCCGTAGCAGTATAAATAGAAACGCCTTTGATAACATCCTCTCCTCCATCCTTCGGACAATGAATATCAACAATGTGCCTAGTGTAACCCTGTATCTCGCGATTATCCTGCAGTAAACTGTTAACCCGAGGCTTTGATAAACGCTCCAGAACGTACCAAATAGTCAATGACTTGCTCTTTTTTGTCCGCTGGAATACTATACACAACGCCCCAAGTGGTTTCCTTGGCGTCACATGTCAGTACTATTATTTGTAGGTGCTACTTACTTTTTCATCTGGAATGAGGGTGACTACTCTCCCAGGGCTTCCCTTGTTGCTTCTATTAGTTGAATGTCAAAGCTTTTATAACGTACAGGCACACCACGATGATCTGTAGAACCCTATGTATTGTGTTGAGAATTCGAAGCGTCAATTGCACAAACTTACTTGCCAGAACCTGCGTTTGTATCCTTTAATGTATCCATTGCGCCTAGGGTGTTAGTTACGCTTATTTATTGCCTTATGTCGTACTTTTCATCAAATGGCATGTCAGCGCTCGGGCGCCACACCAAAGAGCCATAACCGAATATCCAAAGGCGGGACATTATCTCTCGAAAGAATACTCCACTTTACTCTCAAATGTACTCTATAATACAACCCTGGCAAACCAATAATACTTCCTAGCGAAGAAAATCAAAAAGAGTGGGTTTCAAGCGAATAACTTGTTTGTGTTAGTACAACAGTGACATTTCTTGACTTATTATGTCATTTAAATGTCTCAGCAACGTGCTATTTCAGCGTAAATTGCAGTCGCTCCAAATAGGTGAATAACGTTACATAACAATAGAGCTAGCTTTAAACAAACGTGAATGATTCTTCGAAATAAATATATCAACTTTATGATGTGATTATGAGAATACAACTTAAGTCTCAAGGTAGCTGAACAACATAAATCAACAACCGCAACAACCAGCTACAACAACAACAACCAACAAAAAAAATGAACAGACCAGGCCAAAGAGAAGAGAGAATGTTACTCGAAAACGCTGAAATGTTTTTGCAAATGGGCCAAAGCAAAACGCGAAGAAGCCAACGCAACTGCGCCAACACCTCTAGAATGAGCGCCAACAATAGCAGAATGGCACGTCGTTACAACAGAAGCAGAAATAACAACACCAATTCGCGCAAACCGGCCCTCTCGCGTATGAACACCTTTGATGAAGCGCAGTACTTTGTAAACACTTGGGGAAACGCTTCAAATTGTTAAAACAACAAATTCAGCTTTTCTCGGAACGATGGATCTTAAAATGTAAAACTTGTACATAAACACTTCACTACATTTTATGTCTTTTGTTTGCTGCGATGACGTAGCTCCCTGTGCATTCCTTAGACATTTGATAGGATAAAAG
Organism: Trichosphaerium sp. ATCC 40318; assembly: GCA_038496445.1. Lineage (NCBI taxonomy): Eukaryota > Discosea > Flabellinia > Trichosidae > Trichosphaerium > Trichosphaerium sp. ATCC 40318. The sequence goes on from JALMLS010000342.1 coordinate 21,391, forward strand.
CGAAAAAGTACGCTGCCTTGTAAATAAAACTGTCAATCTCAACCCTATTCGCCAATTGCTTTTTGCTATTTCCACACCAACCGAATAAACTTGTATCGGTCCGTAACGTCATTGCCAAGAAAACAAGTACCTTAATACGATTAAGTCGGTTTCAAAGCGATTTCATTGAGAAAGTATTGTGATAATGCACTGCTGGATAACGCCAGTTTAGGCTTGCGTTTGCGCATAGAAGTATTGACGTGGGTATTAACGTTTTACGACATTCGATGTCTTATCTTTGGGATCCCACAAAAAAAGTTGGTCATTTTCTAATGTACAACTCTGTTTCTCATCTATTTAATCAACCTCTTCTCGGCCTTTTGGCTAAGATCAAGTGTAGTATCTGTTCTCAGCAGTTTAAACGCTGTTGGTGTTATTCCTACGGGAAGCACGAAACCGTTTATGCTAATTTTTTATTTTGGGCTTCTTGGACCGTTGCAGGCTTGCCTGTTTAACAAATCCTCGTTGCAACGATCTACATGGTGTTGCACTACCCGCCATTCGAGGTCAACCATATCCTTTAATACAAAGAAAAAAAAACCAATTAAACAAAATTCAATGAAGCCAGCTTCAGTTGTTGCACTATTTCTGTTTGCTCAGTTGCTTGCGTAGAGTCTTTGGGCATTTTTTCACCATTTCCCAAGTATCTTCCTATCACATTATGTTGCCTGGTGTCTAGCATTCCCTTATCTAGTACAATAAGTTTTGAAACTAACAGAACAACTTTACCCAAACAGAAAGGACATGTTCCTTTTTTCCGTTTCTTCTTTTTAACAGCCTTTCGTTTCATGCAATTCTTACATGAATTAGATTTTAAGCTATATAACATACGCAATTGTATATCTTGAGGATCAAATATGGATAAATCAATAAGTTCTAAACCAAAGAACTTAACACATAACAAAACTTAAAAGAAAAAAAAAAGTTGTGCGTCACGTACCTTCCCACTTGTTATGATCAAGAAATTCTTTGATTCCAGACGACAGCTCTTCTAAATCTTGCATGTGTTTCAGAAGTTTTGATAGAAATTCTTGGTGCTGATCACGTGTAACAAGAATATCATGCCAAATAAAGTGATATCCGTATTTCCAAATTACTTGAGGATTACCTATCGCCTTAAAATGGCTATCTGTTCCAGTAACGATAAACTCACAACTTTCCTCAGGAAACATCAATGAAACAAACTTGGCAAAGGTATCAAGAAAAAGACCAAGAACTTGATCATTACTCCAATCATTGCTCGCTGACTTGATATCCAAATCAACATGTAACTTATACTTTGTGTCTGCAATCTCAACTATTTTCAAGGGAATCTGATCCATAACTGCTTTCGCACAAACTACATACAAATTCTCATATTCGCTTTGAGGTATACTGAAAGTCTCTTTTGTGCTCACTTCCCACCACATGTGCGTTGGTAATCCACCTTCAACATCATGATCGACTAACCAATCCTGTACAAAGTTTTTACCTCTAACTCTACGTACACGTTTCTTGTTTGTTGGAGCTTTCTTCTTGGTATTCGTATTAAGCAGTGGCACTTGTATAAAATCCTGCCCTTTAGCTGCGATAATAACAAGCTGCTTTTCAGATAGTTGTGTAATCTCTGTAACAACAACGCCATACTCAGTGTAACATACAGTCTTTGCATTGCTACGGAAACGCAGCTTACTGCAAGCTTGTTTCACAAAATCTTTAAATGCTGTAGTATGTGTAACTACAAGTGGTTTTGTTGGTGTACGCTGACCATTGTTATTAGTAACCTCAACAAGCCAACGAGTTTTTTTTTCAGTTGTAGTAGCAGAGGTCTCAAGTTTATGTACTTTTGTGGGACCACCTCCTTTTCGCTTAGATCTCTGCCTTACGTCCCTTTTTAGTTTCTCACGAGCCTTATTAACATCTTCTATCGTTGGTTCTTGAAGGGTGTACTCACCATCGTTATCTCCAATAACTGCTTTTATGGTAGTGGCTAGTGAAATTGTAGGGTCTTTTAAAATAGAGAGAACTGTGTTGTGGTACCTTTGTAGTCAGCATTGAGGATTTTTAAGCGTTAGTACATACCGTTCTTGCATTGTAAAGCTGCTAGTGATGAAAACTATTGAGCCTCCATAAGTTTTAGGTGGGTATCGCGTGACATCAAGCCAGTCAGTATCTAGAGTTAATAAAATGCGTTCTGGGTCATTTTTAAGAGTTTCATAAATGTCATCGTCCAGTTTTCCTCTACTATTGCCCTCAATTAACGCAATGTCGAAATTCATGCGCTGCAGCATCGCTTGTTGAGTCAATTACAACAATGCACTTGTAAATTATAGAAATAGGCTATTACCGCTATACACATACCTCTTAATGCTTTAGAAGTACAATTTTCATCCAAAAACACTAGTAAACGTAAACAGTGTTTGGCAGCTACGGAGCGCCTCACCTTTGCAACACTTAAACGCCGTTGAACCACAATTCGGTTCTGCCATTGTTATTGATAATGTATTCGTTGCCAAAGTTGTTTTTTTTGTGTTTTTGGTTTTCGCTGTGATCAGTGAATATTACTACAAGATACTACACAACAAGCGGTTAAGAAAGAGTCAGCAAATAATCTCAAAATCCCTCTCAAAACATGACACCCAGAGCTCCAACGGTAGTTTTTTGAATAGTTGAATTTTCTGTTTAGACTTGTTCTTAGAATGGACGTGGTGCTGTTTATGATGAATAACAAACTACACGAGGTTGCACAAACGTGCAATGCAACACGTGATCAGATGAAAGCCATGTACACATTTAGTATTTTAGCAGCCTGGTGCTTTGAAGAGTTTGAGTTGCGGGGACTTAACATTTACTTGGCATTTTTTTTTATTGTTCTTTTTGTTTTGTAACATTATAATTCCATAAACCCACCAACAATGTTGTATGACAAGCGAAAAGTGCTAAAGATGTCATAGCAGTAGAAGGATAGATAGCCCAAACAATCTCCATAATAACGAATAAGCCAAGCCTAAAGGAGAATTACGATATTAAAAGTATTGACAGATATTGTACTTGACGAGCGTCGGAATATTTGTAGCCCATAGAAGTAGAGGTATGCTGTGGAAGAACCATACGTAAAATTGGTAGTGCAATGTACGTGCAAAGTAAATACCAATAAAATTAGACGTAAATAAAATAACTGCTATTTCTTTGTATCGTTAAGGGCGTTGGTCTGTCGTAAGTAAACTAAAGAACAAGAGAATGTTGTAGGATACGCTTTGGTGTTAGTGGCTTGGCTTTACTTGTTTTACTCGAACATAGGAGCGAAAAAAAGCCGCTAAGATGAGTAAGTTTACAACGCCATTAAAGGAATCTTGAATTGATTTTATACATACCTCTTTACCCAATTGAAATTGCAAAACAAGAACCATAAGCTTATATTACAAAATAGTAAAAACAAACCCCAATAAAGATTTGTAAATAGTTCCTCTGGAAGGAATCTCCAATTAACAGTCCACTTGTACATGAACTGACGGCCAAGGTTAAATGCACATGCTATGTATCCAATAGCGTTCTCTTTCAAGAATGGCAAAGCAAGTACAAGCTATGAAAAGGGAGGTATTTAGAATCTGTAAAAAGACAATGACACAAACGCACTTGTAGGATTGCACAAATAGATATATTCTTTACAGCACCTACGAAACCAGTTTCTCGTAGAAATATCACGAGCAGACCAAATGAATAAAGCAACACATTCATCTTTATAGACACAGCAAAGCTTTAAAAAAGCAAGCACTTAGAGTAACAAAAAAAGAATATTTTGCGCACCTGAAAAACAAACTACCTATACTCCATCGCTTGTATAAGAACAACAATACAGCCACGTGCAAGAAAAAAGTTGCAAACGTGTCATTAAATAAGCGTAACACGTAAATTGAATGTATGCGTTTTGACACGCTAAGCAACACCAATGCCCATAAAGGAACCTAAAAACCGATGAATAAATTGTCACGTGTTGCATTAATGTTGTAGCGAGAATAACATACTGTTTTTACGCGTTTGTATATCAAGTACACTACAGCCAAGTTGGCCACATAGAGAGCAGCGAAAATATATTGTGCCAGTAGAATATTCGTGCCACTGTCTACAATGGCGTCACTCTTGGCCCACTGTGAAGTGTTACGCACCAGTGATCCAGTAAAGAGGTAGGAATACGTACACAAAGCCTGCAGGATATACGAGGGGTCCAGTACCTCCCTTGAGCTCTGTGTAATCGTATCTAATGCATTTATCAACAAAATAAGCTAGTTAATTTCAAAAACCGTACTGGCCCTGGTCTACTCCTTCTACTTCTTCCATGTACGCTCTCCAATCAATCTCTGTGTCTTTTGTAACATTAGAGTGACAATTCTCATCAAACTACTAGTACAAGTTTCCAGTACGTACAAGGGACCTTAGTTATGATTAAAAGAGAGAATGCTAGCTCGGCTAGTAAAAGCAATACAAGCGCATAAACTGGGTAATCTGTTGCTGTCAGCCATTTGTACAAACTAGTGGGTGTAAGTGTCACCAAATAAAACCGCTCTAACGTCGATAATGGTCCATTTGACGTTTCTTTAGTACTTGGTTCCTTTTGCATGGCTGCTCAAAAGCGAGCGTGCGTTCTAACGACTACTCACTTAATACTGTTCACCTAAACGCAAGTTTGTGTCTGTGTAATCCAAAATGGCAGCAACCAACAATATAACATCAGCGGCTTCTAATCCAGGCGTAATAATCAAATTTACATTAATTCGCAAATTGATTTGTTTAGACATTTGAGGCGCTGACGTGGCGAGAAGCACTATGGCTAAGTACACCGCCTGTCATATTATACATAATTGAACGAATTGTTTTGCGTTCTGTAATATCGTGGCTACACCGTGGCATTGCATCTAAAGTAGTTTCTTGGTGGAATAACTTATTACCACGAGCAAGAATAACGGCTGTACTGGTAAAGTTTCAAACTCTCTAAAACTAGCACTAACATATGTTTAAGGCGACGATCGTAGCAATCATTGCATTTGTTATCCTTTTTGCGGAGCATGACTCACTTGCACCCTATTTTGTTAAATTTGTTGCTGGCGCGTCTATCTTGTCAAGGCACGGTGAAATGCTCGTAGTACCTTTGTACGCGGCCTTTATGGTGCTTGGCCAAAATAGAGTTGTGATGCTTGGCGTTTTTTACGCATGCATAGCAGCGTTTCTCTACTTCATAGCGAAGCGCACTAACGAGGAGGGTGACTGGAGTATACGCGATCCAGCCGCTCCGCGCACCGTCACGCTGCTACGTACGAAGTATAAGACACGCGAGCCTGTGCTTGAGTGGCCTACCAATGAACAAGGACATCAACAAATAAAACAAACAAAACTGCGCAAATGGCTCAACAAAATACTACCAAACGGTAATGTAAAGCAATAAATAGATGTTTGGAAAAGCGCACGTGATTCGTTTTGTTTTTATCGTGCAGTAAACGTCAAAAGGCAAATTGTGACATCTCATACGCCTGTCTACGCGCAAAGCTACCACGGGCACTAACTTCTGAAGTAACGGGTGATAAAACTTAGACTTTTTATGCGATTAAGTAGGAAATGAGCGTCTTCGCGTTATCTACAGGCTGATAGAGCGTACGCACTATTTAGTAATCACAATGGTAACTATAAATATTGTCCGCTCAAAAAACGTGGTCCCCTCGCTTTATTTAGTGACTATAACCGTTCACCGCGCTGTACGTTTGTTTTAAAGCTTGCAAAGTAGCCAGGTTTTTCTAGTACACAACCTGTGTGATCCATTTGTACATCCGTCAAGGCACAACACAGCGGTAACAACACCTAAAACAACAACTCAAGATGGTACGCCTTTATTAACAACTAAAAAGAACATAGCGCTCTGTGGGTTACCAGTTTTTGCCTCCTCTGCCCCTTTTTACTATTGCTTCGCTAAGTATGGGTTTTATTGCCTCTAACATCCCTTCTTTCTCTAGGCTAACTCTGCTTCCGGTATTCAAATCACTACTGATGTTATCAACCAACACAACAGTTTCCGTCAGCGTAACACCAACCAAAACCGCTACATCATGTACAAATTGAGCGACGACTTCACCGAGGTAGTTGTAGCTGAGAAGGGACCAACTTCTCACAACTGGAGCGACTTCGTCTCCGCACTCCCAAAAGACCACTGCCGCTACGCTACTGTACTCTACGAGTACCAAAAGGGTAACGATGGTGAAAGAGCAAAGATCGTTTTTGTTCTATGGCACGTGACGCGTTTTTCCTTTTTCTTTTTTACATATTCGCTTTCCCACATCCTTAAATATCCATCCATTAACCTTTTTGATAAATACACTTGTGATTTATCCCACATTTTGTCCCTCACTAAAAAGAGACTAATGCTAATAATTTTTCGCTTTAGGACTCCTGATAACGCTCCAAGCAAAGAGAAAATGCTTTTCGCTTCAACCAAGAACACCGTCAAGCAAAACTTGCAGGGTATCAACATCGCTATCCAGGTACTTTTTTTCTACTTACGTATACCGTATTTTTGACATCTCTAACACGTGTAAACCAGGCCACTGATATTGATGAAGCTGAAGAAGACATCGTTAAAGAGAAATGCAACAAATTCTCCAGATAAATCACACGAATTGAGATCTTGGGATCCCAAACGTTCGAACCTAATAAAGCTGCCCTTTAGTTTAATCTTTATTTTATTTATTACTGATTCGCATTTTTACACGTTTTCTTTTCTGTTTTTTTTTTTTTTTTTTCCATTTGGAGCATCGCCTGAGTCAAGAGTATCGCCTTAAAGCAGCTATCGTTATCACGCCAATCACCGTTACTACGAGATAAAAGTTAGAGGTTTGTTTAACAGTTCACAAATGAGTAATACGCACAAACAACTACAACTCCTGCGATAATGCTGAAAGTCAGAGTTAGGATTCTTCGGGGTTGGTATCCAAGTGCTGTGAGAGGGTAGTCTATAGGATCATTGATTATTTCATCACACTTTCCACCAGGGCAAGGAATACACATATTTTTCTAAAACCAAAACGTCAACTTTTTTTCTTAACCTAAATGATCATTACGTACTTCGCATTTGTTGTCTGGCGGACAAGCACATGTTTTGCCACAATCTGTTGTCCCACAATATCCTTCAGTACATTCACATGGTTCATCAGTGGTACACTCCATACCACTACATAAACCACCACAGCCATCATCGCCACACGTTTTTCCCTTGTCGGTGTTAATCGTGTTTGATACAATAAAATCATTTTTACCTCACACGTAGGCTGGCATTTACAGCGATGATTTAGACAGTGTTCTCCGGCGGCACAATCACCGCAAGTACCATTACATCCGTTATATCTTTAGCACATAAGCGAATGTTTGGTAAAGAAAAATTTGTGTACCCGCATTCATGGTCTGTGCAGTCGGGTAGACAACCACATCTACCGTCAGGAGTGCATGTCATATCGGCGTGGGCACACTCGCCACAATCACCGCCACATCCATCTGGACCACAGTGTCTACCCTTTTGATAAAGAATCAGCATAATACTTCGTAAAGATTACATACTCCACAGTTTGGTTTACAAACGCAAACTCCGTGGCTGCACACATCTTGGCCTGTACAATCACCGCAAGTGCCTCCGCAACCGTCATGACCACACACTGAGTTGGTGCAATTTGGCTGACATGTTTTTGGTACGCATTTACTGTCAATACAAGATTCTGCCCAAGGTTTCGGACACTGGCAAGTACCACCACATCCATCATCCAGGCCACATGTCAATGAGCAACGCGGTACGCAAGTACATATGCCTTCTTCGCTGCACTCATTTGGAGAGTTACAAGTACCGCATACACCACCACAGCTAATTAGTTTAGTACTTGTCATCAGTTATTCTAACAAACTTACCCGTCGTCACCGCATGTTTTACCAGCACATTGAGGTGAGCAAATACACCTTCGCTTGTTTAATACATTGTGAAAATATATACTCTTACCTGCTACCATTACAATGGAAGTTATCAGGGCAAACGCCACAAGTGCTACCACAGCTGAATTTACGTTAGTTTTTATTTTATCAAAAAGAGTCTTACCCATCGTGACCACAAACCTTGCCTACACAATGAGATTGACATGTTTGATTGTTTGGTTGCTCTAGAGTATATTTAGGATTTTTTTACACGGCTATCTGACGTACCAGTTTCGCAAGTTTCACCAGACCATCCACTGTCACATACACAAGAGTGGCCAAAGTTACATAATCCGTGAACACATGGATTCTTGCATGTAATATTAACGATTTTTATGTTATTGTCATAAGTAATCTCTTTTAGCACGTGATTAGGATTTACAATAATTTCTAATTGGTAATCTCCAAGCGGCATATCAGTTACATCAATCCACTGACAATCAAGAAAATATGGATACCTAAATCACTTTAGAGTGACTCAAAAAAAAAAAAAATAGAAAACAGGATGAAGGCTTACCAATCTATCCAACCAACTTGTAGACCTTGGACCTTTTCGTTGAACTTCCTGTGTCGGTTTCTAACACCTCGATTCGGCATAGAGTCCAAAACACTTGATCCGGACTTTGCACCTACAAGCACGAACGATGGATCATCCTATTAATTTGAATAAGTCCAAACTTTATAAGGAATACAACTTACAATCCTGCGCAGGCGATAGTCTATCCAGTGTTCAAAATGTTGATGCTCCTACTAGATTGTCAAAATGGAAAAAAAAATTGCTTAACGCACGTGACAAGCATGATATTTCCATAAAGGATATCCCTCTACTTCATTCCAATCAGCGGGGTTACCAACAAACAAGTCAGCAGTCCCTGAGTTAAGTACTTCAGTTGTAAATCTTAGGAGTTTTCGTTGTCCAACTTTAGCACAAGGAACTCGGCTTAAAACGTATTAGCATACTTCTACAAGGTGGATACGTACGCATCGACAGCACAACTGCAATTTTGAAACCGCCTAAATTCTAGGAGCGGCCTAACAGCGGTAGGAATTACCTCAAAGTCAGGTAATTCTTAACCAAGTTAGCAGACATCGCCATGTGATGATCGTACCTCCGCCTGTGCACTGCGTTCCTATAGCATCACAAGTACAGTATCCAAAGGGCGTACAAACAGGACCTGAAAGGATTAGAGAAAGGGGCGCTGTAATACATTATAGCGCACGTGTGAACGGAGATACACCAAGCAACACATCGCACCTTGTGGTAAATCGTCAAAAAAACATCGAAAATTTTTGTAGTACCTATCACCTGCCCATCCAGTGTGGCAAATACAAGCACTGCCTAGCATTTTTTTAGTCTTAGCAGTCACAATCTCGGACTAACCATTATAATAGCCAAATAGGCATGTGTCTATGCTGACCTCTTTTGTTTGGCATGCAGTGCCTTAATGTGAGTATTAGCAACGTTGAGTGATAGTGGTATTTATTTACCGTTCCACCCTGTTGTACAAACGCAATGGTGATCTACGCAAGTTCCACGCCAGAAGCATTCGTCTGCACACTCTATATTTGTGTTTCAACGTGATATTACGATAAATTAAATACCTTTCATGCAATTTCCTTCTCTAGGCGCCTGACTGGCGTACGCTACCATAAATAACGCCACCACAATAAAGAGACGCCCGCTCATCAATGCAAATTAAGGGCAACTGTCAAAAATAACCATCTTGACTTTTTGCAGCTTAACCTGTCAGGTTCTTCGTAGAAGTCTTTTAACAGCTTATTTACAGTAATTTTCGTGCTATGACAGAGACTAAGCTTTTACCACAACGGTGGTTGTGCCGGGTACGAACTATTGATTATTATTCGCTGATACGTTAACAATGATGTTAGTTATTTTCAACAATTGATGTTTGGGCATTATGTAAAGTACAACACGTTTGTAAAAGATGGAGCAATTTAATAATGGATTTATCTACCTGGGAGCGGTCTTTGCGCACATATATTACCAAAGCGACCATTAATTGCTGCAAAATACAACGATTAATTCAAGCATTAAAAAAGCTTCGTGCATACCCTTCAGCGTCCCAACAACACGCAAACGACGTAAAAAAGAGACGCATGTTAAAGGACAAGAGTATTGAAAACACAGAGTATGCTGCGGAAGACACACGACTCGATTACGTAAAGCGCACGGTGGTACGTTTGTAATTTGGTTGGGCTTATTCAGTGACAATGTTTTAACGTCAAACCAAAAGGAACTCATTACAAAGTACCTTCAACGCGATCTCTCTAGATTCGCACGCAAGGAATACTGCGTGCTGTTGGCACTACTGAATGAACGTTTGGCAGAGACTTACACGTACTTGGAAGGTGTACAACATGGATTGTGTCATCTCACTATAAATTTTGATGTTTATGAGCTTGTTTTACGACGGTATGTGCTCTGAGAACGAAAGTGTCACAACTGACTGCTTGTTATTTTAGGTATTTTTCTCAACTCACAGAGATGTTTCCACTTCGGGAATCCTCACGTAGACCAAGTGTGTCTCAAAATCCTTCTTTAATTATAGCAGATCAACAAGTACAATTGTTTGAAAAACTAGAATAATTACAATAACATTTATTTAGGCTCGTTCCATGTGGATTGCTATTGCTGGACAGAACGCTTATTTTTGTAGCTTTGAGGTATTTTTCGATATCTATTATGTGTACAACACGTGCTAATTCTCCTTTTTTGCAGCGTTTTTATTCTCAAGTGATAGACAGGCGTACAAACGAAGTACATAAAAATCATGAAGCCAAGCAATACTTTAGTTATTTCTTAAATTTTCCTGAAGATGGCATTGTAACAACATACAAGTGAGTGCTCACAATGTCCCAATATTAGCCATATTTATTTCGCGTAGATGGCATATTCTTGTAGCCCTCTTTGGTCCTTACGATCAATTTTTTGCTAACTTTAAAAAGTATATTCTTGGCCAAGGGTTCCTTGGTCTTGTGAACCGCCTCCACGCCGAGGTATACATTACCCTTGTAAGCACATATTGACACCTTTTCTAGGAACTACTTAAAGACAAACCGAAGCGGTGTTTGATGCGGTTTAGTCGAACTAATCCTACCTGTATGGTACGCAACTATTATGTAATGATAACAGGCACTTATGAACAAAAAGGCATTCAGTTACAATACAAAAGGATATGTTGCACATATTACAAATAACTCAAGGTTTGTCTTTGATTTACACGTGGCTATACACGTATTTACTTTGTTCCAGCTGGTGGGATCATTCACCGTTTAAATTAGCCAATATAGGCTCCTTTGACAAAAAGTCTAATGTGCCTATTGCGCACTTTATGGTAAGTATTTTTTCATCCAAGGAAAACGAATTTTTTTCTAAAAGACTTCTAGTCAGAGATGTTCAGTAAACGGAATTATGAGCTCGTTCAGTTTAGAGTGAGCGCCTTTGATACAAATGAGACTGATCTGATGGCATATGCTTCTAATGCTGTACGTACCATACATTTGTACTAAATTAACACCCGTTAAAGTCAGCATATTTATCTGAGCCGTTGAACTTCAGTACATTGTCCAGCGATGAAGAAGAAGACAATCCACTTCTGTCAAATGTACATACTCTGCTTGATTCTTTATTGTCTAACACAGAGGTTGCAGGGTAATAACGATCCGGACGAGTATCCGTACGCTTTTATGTACTCGCCTTCAAATAGCTCAGCTACTGTACGCCTATATATACATATTTAAGTCCTTTTTTAGTTACAGTATTCAGGACTCTCAATTGGGAAACTCTGGAGGAGTTCCGAAATGTACGGAAATTTCACAACAGAAACCAATGCCTGTAGTTCCTTCATTATATCCTACCTTTAACCAAACCAATGACGATGATGCTGCGCTTGTATACACAGAAGCTGAACTACACTCTCCAAACGCCTCAATTAATTCGCCAATTGTACCTCCTGTACACAACGTTCCTCCGTTCTCTCGAGGAAACGCAACCCCACATTCAATGCAACCCCTATCAAACTCTGGATTGCCTAGTCCTACAAGTAACCGGACTAACCCGTTACTGTACAACGGATTTCAATCACCAGCTACGGTAGAGTATAGTGAACCTGGTGTACCTGTACGAACATCATGTACTAGTCAAGTTGATTAACTCTTGAGCTTTAGTCAAGCTATGATCATCTAACAGGCAATGATGCTATGGAATACACGGAAGAAGACTCAGTTATGGCAGGAGGGTTTACACCCATTTACACTAGAGAAACCAACCAATACGATGAAGACGATATAGCTTCAAATACTTCCCATCGTAACGAAAAAGGGGATAGTTTGCTAGTTTATGACATGGTAGGAAATACCACTGCCCCAATTTCAGGTATTTGTCAGTATAAGCTATGTGAGTTAACACGTGACTAGATGCTCATAAGGAATATGACAGTGACGAGAGTTTGGTTAAGTATGTTAAAAACTACCAATCACCTATTTCTAATTGTTATTATTAGTCAATCTTCACCGCTTATTGGGGATACAGGATCAAGCTCATCCTTCAATTTTGGAGATGACAACCACGGCTTCTCGTTTGTACGCTTTCCACCTAGTAATTTTTGACTTACAAACGTTCTTTAGTAGTGAGAAGTCAACTTTCTAAATTAGGTTTGATAGTGTACTAAAGAAATATATTATGTCATTATTGTTGTTACGTTACTTTCTTTTTCTTCGAGTGTAAATAACCACCATGTCAAATATTGCTTTGTCATAACAGTTGACTAAAATTCAGAGAATTGGGCGTTTGCCCTGGTTAATTTTTTTGTTTTCACAATACTACCAAGGAAATGGTATACGCTCCCAATTGAAAACTATGAGCGCACCTAAGCAGAGTAAAGAGCGTGTACGTTAGTTAGCCTAGAACACTTCATTTTTGATCCTCACTGCTGTGTAGGTGTTTAGAGCGTGGTGTAATAGCCGCCTAAGCGTCGAACATCAATTCGAGGCTGATCTGCTTACAGCTTTTGAAGATGGTGTTTTGTTGTGCCACTTGATAGAGAGTTTATCTAGCAAGCGTATTGGATCTTTTCACGCGAAACCAAAGATTCAAATGCACTGTGTGGAGAATAACAAAAAGGTGCATTAATACGATCATTATCACCGCAAAGCATAACCGATTATTTTATTGTAACGAAAGCAACGCACTAAAACGCGTGTAGGCGCTTGAATCAATGAGAAAAGAGGGTATGAAGCTTAGTAAAGTGAATCCAGGCGATATTGCGCATGACATTGTCAATAAGAACAAAAATGCTCTTTACGATGTTATTTGGGGCCTTATATGCCACTACGAAATTAAACTTAAAACACCTAAGAAAACAATTCGCCGGTATGGTTTATTATCATCAAAATTGTCATGACCAGATGTAGTTGGATACGTGGTATGGAATTAGCGTGCAAAGACTTCTCAACGTGGTACGCTTTATCTACAAACGAAGCCTTTTTTACTCCCTTGGCCAAAAATACTTATACCCTTTGTAAGTTGGAAAGACGGCGCTCTTTTACACGAACTACTCAAGCTATTGGATCCTGAATGTAATCTAACTATGGAGGTACATGCCGCCTAGCGCTTCATTTTTCATTAACAACATGAAGGGAAATGCAGAAAAAGATGTTGCATCTGCTATGGCATTTGCCAAGGATAAGTATGATATCCCAGGCATTATCATCCTATCTGATATAACGAATGGTCCACATGAACGCGTTATGCTTCTATATATCTCATACATGTACAAGAGCGCCGATCATAGCGTACGATATATACGTTTGTACTTCAAAATATAATACTTAGATAGGAAGGAGAGATGGCAAAATTCACTGCATCTGTTTCGTCACGTAAACTTCTCGTTGAGAAGGTTACGAAGGAATCTAATACAGATGACCCATCTACACGACCAAAAGAAGAGCCGTGCGAAGAAGACATTCCAACTATAGCAATACAAGAACCTTTGGCAGATAAAGAGAAAGTTGTAGTTAAACCCACGAGAACATCAGCAACAAAGAGTTCGTTGAGTTACAACGATACTGTTGCTCGTGTAGGCGTTAAGAGTTCTTTTGTGGTGACTGCAAGAGATGCATCAGGTAAGGTCTATCTATAATCTCTTCTATTACGCCTAACAAATGATCCTTAAGGAGAATACATTGCTGAGGGCGGTGATACTTTCGAAGTTGCTTGCCAACTTCCTGATGGCTCATATAAAAAGAACATTAGTGTTGTCGATAACGACGATGGCACCTATGCTATTGATTTTTCTCCAGCAGAGTATGGTGTACATTTTATGTTTGTAACTCTGCAAGGTGAAAATATTAGACAAGTCCCTCAAGAATTTAAGGTGTTACCTGGTACGTTTTAACAAACGGCTATCTTTTTATAGTATTAATCCTCTCACTAGCTGCTGGTATCAAAATCAAACTGCATGGAGACGGTGTCCTTACAGGACCAAGCGGTATGTATAAAGACATCGTAAAGGTCACGTGATTTTTGACATTTCTTTGTGCAGGTTCGCCAACGCAGTTTGAAGTTTTGGTATTAAGTACTAACAATCAAAGATTTGATCTAAAGAAACATGATATACATGTTATTATAACAAACCCACGGAACCAACAATCTCAGTCAAGTATAAGGCGTGTTAAGAAAGGAACTTTTGCTGTAGAATATACTCCTGAGTTTCAAGGAGCATACGCCATAGATATACGTATCTTTGAAAAATCTGTAATGACACAACCACTTGAAGTAATTCGAGTTCAAGAAAGGACTAGGCGTAGAATGCCAAGTATAATGATAAATGATACTATGCCAATGAAATTAGGTGGTGCAGGCATACATCCAAAGAAGATCAAGCTTGGCATTGTTAATGCATTTACTATAACCTTGAATGACCCAAGGCTATCTGTTGCAGATGTATCTGTAATTATTACTGGACCTGGCTCACCTCCAAGTACGTTAATCAGTAATTTGTTCAACTTACTGTGAAGTCACCTAATTTTTATTTTCAGCGGATGTCTATCCTCTTGATGATAGGCGTGGCTCTCTTGGAGTTGAGTGGACCCCAAAGTTTCCTGGTAAATATATTGTTTGTATTATTGCGAAGGATAAGATGCTCCGAAAGGAGTTGATTATTGCTCAAGAAGAGACAAATGATAACTTGTCTCATCATCTTCACACATCAAAAGAGAAGCTAGAAGGAGAACTTCTTAAGCTTCAGGAAGAACTTCAAATTAAACCTGGCGTTGATAATTTCTCCCGTCAGTTGTCTACTAATACTCGAACTGCATTCCAAGAGTTGAGGTACAGGATTTGGAACTTTTTGTTGTTTCTCAGTGTCACTTATTGTTAATCTCTAGCAAACAAGCCAAAACGTCTATAACCACACAAACTACAAGGTGTGTCTTTGGTCCTGGATCTAGAAATGCTACACTTGATAATTGTTGTCTTGATTTTGTGATATATTCACTTGATGGCATGCCTCTTTATATTAAGAAAGAGATTCTACGTATTGCTGTTTCTAATGTTGGTTCATCGTCCAATATACAAATTGAAAACACAATAGCATTCGATGCCACTACGTCTACTTATACTATAACGTATGAAGCAAAGAGCCCTGGAACATATGATATTGACATACTAGGTAACAAAGAGTACTTTACAAAGCTTTAGTGACAATTTTTTTAAGTCGATGATCGTTCAATTCTTGGCCACCCCTTTACGCAACGGGTAGTCAAGGACGCTGTAGATTCTGCATCTAGTACAGCGTTTGGTGAGGGTATTCTTTACGCCATTATTGGTAGAAGAATGACATTTACGATTACAGCAAGAGACAATTTAGGTGGTATAAAGCCTATAGGAGGTGATGCATTTGTAGTTAATCTAGAAGGTGCTGTTTGGTTTTTGTTGGAATACTTCAACAGCCCTTGAATATGTTATTAACATGAGACATCAGGTATTCGAAACTGCTTTGCTGCTGTTATTGATAATGGAAACGGCACTTACGAAGTGAGTTATACAGTACAAAAGAGTGGACCTTTTGTAGTTTCACCTACATATCGTGGCTCACTTATAATGGATGCCCCGTTTGCTGTACAAGCCTATGACTGTATGTTATCTGTATAATATTTACAATTGTGACAATTGCATAGGTTCTGAGATAAAGGCCAGCGTTGAGAGTTTTCCTTCAACCCTGATACAAAATAAGACAGCCGAGTTCTTCATGACGCTGAAAGACAAGCACGGTCAACCAATGTATGTCTTATTCATCGTCACTAGTTAAACTTACTGTTCTGTAGCGCGGTTCTCGCTAGTCTGTTTGAAGTTGCTATTCAAGGAAGAGAATACATAGAACCTGTACGAAATGAGCTCCATTAAATTGAATTGCTACTTATATTTTTTCTAGACAATAAAGCACATTTCAAATGGCAGGTACTCAGTTCATTGGGTACGTGATTAAACAACTTTTTTAAAATTGATCATTATTAGATACCCTCTGAATTGGGTGAATATCATATTTATGCATCATTCAATGGTAAGTTAGTGGATGAAGAGGCGCTTGAATGTGGTAAAGGTTAGTGAACACAAAAAATAATCACGTACAAACTTGAATTAAAGTTTATTTTAGCGGCACTACCTCAATACTCACTTGTGAGTGGAGAGCAAGTAGTATTCGGTTCTATTCACTTGCAAACATATACATCCAAATCAGATATAAACCGGTGTGGAGGAGACGATGTAGACTTTACTGTTAAAGGGCCAACTGGTAACTATTTTCTTCTTTTTTTATTTTCAATATCTTTTGTTACCACGTGACTAACTGGGTAACTAGGTGATATTCCAGTTTTTGTTGTTGATAACCAGGATGGAACATACAGTGGTTCGTACCAAAGTGCAAAAAATGGAGCCTATGAGTACGTTGCAAACTTTCTTATTCATCATTTAACTGTTCTATTTAGGGTATCAGCAAAGATTAGAGGAGAACATGTTGAAGGGAGCCCTTATACTCATGAAGTTGCTTTAACACCATAAGACAATGTATAAATAAACCAATAAGCAACTATATCTTTCTGTAAACGAACGGTTCACCCAATTAAATTATAATTTTAACAAGGTGTCAACCCTATTGTAACTTTCTAAATTGCAGTATATTGGTTGAATTCAGTACAACACATGAAAACTTCCAATATTGACGTGTAAAAACGGTCTCGTAAAGTCTGACGAAATCGCCTAACTTGCCTTTTTAGTAAGCAAACAAACTACAATGGACGTTACTCTAGAAGGTTCAGGGCTTAATACTGCTATAGTAGGGGAAGTTGCTTTGTGTACCATTTCCCCTGCAAAAGTGAACGACAAAGCGAAATGGGACGTTAAGATCTCGGGGCCAGACCACACACTTGATTTTAATCCTAATGGGGATGGTACGACAATGTCAATGACAAAACGAGCAATTGAACAACACCACAAGCTCGCTTTATAGCTATTGCACACTTTAGAGCGTCCTAGCACAAGCGTTCAAAGTAACTCCTCTGTAGGTACTTGGGATATTGAATGGACGCCAGAAAAGCGAGGTACACCATACAGCAACGTGTAAAACCAACTTTTGCAAGGGGAATACAAAATCTCGATTACTATTGATGGCAAACACGTCAAGGGCAGTCCATACAAAGTATCTGCAGGTACAGCATTATTCTAACGTTTATTTTCTGTACAAACCAGTAAACTCGCAATAAAAATTATAAGTGTCGCTAATCGCACCTAATAGGAAGTGGTAATTTGCAGGCTAAAGCCGGTACGTTTTGAGAACCACAACCGCTTTTTTAATTTATTTATTTTCTCTTTCAGGTATTGCTCTTTCATCAGCTACAATGGAAACCATCTATGGCCCAGGTCTATGGGGAACGCCTCTGGATCTCAACGCCACTAATACACTGACGATTCATCCAAAAGACGAAGATGGCACCAGCATCAGAACACAGAAAGTCAATATTCACCTTACATTGGTAATACCTCATTACCAACAACGTGGAATTAACTCTTCTTCATCAGACGCACAGCGATGGAAGTGCCATGCAACATGACATTTTTGAAAATGGTGATGGATCATATGACGTTGATTGGACTCCAACAAAGAGAGGAAAATACACCGGAGTGATCACGTTTAACAAATCTCATCTCTTTCCACAGATAACTCTAAAATCATCAGGCATGTTACTTTATGTTGTCGAAATAACAGGCGAAGTTAATTTTGACGAACTGAAACGGATAATACTAAATTGACTATCAGTTTAATCATCAATTAATGCGTTTGTAAAGGCCCAGTCTTCGTTGAAGGACCTGCAATTGAAGAAACTATTGAAGCCGGTGAAGAAACAGATTTTACAATATATTGTGATGAAGACACACGTGAGAACGATATTTCTGTTGTTATAACTGGGTATGCCTATCACATGTTCGCTGCAATACCTTAACTTTATGCATAGACCCGAAACTCTCAAACCAGAAGTGCTCAACAACGATGACGGTTCATTTGATGTTGATTTTAAAGTTGACACTGACGGAGAGTATTTGCTTAAAATTTCGGTTTATGATGAACAAATTGATGGTAGCCCATTCCGTCTTACTACACGTATGTCATATTTTTTATCTCTTCTTCAAAAAATAAAGTCTAACCTTCAATTAGAAGGAGAGCTTGACAGACTCGAAAGCCTTGGACAAGCAGAAAAAACTGCAAGGTAATTGTGTTATTAACTCTACTGGTATTAACGTTGCTTTGTAGAGAAGACGAACGCAAGAAGCGTTTGCGAAAACTCAAGGA
Source organism: Trichosphaerium sp. ATCC 40318 (assembly GCA_038496445.1). NCBI lineage: Eukaryota > Discosea > Flabellinia > Trichosidae > Trichosphaerium > Trichosphaerium sp. ATCC 40318. The sequence continues at coordinate 40,272 of JALMLS010000342.1, forward strand.
GGCAAAGGAGAGACCACAACAAGCACAAAAACACATCGAGTATGTTTACATTTTAATACTTATTGTCAAGTAATTTTCTGTTTACCTTCTTACATACAACTCCAGCGAACAAAAGGAGAGACGAGAAAAGCGTGGAGAAAAGAAACCTGTCGAGAAAAAACCAGTTCCTGCCCCAAAGGTTGAAGAACCTTCTAGTGAAGAGAGCTCTGGCGAAGGCGAGGATGTAAATGAAGCATTGGAGGATGCTGTATCGCCTAGAACAAAACGAAGAAATCTGGCCATCAAGAACCTAGATGGTCAAGTATCTGAAGTAGAAGGTCCAGGTATAGATGGTGAAGAAACTAACGATGTTGGCGAAGAGATACGTATAAAATTTACACCAAAGGACAAAACAGGAAATCTTGTAGACTTGGATGAAGGTACAACCAAGTGCTTTCCTTCCCTTTTTGTAGACTTGCTGACAATTTTTGTAGAAATAGTCGAAGTGATCGTAGAAGGTCCAGAGGGTGACATTAAGACAACTATTGAGAAGAAGGAAGATGGTACTTTTGAGATTGCTTGGAGTCCAGAAGAAAAGGGTGAATACACCATTAAAGTAAAAGCAGGCGATAAAGTTGCTGTAGATACCAAAGTAGTTGTTGGTATTAAGGGTACTCTAGAGCTTTTTTTTTCACCTCTGTGCACCGTTTATTAATGTATCTGGCAGCTGAAACTCAAGAACCAGATAACAACAGAGAAAAAGAAAGTTTGCCTGTAGTATCAACAAGTAAGTTTGATGTTTGGGTTTGTATTTTTTTTGCTGTGTAGCGTTTCCCTCACTACGCGCTTTCTTTTATGGCTTCGTGAAGCTAATGGCTTTTTTTTTTGTAGAGGCCTCAACTTCAAAAAGCCGAAAAGCTGCACCTTCAGAGAAGAAAAAACAAAAGGAAGAGGTTGTTGAACCTATTGAAGAATCTGAAAGTGATAAAGGTGTTGATGAACAGGAAGGCGAAGTCGTTGTACCTATTACAACTGAAAAACCTAAAAAGAAGAAGAATATACTAAAGAAATTATTTTTCTGGAAAAAAAAGAAAAAAGGAGGAAAAAAATCTAAAAAGTCAAAGAAGTAGTTTTGACAATACCCCACTCTACACATCTTATAATATGTGCTAAGAATTACAAACCTAACAGAATTGTTTTGGTGTTATATTTATTAAAAAATACCACATACACATTGTGGGTCAATCCAGTCTTTAAAATTTTTTTCGAATGTTCATAGTTTGCTTGATGGTATCTGAGAAATAATACCCTCCTTCAGAAGTTGATCTATTCTTTGCTTTGAGAACTTTAACTTCTCTAATACTTGTCTTGTATGTTGACCACATAGAGGCATGTTATCACCTGTACATCCAGGGGTACGAGATAACCTAGGTTGCGGTACAGGCACTCTAATAAAAAGACTGTAAGTTTTGTAACGTAAGAAAAAACTACGAACCCATTCTTCATCATGTTGGCTTCTTTCGTATGTGAGTGCGTAGCAAGTTCGTCTAATGTTAGGGCTATGACACCATTAGATTAAATGAGGGAATACATGGTTTACCTGGTGCTACACAAGCGTCAATATGCTCAAAGATAGAGTCCCATTCCATCATTGTCTTGGTAGAAAAAGCTTCTTGAAAAAGTTTTCGCATTTTTGCCACTGGTCTCTATCAAATTGTTGTGGGGGTTCTGGCATGCCTGCGTGTTCTTTCATTGCCTTAATAGATATTTAGTGACACCATTCTCATACGTTTAGCATACCGTAACAAAGTTGTTAAAAAAACGTGGTTCTAAAGCACCTAAAGAGATCCATCTACCATCCTTGGTCTAACGTTCAACTTAGATTTAACCCACTAAAATAACTCTAGTAGTACCTTGTAACAATCATAAAAAGGGGCACCAGTATCAAGAAGATTGGTACCACTAACACAGAATATTTAGTTCAGTCGAAACATTGGTAAAACAGTACGGTGGTCCATTCCACAGGGGAGTCTTAATTGCTTTGCTTAGATAGGTGCCTTGCCAAAGGTTAGTATAGTAGTGGAATTACTTGCACACATACCCAAATACAAAAGACCCTCAGCCATAGACGTATTGACAACTTGACCCTTTCCTGAGGACGCCCTTATTCGAGTTAATTAACTAAATATATCACGTGATACTAACCTTTCAAATAAAGCTAACACGATACCAAGGGCACACATAAGACCTCCACCAGCGAAATCACACAATATATTACCAGGCGTAGTAGGCACTCCATTAGCGCGCATCATTGTCTACATTGAAAAATTTTGGATTATTGGTTAGTTGGAAAAGTTTTTCTTTAGTACTGATAGCAGTCCGCTCATTGCAACAAAGTTTATATCGTGTCCTGCTCTTTTTGCATACGAACCTCATTATTATTTTAGTGACATTTGGTGCAAAAACATTTACCTTTGTTACCAAAACCATTCAATCTAGCGTAAATTAGGCGTGGGTTTACTTTAAGTGCCTCTCGCGGGCCACAACCAAGTCTTTCCATGACACCTGGTCTAAACGGTTCTAGAAGGACATCTGCCTTCGAAATGGTTAAACAGAGCGATAAGTAAGCTGTCTACTTTAGAAATGAGGTCCATAATAGTTGCCACCCCTTTAGGTTGCTTCATATTGACAACAATTGATTGTTTCCCTTCTGATAGCGTATCTAATGTGGGTGCCAAGCTTCTATCAACGCGAATTACCGTTGCGCCAAAATCTGCCAATATTTTACCACAAAAAGGCGCTACAGCATTGAGTACATACACAATAACCATGAATACCTGGCGCAAGCCCAGCCAACTCCAGTACAACGACACCGGATAAAGCCATCACCAAATAAAAAGTCCAAAATAAACCAAAAACCAAGACTTAACCCCAGATAAATAGTCATACGCAACTCTAGTTTATTTCAATTGTCATTACATTATTACAAGTATGTAGCAAGCTTTTCTCTAAATAACTCTTTTTTTTTGCTTACTCGTCGGTGGTTACTTTCTTTTGATAAAGGTAACCGAAATCTTTTGCGCCAAGCGCGATCAAGTCTTGTTTTGGATGCCAGTCCACGTGTAGAACCTGAACAAGAGTCAAAAAATTGTTTTCAAAATTGTATGAGTATTTACCTTTTGAGTGGAGTCTAGTCTATCTCTGAACAAGTCGTTTGCTGGTTGGCCCGGTTTGGTAGCACTAAGGGCACGTACACCCGCTAAAACCATTAGATGAAGAATTCTTCTTTTCTAGGGCGTACCTTGCTCTCCAAATACATCACAAATATAAAAATTGTTGTTGTAAGAACCAGTTAGAACGCGAGACGAATTTGGATTCCAGCAGCATTCGAATTTATCAAAAATACTATCATTCTCATAGAGGTCACATAATTTAGATATCAAGTGATCGTGAAATTTGATTGTCTTTACAGGTGCAGTTTCCATTCTGGAAGAAACAGAATAAGCAAAAAAAAAAAGCACAAAAATCTTCAGGGCGTACCTCAAATCCCAAACTTTTTGTGTTAGATAATCTCGCGATAGAATAAACCTGCCACAGCGACTGAATTTTACGTCGCTAATAGTAGTGACAAGTTCTTGAAAGAAACCGCCAATATCACTCTCTGGCTCTTCAAATACTACCGTTTGGTGAATACTTGTCATAACAACAATAACTCGCTACAAGTACCTTTAGAAAAGTTGTCGCACAAAGCGTGGTCACGCATATCGCCAAGACGAATTGCTCCTTTACTCGTAGCGTAAACCAAAACATTACACCTCAAAGGGTGGAACGCTGCAGAAGTGATAACTTCAGTCAAATCATCCATATTCTCGGGTTTAATATCCACAATACCTTAAGATAGCGTGAATAAAACAAATCAACATGAAATAAAAAAAAAAAGCCGAGCGTACTGAAAGCTTCGTTTGCAATATTTACGTTCCATAAATTAATACGTAAATCGTCGGCCGAGATCCATGTCTCACCGTCAGAGTTGAAGGCAATTGAATTAATGTTGTAAGTGTGCGCTCCTACACCGAGTGTCAAAAAGACAAAATACAAAAAAAAATTAAAATTAATGCGCTGTACCTTCAAAAGTTTGCTTATTAGTGACTTGAACGTCTGGGTACGATTCTTCGCCCTCTCCTCCAGCACTACGACCTCGTTCTACCATCTTGAATAGTTTTATGGTCTTATCTGCGTCGAGTAAGATTTACACAGCCAAAATAAATAAAAATACAACGACAACGAACCATTGCAGGTCATCATGTAGTTGGCATGTCCAGAAAATGGATACCAGCGGATCATATTAATTTTTTCTTCTATTTCCATTGACGTGAGGAAGTCAAATTCTGCATCGTGGCTCTTGAATTCCGTGTAGAGTTGGTAGGTGCTATCTTCTTCTTGCTTTAAAACAACGACTTGGCCACAGTTGTAACCAACAGCAAGGTAATCACCGGTAGTGTCAAAGCATAGGGATGAGATCCAGTTGTCAGATGGACCTAATTTACCGTGTTAGCGAGGTGCGTGCTATTTTCGACTAAGATGAGTTCCTACATTTAGAAATAGGCTAAATGGCGCCGTAAAGGGTTGTAACAATACGAAATTAATTTATATGCGTTGGTGGAGGCAGCGAAAAGGCAAAAAACGCCAAAGAAAAGGATTTCAGCGCAACTGTTGCAATTACCTTCTGGGTCGTCCTCTTCATCAGATTCTTCCTCTCCGAACATTTGGCTGAACTCCCACTGCGAGCCTTTGTCCGTGACCTGGTACTCGAAGAAATCTCGCCAACATAGGATGTATTCAGCTTCTTTGTCGCTTATAGGGGACAAATTGTGTTTTTTTGCTAATTCCGACTCGCTATAGAGCTTTCGCCAGATATCATTGTGTTTTCCGGCGTCGTTTAATCTTTGGCAAGTTTGAAGCAAATCGCAGACTTCATTGAGCGCTAGGAACCCAAATATGCGTGTTAGAACCCCTTTGGACAGCGAAGTAAGGTTTTTCTGTGACATTGCCGTTTATATGATAATTCGAGTGTGCTTAGTGTACCATCACCAGTTAACCCGTGCCACAGTCAGTTTAAGAAAGATTCAATAAGTCACTGTCTCGACTAAAACAATAATTCTGCATCAGCTAAAAATGGTAGCGCGTAATTTAGCATAGTAGTCCGCTTAAAAAAGGTGTACACAGCTGTATGGGTTACTTTGTAGATTTCGTCCTCCTGTTTACTTAATGTTGCTGTACATTTCCCAGATAGCGTGTATGGCACAGCAGAACGCTTGGGACAAACAAAATGTGAGCGCTACATTCATTGAACTTGTGTAAGGTTGCAACCTGCTGATAGTATCACACCCAAACTGTGGGTACGACATCCGTTACAGGTGTATTCGGTGCAATAACACGGATAGATGTAATTTGGGTCTCGTTATCAAAGCAAATCACTCCAAAAAGAAGTCACGTGTCTGTCGTTAGTATCGAACGTTTTAGATACTGCACTGCCTAGTTGTGTTGAGTTTGTTCGATTTCTTTGAAGCCACAGTGTAGGGCTTTTGGCTCGTGCTTATAACCCTGTAAAAGTCCTCGTCTAGCCGATTGCAGAGAATAGAAAGTTGCACAGCAAAAAAGAGCTGCTTTTGAAGCATGGCGACACGTGATCAAGCCACAATACGTACCCACCTACTGTCCCAAGACACGTTGACAATACCAGGCATTTTTGTAAAGAACATCTTGATCTTATGGCTGTTTTTCAAATTTTTTGTAATTTCTTGTGGTAGAAAATATCTCTTAAGATGGCACTTTGTTTTTGAATCAGTAATGGACAACGTGAGGATCGAGAGCTCTTTTTAGTTTTCTTTTAACAATTGTAGGTAAGCTCTCTAACTTTTCACGACCTCAACGACGAAAATTTATTGCTTGTATTCAGTTCAGTGCCAATTCGTACCCTTGGAGTAGTTTGTAGGGTATCTTTGCGGTTTAGCAATTTATCTGCGGATTATTCATTGTGGAAGACACATTTACACGCCATACTACAGCTGTTGAGTGGCCATACAGAGTATAAGCCACTATACTTGCGTTTTCTCTCTATAAGGCAAGTTGTGTTAACGGTGACGCGTGTCAACTGTTTGTAGCGATAATAACGAGCACGTGGCGACAAAAAAGGAGTGTTTAAGGTATTTGCATGCGTTAACCAATATCACCATTGAGACTATCAACTTCAAACAATGGCGCAGTTTCGAGATTTTGGCAGAAAAGGTATGACATTTTTTTTAATTTCCACTTTGGTGTAAGTCCAAGGAATGAGTTGCTAAAAGTATCTTGCAAAAAAAAGGGGGTATTCAGATACGTTTTACCTGATAAACATATGAAAATGTCTTGGGAAGGTGGTGATATTGGAGCACGAAGTGGTTTTGTAAAATTAAACTCTAAGGCGAGCTCTATACGTCTCCTACAGCTGGGTAGGTGTCACTTTGATTTACAACACTGACATTCTTGTATTTAGCCGTTCTTAGAGGGCAACCTGTCCCTGTGAAAATATTAATAAGTCAAGGAGCAGACACTAAACACTCTTTTTGCTGGATGTTAGTGCAATACTATTTCATTTTTCTTTAATATAGCAAAAATGTTGCTAACAACTTTTTTGTAGATTCGGAGGTGTTCATCATTATGGGAACATTCGTGAGTTTGCAACGTAAGTTCTTAAATAATTGAAATATCTGACATTTCTGTTTTCCCTGATTATGCAAATTGTTTAGGTTCTTGTCTGCTCGTACACATGTTGGTGTAAGTGAAATACTCAAAATTTTAGAAGTGTCAAAAGGCTCCTAATACAATCCCCATAATCACAGAAAATGCATATTAAGAGCCGACATTTTATCAAACTTCGTTGGCAAAATAAAACTCCAAAGTCAGCCAGGCCTTACAGTTTCTGAATGTTTGAAAAAAAAAAGTAATAGACAACGCCTGTAAGTGACTTTCAGAGCAGATTTTGGGCCATTGTATGTTCACAACCAACTAAAAAAAAGACACTTTTTTTTGGAATAGTGTACAATTGTAGTTTTGTTTATTTTTTGTTTGTTGCAGTAGATGCTGGCGCTTCTTCTTGTTCTTTCTTGTCAGCTTGTTCGTCCTCCTTTTTAAATTTGTTGGAAGTTTGAAGAATTTCATCAAATAAATCACGGTCGTTATCTTCAAAAAGCGATTTTATACCCTTCTTCTTTCCCACTGCTTCTCCTGATTCAGTGACAAGTTCACTTTCACCACGTCCAAATACTTGCATTTCGTCAAGTATTTGACTAATATCATCATCTTGGTCGAATACAGAAGGACTCTTTCCTTTACCAGCCAGAGGATTTTCTCTATCAAAGTCTCCTCCTTGTGTAGCGTGTTTTCCCGCTGCTGCCCAGTCTTTTTGATCCTAATAAAGAAGATTGTGTGAGTTCTCGTGGAATACAATAAAACAACAAAAAAAGAGAAAGGGGCAACACAAAAACAAGTTGCTGATGGAATACGCAAAAGTTTTTTTTTTTTTTTTGGTCTTACTTCTTCTTTGTCATTTCTTGAATTATCCCACACATTTTCTGATGCGTATTCTGGTTGTTCTCTAAAAGGTTTTTCTCCACGTATCAAGTCGTTAATTATAGAAGATTGTTGCCACACTTCCATAGGTATCTCGAATGGTACACCGTAAACTGCTTCATATCCTTCAGCAAATTTCTTACATTCCATCATTAGCTGTGCTGTAGTCCTTCGTGGTCTTCTAGGCATCTACAACAAAAAAAAAAGGTGTCAGCGCTTTATCTTTGAGAATCTTTACATACATTTCCCCATAGAGGCTCAGGTTCTGAAAAGATTGCTTGTTCAAGCCATATACTAAACAACGTTAGACAAGTGTATTAAAACAAACACAAAAAAAAAATTAACAGTGCCACTTACACTGGTCCCATAGTCGCAGTTCTTGTGAACCTCCAGTGTACTTCCATTTGGAAAGCATTAGTATGAAGTTCACTAGTGAAGCCAGCTTCCATGTCTGTATGTAAGGTAGCAACATAACGATCATCCAAAATGTGGTCTTGGCGGGCTTCCCAGTACTCATCCAGAGAAGTTTTCCTGTCACTGCGACGTGTAGCTTAAAAAAAAAAAGAATTAAATGAGAGCCTATTCCACGAGGTTCAAAGTGTATTTCATTTGTATACGTACTATCTAAGAGGTTTCCAAAGATACTGTAGTCTGCTAGATTAGGCCTGAATGATTCTGGATAATAAGGCTCCATTGGTGTATCTTTGACCCTTCTATCATGATTATAAGGTGATGTCGACCACCAAGCTTTATCATAGAATTCAAGTCTTTTTGTTTGGTCTGGGTGGAATCTTACAGGATCAATTTCAGGCATATTCAAGGTAGGATCATGAAAGTTATATCTGTCCTTTTCACGCTCTATAACGTAGAAAATGAGTACTATAACGGCTATATACAACAAAGATAGTACGTTGTCTCCATACAAACCGGATCCTACCAACTGATTGCACTCTCATGATCAATTCACCATCTAAAAGAAAAAAATTGAGAAAAAAAAATAGCATAGAAAAATGCTTCGAGTCGCATTGTAACTTTTGAAAAAAAGAAAACCCACTTACCTGATGTAAAGTAATGTCCACAGACTTTGAATCTACGCAGTTTTTCAAGTTTTGTTACACGGAGAGTATTGTTAAGGTATCTCACAATACCAGCCTTAGCTATCATATACATAGACTAATACTGACATTAGTTGTGGGGTATGATGAAAATGTGTAACATACCGATGGAGGAAGATGCAATGAAAGCTGTTCAATATGATATGGCGTATCATTAAATGCTAGCTTGGCAAGAGCGCCATAATGCCTCGTTATTTTTTTCTTAAAGTTAGGAGCGTCAAAGTTATCATAACTAGAATAAATCGGTGAGAAAGAAGAAAACTTATGGTGTCAAAAAAAAAACTACATTGAAAAAAAAAAAATTATGTCTGAAATGAACGTACTTATCCATAAGCCTTGCTACTTTTTTCTTATCTTTGCGTTTAAAGCCCAATTTTTCTGCTTCTTCGCTTGCTACTTTCATAACTGGCATCATACCAATCTGTTTATCCTTAACAGACTCCATAGTTATTTTAGCAACTGCTTTCTCGTCGATTCCCTCGCTAGCCATTACACCATCCATAGAATCCTCAGCGGTACCTACTACTGACATGACATCACGAACAGCACCTGCTTTTTGTGATTTTTTCCATTCTTCAGGCATTTCAATACTGCCATCGCCTAGTGCCAAGGCTTTGTTGGGATCATGATCGCCAACAATCGTTAAAGCGCCAGTTGGATCTGGATTAGCAGCTCCTCCAATAGCAAGAGGTTCTTGCTTTGGGCCACTAAGCGCTAGGGTTTCTTCAGAGGAGTCAGGGGCAGCTGAGCTGCTGGATTCTGATGGCCTGCTAGCAGCCCAACTGCTCTCTTCAGCTTCCTTTATTGCTCTATCTACTTCATCTTCCTGTGCGGAGAACGAGGATGAAACATCAACATCCTTCAATTCCTCAGCAGTGTATTGTTGAAGAGCTTTTAACATGATTGAAGGGAACTCACTCATTTCTAAGGTGTTTTTAGTTTCAACTTGTAGCTAAAGAAATTTTTTTTTTGTTGACATTTTAAGGCTTACTAGCGTCTGTTGTTGGTATTATATCTTGTGTTTTATGTACTATTGACTCAATAATAATTTCAAGTGAAGCTTTGATATCTTCTTCTGGTAGACTATTCACAACTAGAGTGCAATAATTTGTTAGTACAGTTGAAGCAAACAAAACTATTTCACGTACATGTTCGAATAGCTGTAGGGTATTCTATAACATCAATAATAGGTGAAGCACCGAGTTTTTTACGCTCTTCAAGTGCACGTCTTAATACAGAAAGTGTTTCAGGTGAATACACAACAAGTGGCTCAATTATTTCCAAATCAATCTTAATTTCACGACGTTCAGAGAAGAGAGGTCCAACAAAACGCTATAGAACATGTAAGACTAATGACAGTATTGACGGGATAAATTTTTTTTTTACCTCTAGGAACTTTATGAAGGGCGTTCGATTATCTGAGAGTGTTTCTTCTGTTATTTTTTCATCTTTAATGTCAAGTTCTTTTTGTGCTTCCTTTGCTGCTTGCTCTTCCAAGTATTTTTGTTCTTCCTCAAATATTTTATTGGCGCTATCCTCACCAGTGTGCAGCTTTGCTAGTGATTCTAGCCTTTCTTGTCGCATAGCTTCATTCTTTTTAGCTTGTTCTTCTCGCTTCTGCTTCGCTATTTCCCTTCTTTGAGCTTCACGTACTTGTCTACGTTCTGTAATATATTTCTCAAGGTTCAAGAATTGTCCGTCCAATATTACGGCACCTAAAAGGGAGTGTTATGGAATTGAATCCTTTTTTTTGTAGTTGTCGTACGTGCTGTTCCAGCATAAATATCTTCCTCCTTTATACCAAAGTCTCTTAGCATGGGGTCGAGATCATCATCGTCTTCGATTACAGGTTTATCAGGCTCGCGCTCTTCTTCTGCTTCTTCTTCTTGTGCTTGTTCTTGTGCTCTTAGCTTCCTTTCTTCTTCTTCTGCTTCCATTCTTCGTTTGTCTGCTTTATTCATCAACCGGCCTTCTCTCTTTTCTTTCTTCGCTCTGCTCTTTGCAGTATTAAAACCTAATACTAATTGCCTTTGAACTATATCTGGATCTATAGTTGCCAATACATATAGCAACTTTATTATGGGTTAACGTTTGAAATAGTACATTGTAGGGTGTCGTACAGATAACATGTAACGCTCAGAAAGAGGAAGATCCTTGATTTGATCGTGGTGTCTTGCTAGCTGAGTAATGCGGTTGGTGATAAAATGCGTCAAAAAAAAGTTCAAAGTGAGCGTACTCGAGATTCTACATCTTGAGCATTATACTGGTCAAAGTGAAGCTTTTTCATGTAATCAACTTGTGTCTTTTGAGCCAACTTGTCTGCATAACGATCCTATCATATGTTCAGTAAAAATGACTGGTATCAATTTACTTACGGTTATAGTATTGGCAAGCTGTTTAAGGTAATTCTCTTGTTCAAACTTAAATCTACTGAGCGGTCCTCCAACACGATACATATAGCTTTTTCTTAAGTACTCAGGCGTTGGAAACCATGCTCTTTCATTTTGCTCCGCTACAGTAAGCTTAGGTGGGAAGCGAGCTTCCATAAGCTTCAAGTAAAATCGATCTTTTTCACGCTAAATATTACTTAGACACCAATTAATAGATCTTGAAGAAATTACCTTTGGACTAGAACTACCAAACAAAGGTTCCAATGTAGACTCTGGTAGATGTGGGACAAGGCTTGGAAACCAGTGTACTATTAAATATCCAAGAGGGTGAGGGCGGTGGGAAGGTTCTTTCAGTGCGTTGTCTTTTTTGGCAGTACTAAGAGCCAGTTAGAAAAAAAATTAATAATAAAACTAGCCGTGTCATACAGTATCTCTATGTGAGCTTCCATTGGCACAAGCTTTTTATAAGCAGTAGATTCAAGAGCTCCAATATCATTTTTTATATACAATTCCTCTTCTGTAGCCTCCTTACCTTGTGTTTGCTCTTGGAGAGCTTTCAATTCTGTTTTCTTTGAGTAGATTTTACCCCTTCATTAAATTAGTTATGCTACAATACGAGACGAACACAATCTTACCTTATGTCTCCATACTGGCTGATGAGTTGCACGCCATCTCTCACAGATTTAATTGTATCAAAAAGTTCCCATTGCTTTGCCAAAGGATTATTACCAACAATATATACATGTGGTTTGAAATTGGCTTCATCCAAATCATCGCTAAACTTGTTGAACACTGGCTCTTGTTCTTCTGGTAATACACGCTTTAGTGCTTCGTTGAGCTGCAAGTATGTATTTACTGCTTTGTCAAAGACGGCTACATCAGCTTCTTTGATCACTTCAAGCCTATGAACAAGCTCTTCGGTGATTTCGTTTAAATGCTGCATTTTAGCGATAACGTCAGCAGGATATTGCTTGACCTCAGCTCTCTTCATCATTGAATCAATATCTGTTAAAGCAGTTGTACGTATCAAGTTGATACCACTTTCTCCACATGCCTGAAAACATAAGTATTTTGTAATTAACGTTCTACTTGTACGTACAGTCTCAACACTGTGCATCTTTGATAGAAATGTATGATCCTCACTCATACCTTCTGGAAACTCAAGAAACTTTTTAGCTCTTCGATACCTCATCATTTCCAAAACTTCTAGAACTCGTGGTATAAACCTTTTAATCTTTTTTTCTGGTTTATCTCCAGTAGAGAGCAATGGTCGTTCTAACAGTTTCTTCCTTTCGTATTCTGCATACTCTTGTGTATCTTTCTTAAGTTCTTGTATTGCGGATCTAATCGCCCCAGGTTTGCCCTATAAACATAAGTTTTCTTGTCTTCTAGGTAGTAATCTACTCTTTCATACAATGTCGTTAAGTAGGTCTTTAATTGGTGCTTCCTTTCTCTCCCAGTTTTTCCTTTCCTTTTCTTCCAAAGACTGTTTGTCGTTCAAATAACATTCGGCGTCCTTTACAAACTTTGTTGCAAGTTGCTCATCAACGTCCTTATATTCTGCTTCGGCTATACCGTCCTTTACAGAGTTACTTTAACAGAAAGCCATTAAGGAACATACCGCTCTAGCAATACCCCTGCCAAAAGAGTGGTCTTTATCGAAAGAGTATGGCGTGGGTCTTCCAAGCTCATCTGCTTCAGGTATTGGTGCAACGTAAGGTCGCAAACTGTGATGAAATAAGACACAAGCTTAATAATGTAAAATTGTAGGTACCTTTTTCTTTTTTCTGCAACAGCACGTGCTCTATTTATGTACTCTTCAGTTTCTTCTGGATTATCTAGAAAATTTCCAACGTTTGACGTGTTCAACTTCGAGACAGGCTCATAAACTTGGTCTTCTCCAGTTGGTTCCCTCTCGTACTCACGTTGCTTGTGTATAGGGTACTAACAGATGTGAGTAAACTTTAGCAATACTCGCTCAATAGGATGGTACCTTCCATTTGTGGTCAGTAGATCCAAGGTTCTCGTCTTCTTCATATAATTCCTTAACATCTGATAATCCTGGTATTATCTTTAGGGCGTTTTTAAGAACAGGATTCTCTTCGAACAATCTTTTAGTTTTGTTTGAATCCTACCAAATTACAGTAAGTATATGGTAAATTGTAGCACGTGCAGTGCAATTTGTCAAACCTGGAACTCCAAATAAGATGTTGCCATCCTTAAATTCTTCTCTTTCTTTGCATCTTCGTTCTCCCTGTAGTCCAGGTACTTTTTACGAGATGCTGCACCATGCTTAAAAGGTGTGAGTAGTGGTTGTAGATAAACAAATCCAGAACAAAAATATTGTGAGAATGGAACGTACAGTAAGCCACCATTGCTCAGGATGCCAATCAAGCATCTAGCAGTCTTGTAAGGAAATACCAATAAACGCTATTTACCTGTTTCTCTTCGTATGGTATGGCAGCGTCGCCTGTTTCAATTCTTTCCTTCCAGTCAAGATACGCAATTTTACGGATACGCGCACGACGCATTGTAGTGTGCATATTCTCCATACTCCAGTGGGCGCTCTTTTTATCAGCACGCATTATAATTTTAGTGCGACCAGCAGCTCTTGGCGGGTTTCGCCTTTGTGTGTTAGCTTTGTAGAGTATAATTAGAGTGTATTGTACCATAGCGTCCTCTGTTCATACTCAGTAACGTAATTCTTCCACAAACTGCCTAGAACAGGAAAATTGAACTTAACAAAGGTCCTTGTGCTCGGGTTTGGCGTCGAGGTAATAACATGTGATGGAAGTGCGAGTTTTCTCGTGTGCTGGATATATTAGGCGATTGCGAGCGTTTAACGCAACGTACTCTTGTTTCTTTACGTATTCTCGAAATACGGCCACTTAAGCGAGCCAAACTCATTTCTGATTACTCTATAGTGCTTACGAGCATACTACTGGTTAATGGCTGAGTTTATTTTGTAATACGGCCAGTAAAACGAAGTCAAAATCCTGTGAAGCAAATCTCTAGTGTAAAACATTTGAGCGTTAACACTAGGTGTCAAGAGTTGTAAATGCTAAAACCGATCTTGCGCACCAGAGGGAACTCCTCTGGTAGTATAGGATTACCCAGTTTCGCAACAGCGAGGTCGCTAGTACCTGCTTTTAGGCCTGAGGATGGCGAAGACGACAAGGCTAGCTGGATTGCTATTAATCGCACAAGTAATGTTTCAGATGCACCAATTCCTTTGAAAAGCACCAGAGATTCTGTTACTAAGTTTCTATACGCCACAAACCTCGAGTGCGCAAATTCTACCAGTAATTCAACCAACAAGTTGTAGCATACTCCTGGAACTGAGCCAAGTGATCCTAAGCTTCATTTGGTGCGTTTTGTATGTTGTACAAACATACATTACCTCCAATATTGATGAGTCTCGGGAAATTGATTGCTCCCTCTATCTGACGCAAATGCTGGAAACAGTACAGGCCATTACCATTGCAAATCTTACAGCACCAAGCATAACTGCCAACACAGTTTGTGAGACCGGAACCGAGCTACCTGCAAGCTTGCAGTCGCTAGTGCGTACACACCTTTTTATTTTTCTCGTCGTTTCGAATTTAACAAGAGTAACACGTGTCCAGGACTACTTTTTGGCAGCTGTTTTCACTGTTTATTTCGTGTTTTATTTTGTACTCGCTTCAAACCGCATGCAGTATTTGTACCAATTTTTCTCGTTAGGTACGCGTACAATGACAACTTTTGTTCTATGTTAGTACTAACAACTTACCTTTTCTCACTTTTCGCTAGTTGATTATGTAACACTTGTACCAATTTACTTTCAATCACTTGGGATTACGCAACTCAGCTTTTTAAGATTCTTGCGTATCGCTAATATTTTACGTATATTTCGCGTTTCAAGGTACGCTAATCCTTGGAAAATTGTTGCACTCTTTTGCAAAACCTACTTGTTACAACTACCCACAACTACTTTCGAAAAATCAAAACAAAATTGATTGCATATTCTTACTCTTTTTGACAAATGCATGTAGAGTGCTATACTTTGGTAGAACTGGTACAACTAGGAGTCACGTGTCAACAAAGTCTCACTGTTTTTGATTAGATGTGCAACGTCAAGTCTTACGTATTTTATTTACTGTGCTGGCTATAATTTTTGTGGCTGCTTGCTTAATGCTTCTTCTGGAACCAAAGACATTTCTTAACTTTCATACTTCTCTTTACTTTGTTATTGTCTCAATAACAACAGTTGGTTTTGGCGATATTGTGCCTAAGACCATTCCAGCAAGAGTTGCTATCATGCTTATCATCTTGACCGCATTCGTGTTTATTCCACTACAGGTACGTGCTTTGGATTTATTTGGTTTTGTTGCACGTCATTAATTGGTTGCACTTCAGGGTTATTACCTTGGTCAGTTGCTTACATTCAGCAAAAATAAGATGGATGGAATTTACTTCCCGCGAAGCAGTAAAACCAGGTATGGTTTTGGCTTTCAGAATGATTTGTCGCTAGTTAACACTTGTTTAAAGACACGTGTTGCTTACAGGAAATCTAACACTTCACAACATTGAAGCCTTTGTTCGCAATTTCTACAGTGATCCTTTGGTGCGTGGATACTTTAAAACACTATTGAAGTACTTAAGCTTTTGTAGAAAAGTGTATACAGTGTTGTTATCTTAGGGGAAGATAGTCCGTCAAGGCCAGTAGAGAAGTTTCTGAAAAACAGAGAGTACATGGATAGAGTAGAATATTTTCGTGGGTCATCAATGGTTTGTCAAGTGTTGTTTTTATCCTTCTCATACACAATTAGGATATGAAGGATTTATCACGTGTTCGCGCAGGTGGGATTTTGAGAATTAAAACCACCATAGCTCCTAACACAACTTCTAGCTGAGGCTGAAGCACACTTTGTATTTTGTGATGCAATTGCTGCTGATTATGTTCACGAGGATAAGATTACTATGATGAGGTGTTTAGCAATCCATAATATTGATGTCAATGCTGTTATCTTTGCACAAGTAATCACAAGCGATGCTCGTACTGTTATTCTGAAGTCGTACCCTTTTATTACGCCGATATGTGTAAACGAACTTAAATTTGTACGCTATTTTGCTCTTGAGAAAATCAAAAGCTAACATGTCACACAAAAGGGCGTCATTGCTAGAACTGTTCTTCTCCCAGGATTCCAAACTCTTGCATGTAACTTGGTGAGACCAGAATCTTATATGGAATCGTATAGAAATACAGGAAACGAATACTGTACGTTTGATAACAATCCTTTTTTGCTTATTTGTAACCTAATGTTATTAGTTTGGAGTGTTAGTAATTCCATTTATTTGGTAAACTTCCTGAGAGCATGAAAGATCTCAGTTTCTCTGACGCAGCCTTGGTACGTTGACGTGCACAATACGAAGATGGAGTGTTTGTAACTCTTTGATTATAGATACTTTTCGAGCTGTTTAATGCTACGTTATTTGGTGTTCTTGTTGAGGATGTATCTGGAGATGAAGATCAAGAATATAATGTTACAAAGATGTTCGAAAATAATGAGCCCTTTGACGAGCACCACTATATCTCTATAAACCCTGGTAGCAATGTATGTTAATCATGTTCTTTTGTTACTTCTATTCTAAGTGTTTTCTAGTTTAAATTCTCTGGGATGGAACAAGGTTATATCATTGCTACTGACGCCAGTGTTATTAGAAGTATTGAGCGCATAGAAGCACAGCACTTTCACAGATTTTGCGAACATTGAAGCCACAAGGGCTCAAACACTCTTCAGTCCTACCACAAAAATCACCTCTTACCCAAAGTTGTAAAGAGCAGTACGTGATACGTTTGATTATTCCATGAAAAATTCCATAAGTATTAACACCTCCTAAGCGAAGCGTTGATCTCTGATTCACCGAGAAAGAGAAACTTTTATTGCAATGCAATTCGACCTCCATTATCTTCAGCAATTATTGCTGATGCCAGAGGTCTTAAACAGTTTAAGGATCACATCATTGTTGCAGGGCATCTAACACATGTCGCTAGTTTGTTAGGTACGTTAATCAGCTTTTTCGAAGTACCAAATACAAGGTTCATTCTCTTACTTATAATAGAACCTCTTCGATCTACATTCCTTTCAAAATGTGTACCAGTAATTTTATTACACCCTGGGCACCCAAGTAAAGATTGGTGGCAAACTGTTTCAGATTATAAGGACGTTTATGTTGTTTTGGTTAGTACTTGTTAACAATCATTTTTCTATCTTATTTTTTTTTCAAAAACAGGGCAGTCCATTTGTTGCGAGTGACTTGAAGCTCACTGGTATAAGTAAAGCAAATTGTGTTATTATTCTATCAACTATGGCGGATAACTATCTCGGTACGGATAGATCATTAATCACGTTTTCTTCTAATAGATGACAGATGCCGATGCAATCTTGTGTTATAGAAATGTTTCCTCTACGTTAAAGGCTGAAAAAAACAAAAGCTGTAGAGTACTTATCGAGTTTGCATACCAAAGTAGTATTACTTTTTTAGATGAGTCAGGTAACAGATTTTATTTTTTTGTGCAATGCACTTTGATTCCTCCTTTTTTGTGCTTTCTAAAAATAATATCTCCGGCTGACCTGGTTTTACCATAGTTGCACAAGACAGCGAGTGTTATATGGCAGAAGAATATGTTAGTGGTAATGTATATTACACACCTTTTGTAGACACAATGACTGTTCAGGTATTATTTTTATTCAGTGACAATTTCGTGATATGCAACTAATGTCCCATTAGACATTCCTAACTCCACATATTCTTGATATTATGAGAACTCTTTTTATGTGGAATACAGGTCACGTTGTTTCGAACTTATACATGGCACCAATTCCATTAGAATACATTGTACGCATACTACATTAATAGTTTGGTCTAATTTTTTGTGACAGGGCCAATCCTACTACGAATTATTTAAGTACCTCGTTCTCAGCTATCAAACACCTTTGGCTCTTGCACGTCGTACTAAAGCAAATAAAAGGATGCTTATTTTAACGAATCCACCTGCTGGTATGCCTTACCTCTAATGATACTTGTATCTTGTAAAAACCTTTTGTTAGATACTGTCATAAAAGCGACTGATAAGGTTTATATCTTATCAACAAAAAATTTACTTCAACCTCCTAAACGTACGTCTAAATCTTTTTATTCAGGTCTTTTTTTTGCTGGGCCATTTTTCGCTTATTTTATACATCGTTGTTTACTCTATATTACAAAAAAAATCTTTTATTTACGTTTTAACTAAAACCTCGTCAATACAGACTAAATTTAGTATTAACTCTATTTTGATAGAAAGCCATTCAGCACCTGAAATCAAAATAAATGGAAAAAGAAAGCCAAAAAATAAGAAACGTGTACGCATACAAAATGCTGAAGATTTAACTGGGAAAGAACTAAAGACCAATGAAAAATCATCAGATTAGTTTGCGTAACAACACCTGTACTATAGATATATCCTGTACAAAACGAAAGAAGGAAGCTTTATTATCAACACAATGCCTGTACTTTGTTAACTCTTACTTTAAAAATTCCACGTGTGACATGAGTTACAGGTGAACAAAGTATATGCTTTACTAACGCCATGCTATTCTCGAAAACCTCCTTTATGTTTTTCAATTCTATTTTACAAGTAGCTCCATAATTGAGACGAACCAAAAAAAACAATTACAGTTAATCATCTGTAATCTTTCCAAGCTCAGCTAACCAATCATCTAGTCCTTCACCTAGCCCATCTAGCCCTTCAACTTCTTCAAGGGTTTTCATTATTGCTTCCAGTGATATATCATCATCATCTGTCTCATCAAGCCCATCTAATCCTTCTAGCCCATCCAATCCTTCTAGCCCTTCTCGTTCTTTAAGGCTTCCCATCATTGCTTCCAGTGATGCCATATTATCACTTGTCTCATTTGGCTTATTAAGGCCTTCCAGGTTTTCCATCATTGATTCTATCGAGACTTTAGTATCATCAAACATACCATAGAACAACGGATATATAGGATCCTTTTGTTTAATCATTCTAAAGTTCAAATAAGTAACGAATAAAACAAAGCGTTTTTGGGCCTGGCTGGTAGCCAAAAAAAAATCAAAGGAATCCAACTTACGATGCTTTTAAAATGCACTCGCATAGTGTTGACATTACAGGTCTGCAACTTTCTAGGTTTCCATCATTTTCGTATAAACACTTATCCAACTTTGTAAGTTGATTTGGACATTTTGCACCAGCATGAATTATTTCATAAGTAAAAGCCTCATCATTGGGTGTCTCTGTATCGGAAGCAATATGTTCTTGTCCATAACGGCTTGCTAAAGTATCTAATGTAGCATCCACCTCCATTTCTTGCGGATGATCATTCTCGCTTAGAAGACCACGATCATTGAGTGCAACAATACGATCATACTTATCTAATAATTCGTCTTCCATCTTCTCTTTAAAAATAGGCTTATCAAGGACACTCTCAATGCCAACTGATGCTTCAACTACTTCTTCTGCTAAATATTTTCTACGTTCAAATTCTTCTACAAGCTTATTTGTAGCAGCTACTAATTCGGCATTACCGTTTTCTTTCATTTTTCCAAATCCACGTGGTCCACCGTACTCCTGAAGCAACTGAATTAATATCTTGAGACTTCAATCATAGTAGCGTACCCTAATAGCTTCTCTGCTTATCCCCCAACGCCATTTACGCTTGAAGAAAGAAGTTAAGCTTAAACGTTATTGTTTCTGGATTTAGGCGTACGATAGCTTCTTTAGTATTCGTGGAATTACGAACGAACGTCTCATCGGCCAATTTGCGAGAGTACCGTATGCGTTCAGTTGTACAATCGCTAGTGATAGCTCCAGGCGTTAATACAGTCCAAATACGCGTAGTACTCTTTCGGACACATCAAAGCAGAAATGCATGATGTGTAACTGTATAAAGCAGCTCTTGTTGAGGGGTTTTGCTCTCCATACGCGTTTTCGCTCTCACGCATGAAAGTGTACTTAAAATTCAAGCAAGTATCAAAATCGATGAGCATTTGCCTTACTTTATATTGTTTAATGTCTAAAACGCCAATTAGAGACATTGTTTGTGTCAAAGTTATGTACATGCAAATACCCAGCCTGGAGGCGGATCTTCCATCGTAAAGCGTACTAATATCAAGGATGACTTCACTCTTTCCCACCTAAAATCAGCTACAATTTTTTGAATTTTCAACACTATTCTTATCAGTTAAAGATGGCGGATATTGAACGACAAGACCTCGAAGAGATATTGTATTGTACACACACATTATTGGAGGTACGTTATACCATTCTACGTTGAAACTGATTTTTGAAGGACGCTCTTAATGCCTACGCACCCTTGACGCCTCATAAAGGTCAACCAGAACCTTATAATCTTCGCCCAGATGTAGCACATTTAAAATCGGTACTATCATAGACACTACGCATTACTAACGAAGCAGAGAGTGTTGGAGTACACCTCACTGAGGAACTTTCTCACAGCATTGAAGCAATTCAGGAAATTGGTTTGTGAGCACAAGGTACCACCCACAGGCTACACCTACTAGCCTACAACAAAATGTCACTAAATTGTAAAATACCAGCACATTCAATTACTGGAACTTGCCAACACCGTCGCTCTTAAGGTACTTAATCCCTCCAACCTCTTACTGACAAGTACTAAGGCCGCATCAACACTCCAAAGTGGACGTATACGAATATTAAAACGCTTAACGGCAAAACAAGTTGCAACAGCTCGTAAACGCAAATGCACGCCACTTTTACTATGGCATTACTTCCTAACGGTACGCTAGGTTCATCTCCGTTACAAAGATCTCCAAAACGCCGTAAAGCAGTTGAACCGTCATCACCAACCAAATTATACCCAGTATTACAACAGCCTCTGAACCTTGTTCTTAATGGCATTCCAAGGAATAATAGCACTGATGATCTATTTGGAAGTACGCATTGCCACCCGTTTTGTAAACAAAAGCACGTGAATTTTATTGATTTTTTAGGCAATAGCCCTATGCGTGCTCCAGAACCTATTGAGGAATCTGCTGTGGAGAAAATGCCCGCTCCTCCTGCTCCAAACACTGTCATTCCTATTGAAACAACAAAGAGACTGCAAAATCTAGCTGAAGATGAAAAAAAAGAGATGGAAGCCAAATTGACAAAATTACGAAACAGACATTTTATGCATGTACCAAGAGATGAGATTGAATTAGACTTTGACTTTAGTCTTGGAAGAGGTTAGTGTATTGATATTGTACTTATCAACGGAACCTTAAAAACTTTTACAGGAAGCTTTGCTTCTGTTTACAAAGGGAAATTGAGAGGTACGATAAATGGAGTTTATATCTAAAATATACACGTGCTTAGTCTTTTCTAGGGTGTCAAGGTAATTGTAGTCAAAGAGTGTGTTATACTAAATGCTAAACCAACGTAGTTGCTATTAAATTCTTTACAAGAAAAGTTAAAGATGACGAGTTCCAAGCCGAGATAGATAAATTAAGGTAAACCTTTTACCTTTTTTATTATTATTATCCTTCTTTGACATCTCACTAGTTTTCTTCGTCATCCTTCGATTGTTACATACATGGGTTACTGCAAAACAGAAAAAGAAAAGATGATCATCATGGAATTTATGGAACTTGGTAACACAAGGGTGGCACTCATTATGTAAATCTAACTTGGATGTTAAGGAAGTTTATTTGATGTACTTCATAGTGGTAACGAAAACCACTATATCAGTGATTGGAGCAATAAGATTAAGATGGGAAAAGACACGGTACAAATAATGAGGTATGTGCTAAGTACCTAATCCTCTCCAAGGCATCTGCAATGGTATATCTCCATAGCTCCAACTTTAGGCAAGTAAAGATTTAGTACTGAATCAAATTGCGCTAAATGCTTACAGACACATGGATTTGAACAGCAAAAACGTACTTGTTAGTAGGGAGCATAAAGTCAAAGTGGCGGATTTTGGTTTATCTCATGAACTTGAAGAAGACTACGAAGCATCTCAAGCTGTTAGAAAAGTTGGGTATAGTGGTTATAACATTTCAATATATCTATGCATTATACTCAAGGATACATTTTTATAGAACACTGCGATGGATGAGTCCAGAAATGTTAAGAAATAAATGTGATTCAATGCAAAAGAATGATGTATACTCTTTTGGTATTATTCTCTATGAACTAGCGTAAGTTTGTGCGGTAAAAGCGCCTTTAGTTCTAATATAAAATAGATCCTTAGCTATTCCTTACTATGACAAAGTTGACTCAGACGTCAAGTACGAAATATACAATACTGAGGATTTTTTGCTAAATTTTTTTGTTCACAAAAGATGGAGTATTCGCAATCATATTCCGCCAAAAGTCCCTGATACTTCGATATGGAGAGATAATAAACCTTATAAAAAGGTCATGGAACAGTGTTGGAAAAAAGATCCAAAGCAAAGGCCAACTTTTAAAGAGATATGCGTTCTTCTAGACGAATTGTAAAACAAAGTACTTTGTAAAATAGAAAAATAAATGTAAAGTTTTGCTATGTATTCTTCTTTAGATCTTTTGAGGTCAACTCATTAAGATGTTGGTTTTTTTGTAGATAGGATTCGTTGAAAAAACCCTGGTTGTTCTTCGTTCTGTGCAGCAACAAGTTGAGCTGCAAGGTCATCTTTTGCCTTCTTTTCACGTTCGAGAGCAATCTCAAGCTGACGAATCTTGTCCTCCAAATCCTTTGTTGTAGCACCTGAAACTGGTTCTTTGTCCTATGGTTTTAAAAAGTTACTCAAAATGCTCAATGTATATGAGTTCATATAGCGTACATCTTTAGGTTTGAAGTACTCTTCCATACGAGCTATTACTAAGTCACGCATAAACATCATGTCTTCTTCAGCATATTTATGAACAAGACCAATGGCTACAGGTCAAATTAACAACAGTATTAATCACGTGAGAAATTACCTGTATCATTCAACTCCAAGATATAAATTTTGCCATCCTTCTTACTGTGTAAGATATCTAAACCGAGTATATCTACGCCTCCGAAAAGTGCAGCACACTGTTCTTGATGTTAGGGTAATTTTATTCACAAATCTTGTACCTCATCAGCCCACAATTTAAATTCGTCACTCAACTCCTGATACTTAAGTTATTCAAAAGTCTCATTACAAATAAGTACCATATCCTCAATAACAGCCATGTTGCCTACATTACCCTTCCAATTTGGTGATCTACGCCTGAAAACTCGATAGTGTGGTCTATAAGGGTGTGAATAGCATATACATTCGCACAAATAGTCTTACCCGATTTTTTGTATTCTACCATCCCAATCCCAATCAATAAACGGTTCAGCTGTAACCTAAAAGAAAGGTCACTCGACGCACGTGCCACAGAAACCGTACGTAATCGCCGTTTATTGCACAAACGCTCGCAAAATCTCTAAAGTCACCTTGGTTCGTTAGTCTCATCTTGCCATAACCAGAGTGGCAATGCCCAACCTGTGGTTGTCAATGTTAATATTAAAGCATAAATAGGTAATATGTTACTTGCTTTACAAACAATAGGAAACTCTGGAGAGATGAGCATTTCCTTGTGAGACGGGTAATACGTTTGGTTGACAAGTGGGAACTTGTCTTTGCCAAGCTTCTTTTGAATTGACTTGAGGCCACCCCACATTAGTGGTCTCTGCGTGAACATGAACGCTAAAAGAGTCAGGTCATCACAACTGAACTTTTGCTACCCGAATGTAACGAGTTTACAGCAGGCACTCCTGCATGAATTAGCGCGTATAAGAGATTCCTTGAGTCTAGTGGGTGTATGCCATGTGAAACAGAGCGCAAAAGCACCATGTCAACCTAATTAACGTGTCAGATATGTAAAATACAAAACCCTTATTAAGTACCTCCACAGTTCTATCTTGTTGTTGTGACGTGCTCGGAAGAGGTTTTGAAGCACGTCGCATGCTTACAACAGGTTTCTACGTATAACGTAAATTAAACACCGTTGTATTGTTCTTGTACCCCGGTATTGTACGATACAATACTTATATCTTGCCATTCCGCTTGTTGAACCTGCACGCAATTAACGAATAGTAAAATAGGTTGCTACCGCGCACTATCACTGGGTGTCCAAGTATCGTAGCACCTTCAAAGGTTTTATACCAGTTCAAGTGGGTAGAACATTCAACAACAAGTAGCGTCAACGGTTTTTTCTTTGTTTCCTTTGGTTCTGCCATCGAGGTGTGTGCAGGCTATTTATAACTTAAGTTATTCTATAGTTCAGGTAAAATATTACAGACAAACTTTAGGCGAATCTATTTCCAAATTTCAACTAACTGCACTCTGACAGATACGAATGTATCAAGAAAGGTTGTGATGAGGTTTGGTGGCCCGATAAATGTCAACGTCATTCAGCTAGATTCAAAACACTCACATCAAGAAAGCGATGTCGTGGTTCAGTACGTTTAAATTTGCCATTACTACACTTTACACTATTGTAGGAAAGAAAACGCCACGAGATTATGCCAGCAACCAGGTACGCGCCTACTATTAGCAATAATTTGTAATGTCAAGTAGTACCATTCAGTTGGAAATGAATATTGGACAAATAAGGTTAGACAACAGAATTAGGTTCTAGTACTCATACAAATAGTTCATTTATCCTAATAATTGGTCTACACGCTCTTTCAGAACAGTTTCTGCAAAGGTACGTTTGACTGCCGCGTTTATTGCTAAGCTATAACGCAGGGAGATTGGCCACAGAGAGCAGATCAGGAAGAACGCTTCTCATTCAAAGTCTTAGTTTATTTTGTACTTGTACTTGTTGCATGGTACTTTTTTGCTCCGGAAATGAAGTAAAAGCGCAATCACACCCTTGTAAATAATAAATCCACTTTTAACGGCGAATACGCGCCAAAGCGACAAGTGATTTTGGCTGGCAAAATCGATCAATTTAAAACTTACCAGTCCCTCTCAACACAGTCAGAAATATTTTATTACGCCCGTCCGGTGTTTTAACGCCCTCTGAACGAAATTTAGACCTGCTGTCAAACTTCCACGAACTAGTCGTACCAATACGCTCCCCAGTACAATGGCTGTCAAAAGAAAAGCTACTGGAGTGGCTACAACACCAAGTTAGCGCTTTTAACAAAACCGTTTTCTAAACACTTTCAGATAAGAAACCAAAGCTTGCTAATAGAACGTATGATGATTTTTTTGCGCTATTGGAAGCACATTCAATAATATTTAAAGACGGCAAATTTGTAGGTGCGTAGACAACACGTACTTGGAAAACATACACTGAGCATCATTCTTATGCGTCATCAAATTCATTTGACACGTTTGGATTAATAGCGTATGCAGGTTCACCAAATAACAAACAACGCCTTGATTCATACGTCAAAGACTTGGCAGTGGGAATACCTTCGTCACTACAAAAGCTAACAAAGCAACTGACACAATGTCTGTCTGATGACATTGTTTTCCAAGCCGCTCTGCTACCCTTGCGCCAAAACACAGCCAAAGAGAACGGACGTACACTTGGCGGCCGTACGATTTCTTTGGCCAAGATGCTTCTCCAGATAGACGCCCTGCAACCTAAACTTACTGAGTTTTTGCTCAGAAAGATTCCTGAGGTTGCAATGGATGAGGAGTACGATATCATGCGTTTACAAAACCTTAGCTGATTATGTGCTTAAGAGAAGACAGTATAAGAGCCGCTAAGCTTATTCTGGGCCAATTTCGGTGGCTTGATAGAGTTGTAGAACCGGAAGCACTTGGTGATCTTGTAGTGGAATTACTAGAAATTTGCCCTACTGCTGTTAAGAGGGAGATTATTACCTGTCTCCCAGAGATAATGTCAGACGAAGGGCAAGAGGAAGTGGTTGCCGCTCTTAAAATGATAGCAGACAATGAAACCGAGCTATCTGTTACAGTGATTGAGACACTAGGAAATCTGAACTTAACAGAAGCACTTGAAGGTACGCTAAACTCTTTTTTTTACCCAAGTTATGTTAACATGATTTAAGATGAGACTCGACTGACTGTGGTCCGCAGCCTGACCTCTACAAATGCAGAAGATGTTCCTGTACATATACAATTCCTCCTCAGATCTACAAAAGGAAAGAAAATCACTGAGGTATGTTGTACCGTGTCACTTTTTTGTGTTCTGACATTGTACAAGTTAGTCAAACAAATACGAAGCAATCTTCATATTGAGACGTTCAATAACGTGCCCAATGAAAATCTTCTACAAGGGAAAACGCTTATCATAGATGCTATACGTTCCGGGTTCCGTTTACGCGCTGACTTTGCAAGCGCTTTTCTCAAAGAAATACAAGCGAACCAATCAGCTGTACAACTACCTGATTCTTTAATAGTTCTCTAACACTTTTTTGTAGAGTAGCCACTTTATTCTCGATTTCTGGGTGTTACTTTTACTACATACGATAGCTGATAAGAACACGGTAGAACAAGTTATAAGAAAGAAAATTATGGACAAGAAGTTCTCTTTGGGATACTTCAAGCGATCTATCACTAATGAAGGAGTAGCACTAAAAGAGTATGTACCTTTCTTATTTTCTTTAACTCTTACTTGCAAAACAGTTGTTTCACGAGCCTTGTACAAATTGCTCACATGTTAACGTCATCGCGTATTGTTGGCTCAGAGGATACCCTACCAGCATTTGGTGCAAACCTCTACAGGTTGCTATTTGTCGAATTTAAAGAGCGAGGATGCCGTCAGGTACCTTACCAACCTGACTATTTTGACAATCTGTAGAATGTTATTGAAGCAAGTTTATCACACCTGGCTTCTCCGGATGGAGTTGTTGTTGAACATGCATTACAAGTATTTGATCATAAGACTGTCTTAAAAGTGCGTTTTTTCTTTTTATTGAATCCTCTCAAAGCCACTCTAGAATATTAGCCCTTATGCTACTACTGTACATACATCAGTTCTAGATCATATACGTACATACAACCTCGAGTTGACGCACATTCGTAAAATATTCGAAATCCTTGGCAAAATACACAAAGAAAATCCACAGTTGAAGGACAGGCTAAATATTTACGTTGAGAAGTTTACTTCCTCCCAAGAATCTCATTGTAAACGTATTGGAATAATTGCTGCAACAACACAAGTAAAGCAAATAGGTACACAATCATCAAGCGAGTTGCCGAAAATACTGACTTTTTCAAAGGCAATTCACCATCGCATGATGGCGTTACACCCTTCGATATGTTCAATAAGCTCTTGAGTAATACTCAAGAACAACCAGAGCTTCAATGTTTCTTTTACGACGAGTGGGTGAACTTGCTACTCTCATCGGATCTGTCTTCAAAGCACATAAAGAATATACACAAAACAGTTTGCGAAGAGTTCGAGCAAACTCATATTGCCAAAGTACGCCAAGAACAAACAAAGCGATTACCTCTGCCTCATCTTTTTTTTTTGAACTTACTTTTCCTTTACAAGATCCCACTCGATCCTGAGGTTACAGAAAGCATTGTCCTAGATATGAGAGATCCTCAAGATGATGATATTTGTATCTCTCTTTATCCTAGAATACAAGAGCACGAGGGTGATGTTGCTAGATTAGGTTCGTTTATAACTCTTCTGTTCTTAATGCTAAACATGCCTAGCACCTGAGTTCAGGTTGTTTCAAGTTCTTACACGTCGCATAAGTAATAACTCACTCAGCCGTTTGAACCAGCTGTTAGTTTTACCACTAGTTATGTTTCCTCTCGACGAAGCTTCATTTACAATTGTTCCACCCAAGGATAAGAGTCGCAAAATTGAATCCTTAGTTATAGCCATAAACTGGATTAGAGAGCTCATAAATGCTTTCGCCACACAGAAAGACACAAGGTAAGAGTCGAGTTTTGATAGCAAATGTAGCAACTAACATATGTTAAAAAGGGGTGCAGTGCTTAAACGATTGACGCACTTGTGTGAGTTGGAAGATACTTTAGAGTCATATTTGTCTATTGTTGATGCTCAGCGAAAATCTAAAAAATCATCAAAGAAAGATAAAGCGCCTAAGATAACAGGACATTTTCTTCAGCATAAAGCGTCTGAATTCCGTCCCTTAGATGTACGTTACCCTTAGTTCTAATAAGCTCTAATGATTGCCCCGTAGTTGTCAGTGACAAAGGTTATGTCTTGGAAGCTAAAGAGACCACTTGAGGTACAGCTTAAACAAGCTACAACTGACAACTCACCAGCATCTCTAGGTTAGAGTCCTGTATTTTATGGCACAAGATGTACGAGAAAAAGTTCGTTACTTGTTTGAACCAAAGAAACGCCGTGTGGGCTCGAACAAAAATCAGCATGTTGAACCAGGTTCGTTAATATCCTGCGCCCATAAAAACCTTACATCAATATAGCTTGGATGGCTGGTAAACATAAAACAACAGTTCAGGAATCTGTTGCCAAATATGTATTGTATTCTATCCCAACATATATTGATAAGGTCTTCCGTGCTGATTATCGTACGTGTGAAACTATTTTAGCCATGTACTGTTTCTTAGCCTGTATTTAGAGAGTGGTGATTCAGAGAGCCCTAGAGACTATTGCCCTTATAGTTGCCCTACTCTCATTTTACTTATTGACTCCCTCACAGCATTCTTTCAAAACGCTAGCTCTGAATCACATGTTTTAACGGTCTTAAAAGGCATGCCTAAGACTACAAGCCCAGCAACTGCGTTCAAAAGTACGTGTGGAATACATCTTGTGGCAGTAACTAACAAGGTTTTTTACGTTAGTTTTCGCCAAGTATATTGATCCAGATGTTGCTACTGATTTCTTGACATCCATGTCCTTTCTTCAGCTTTGCAAAGCTCTATTAAAAATAGTACCTGAAAATGCACGTGAGGAGTTGTCAGAACAATTCGGAAATATTGCAGAGTCCATGCTGAGTGCGTTTTTTTTATTCGTTCAAAAAAAAATGACTTTCCTTTATAGGGCGACCTTGGCCTTCTACAGCTCTTATAGCGGCTCAGTACCAGACATTATTATCTATAGTAGTCACGTACTCCCAAGAGCCTCTAGTGGCGTTACAAAAACTGACACAATTGCTTGCTGCGCCTATGGAACATTCGGAGTTTTCAACGCTTACAACGAAATCTTTTAGGCACTACTACAAAGTGACCTTTCAGGTACGCACTATCGGCGTCAATCCACCAACGCACTTACAACACGTTTCAGCAATTTACGAAGATGTTTGCAAAGTATAAAAGGAGTATGGGCACAAGAACAGTGAGAGAGTCTATATTCTTGTTAAAGAAGTACATTGCTATTTTCAAGCATTTGATACTTCTGACAAGAGTGCGTGATGCAATTTAAGATATTTTTTACGGTTACAACCTCTTGATTAACCTCTTATTCGTTAGGGTGAGAAATGCGAACTGGTTAACTTTGATGTTACTCTAAGACAAGGAAAGAAAGTTATCGATATTTTTGTGTCAACTGTAATGGACATGTTGAGCAGAAATTTTACTGCTTATTCCGAGCATATAAACCCTATTATAAAGACCCTTCAAGCGGGCACAAGGTATTAAAATACGCGCGCAATAACTAAATAACTAATTCTTCCCGCGTAGACAACTACATCACATTTGCTCAGACTCTAAGGTCAAGTCGAAAAATGTCCGTCTTACGCTCATACCATCTCTAAAGAAGAGCCTCGAACAACTTTTGTTCAAGGCCAAAACTATGCTCACAAAAAATAATTTTATGGACGCGTTTTGGGTTGGTAACCTCCTTCACAAAGACATAAGAGGGCGAGGTAAGTAGCACGTGGTAAATATTGAGCGCACTCACGAGTTTAAAAGTCGTTGCATCGCAAATAGATGAAGAAGAGCAAGAAAACGAAATTGTCGAAGAACAGAGCGGAGAAGTGGTAGAAGACGAAATAGAGGAAGACTACGATAGCGATGGCGTTGATGTAGATATGGCAGACGAAAATGAACTAGTTTCGTGTAAGGAAGAGTATCACAGCGAAGAAGACGATGAAATAAGCTTCTCTCAGTAATAAAAAAACGGTTTTGTTGGCATTTTTTTTGTCTTTAATTATTGCTCAAAGTATGATGCGAGTGAATTTATGAACAACACAAGAACTGGTTTTTTATGTGTGATGAGGGTGCAGAGGGCGATTTAGAGAGATTTTAAGGGTTAAATGTAGTGCGTTAACCATCACGTGTGTTAGTATCAACGTTGTGCACGCTTTTGCAACCACATTAAACGTAGAAATTGGAATAAAGACAAAGTTAGTGATTTTGAGGACGTATGGCAATTTTTTTGATTTCACTTGCACCCCTCGTAAAGTTTGTCACTAAACTAGCCGTTATATGTTTTGGGTAAGAAAGTAGCCGTTGGTTTATTTTGCGCCAAACCAGAAATTTGACCAAATTTTTGCTATTATCTAAAAATCAACAACCATGCCAGCTCGTCGTAAATCTACCAAGAAAGCCTCCAAATCTTCCAAAGGAAAGAATGTCACCCTTGTACGCTTTACCTAAACAAGTTATGGCGGTTTTTAACGATTACCCCTAGTTCCGCAGCCTAGAAGAAATCATGGACGAAGCCAAGTCTAACCCTGATGCAGGAAGACAATTGAGAACCCGCGTCGCAAAGAACACCCTCGACGGCAGGACTGTCAGTAAGTTATACCTTGTTTTGTGCAAATAAGGCTTAGTATTCATTTTCCTTCCTAGACAACGATACCAAGATGGTATACGGTGACTGGGGAAAGCTTCGCTTCACTGGCGCCACCAAAAAGAAGTCTCCAACCAAGAAGCGAGGCAGAAAGTCCAAAAAGTGAACGTTAGAAACTTTTTAGCGCGCTTGCAACCGAAACTTTGCCAGGCCTTGTGTACTATTTGACAACGTAGTGTATTATATAAAAAAATTGGTTTCGAATGCCGCCTTGCATTATTTATTATTTAATTTCTTTTTGTTTTTTTCAGGCGCAAAGTCCCTTTGTATGTTTTTTTTTTCAATGTCTTTATTTTTTTTCTCTATTGGCGTATGGTTGCAATTTAGGTTCTCGTGCTTTTTGGTCTTTAAATGCCGCGTTAATTTATATGCGTACTACTTTACAAGTGTTTTATAATGCGCGTTACGCCTTTTGTGGCGCCGCAATCTTACGTCACATGAAAAAAAAGAAAAATTAAGATTATGTGGTTTCTACTTTTCTTGCGTTTGGGTCAGTCTTTGCATTGGTAGGTCTGGGCCTCAAGGAAGTTTTTAAGGCCATCTTCAAAACGAGCCCAAGGATGATTTACAACCGAATTTAAAAATGTTTCAAGGCTGAGGCGTCTGTCTTCAATAAATTTAGGATCGAAACGGCCTATGCGAATTGGTTAATTTGGAAAAAATGTTGTGTGGCAAATAGATTTTTCTATGGAGGTTTTAATCGTTGTCTAGGCGTACCATTGCTTATGTTGAACAAAGAGAACATAGTATTGCCAGGTAATTCTGCGATGGTGAGGCGTTTACCCTTCTCGTCGAGTTTTTGCTTTAGATGTGCTCGTAACCATACAAATTCAGAGTAGCGGCGTCGTACGGAAAAATCCGTAGATTTGAAGTCTGGTAGTGTTGTCTGTTCGCAATTATTAGGGATTTGGTGTTATTTACACTACGTATTAACGGTACTAAAGCGACCAACGCACCTGTGTTGAAATTTTGTAGTCAGTGTACGAATTCTTTCCGTTGGCGTCCTGATGAGTGATCGGGTCCGTCACAGAAACTGTAATGTATTCTGGAACTTGGTAATCACCTGAAATTCTCTTTCGTGACTTCTTCTTTTTCTTTTGCTCTGGCGCAGCAGCTTTCTTGTCTGTGGCTTGTGACATTACAATTTTTTTGAGCTAATGCCTTCTAAAACGTGTAGCGTGTCTTTAAAGCGTTGACTGAACAGTCAAAAAATGTAAATTATTGAATTACACAATCGCTTCTGTGGCACTCGTACAATACACATGGATTATTTTTCGAGGGATGTACTGCTAGGTGTCAAATGGTTTATTTATTCACTTCATGGACGGTGCTTGACTAGTCTTATTCCCTCACGACGCACGTAAGCGTTGTTACATTGTATTGGATGTTATAATTATGTCTATGGATACGTTGTTAAGTAAATTAAAAGCGGGCGACCACATAGGCATTCACAGGTATTGTTAGCAGTTATTTGTCAGTTTCGCGCTGACTGTATGCGTTTAGCACTCTACGTAGCCTATCTCTTACAAAAGTACGTTCAATTGTAGCGAGTGCATATTTATTGCGCCACAGGTATCGCCAAAGGAAGTTAGTACCCTCATTAGCGAGAGTTGTCGTGTTAGCATAACTTCACCCTCGCAATGGCTTCTTATTACTGCTCTGACAAAGGCAGAAGTAGCGCCATCTGGTACCAGCCATCAAACGTGCTTTTCTTACAATTGTAGATGTTGTAAAGACACTCATCAGCGAAAGTCCTTCCGTGGTGTCTGGAGCGTACGTGTGTGCGAAATATCACGTCTAATATTGCTAGTGCGCAATTAGGACTGTTAACTGTTTTATTCAAAACTAATGGCATGACATGTGCTGGCTACTTACCCCAAGTACTTGTATTAATAGGCAAAGTGTTAAAATCAAGTTCAGACGTGCGTGTCACTAAAAATGACAATTTTTGGTGTATTAACTTTTTATCCAGGTATCTTTTAAAGCTGAGGCCCTTAGAACACTGGATGCAGTTTTAGATGGCACTAGGAGATCAGGTGAAGTAACATTCGCCATGACACCTTATATTAACACTTTAAGGCTCCTTTATTCACCCAGAAGCGTACAAATACCTTAAGCTTGGACTGGGAGTGCGTGCGACAGTACAAATGTTAGAATTTGAGTAACGGTTCTTGTTTTTAGGATAAATCTGCCCACGTGAAGCGATCTGCCGTGTTGGTTATACCTACACTTGCCAAATGTACTGGGAATTTAGACATATTGGATTCACTTTTAGCTACATGTGCTAGAGTACGTGGCATGCCTATTTGTTGTTGTGGGTAAATAATTTTTAAAATAGGATGTAGCGCTCACTTGTAAAGCCTATGGCGTAGTTTTAGCCCAATTGATACAGAATGTGTCAAGGACAACAAAAAAGAAGCGTAATAAGGACAAGGGTATCAATAGCGTTGATTCAGCCTTGAAGTACATGAGCGCTTCCCTTTGGACTAAAGGTTAGCTGGTGTTAAAGATTGTAGTATAATTATATGTACTAGGATCAAAAATCCCGCGCGAAGCTGTAGTTGAGACATACATAAGCTTTCTAAATGCGCTTGACTTGAAAACTTTGGAAAAAGAAACCACAAATATTCTAAACGTACTACTTTCTTTGGTTATGAACAGCAATGAGAAGGTGACTCCTTGATAATTATTAACTATCTTTGTGTGTGTAACAACAATGTAGCTGTATTCTGGCGCAGAGGAGTACTTGAGAGCTACTGTAATGCTTGGCACTATTCTGAATAAGAGCGTGTCAGCGCGCATGTCAGAAAGCAAACTTCAAGCCTTGGCGTCAACTCTTATTCAAATTGTGAAAGCTGATAAAAAAGGAAACAATCCAATGGTTGTCATAGTCGCATTGAATAAGTTGACGTGCGTATTTATTTTCATTAATAACACTTTCAAGTTTTGATTTTAAACAAGTGTCAAAATTTCTGCAGACATCTTACATTTTTTTTTCAGACACTTGTTACTTGGAATGGGTGAAGGTAGTTTTATGATAAGAGAACCACTAGTTTCGGCTGTTGCCCCATTAGTATCGCATAAAAATTTAGAAGTGCGGTTGAGAGCCAGCCTATGTTTAAAAGCCCTTGTTGAGGCTTTACCAAGGTAAAACTAGGTTGTTTTTTAATTCTAATTGTGCTTTAAGAGCTATGGCTCCTTTGCTAGAGCAGTGCTTGAGTTCTATTACAAAAACACTTACTGCAGGTGGCTCAAGGTACTTTGATTTTAGGGCCATAATCAGAAACTATACTGACAAGAGACTAGCGTTGGTAGCGGTGACGTTGGCTTGAGTTATACAATTTCGGCATTGCTCAGTTCTGTACCTAAAAATATTGGATTGCCAGTGGAGTACGGTCAGATGGCCTTTGACGTAGCTAAGAAGTTAACAAGCTTGAAGAACAGTACATTTTGTAATTCCTTTACTATTTTACTAAGTGGGATCAGTTGCTGGTGTATCTGCGGGTTGGTCCATAATAAGTTCTTTATGCTCTGTTGGTACTACAACTATACAAGCGTATGTTGGAGAATTATTGGATCTATGGAAAGTGCATCTTGGTGTTCTCAAAGTGCGTTCTTTTATTCACTCATTTTTTTACGTTTTGATTATCTTTCAAGTCTGAGCCTTCAAACGATGGTGAGCGAAAAGGTTTCTGTAGAAGCCGAACAGTAGCTGCAGAAGCTCTTAGGAGTTTGTTGCGATACTCTAAAAATGTAAGAACCTTCAAAGCAAGTATTTGCTGCTCATTATACGCTCTTAGGCATTGTCTGTGGCACAATCAGAGTATGTTATGACCATGATGACAGGTTTATTGAAATTTGTAATGTCTTGGAAGTCGACACCATCAACAACAAAATCAGGAGAGGCTGTGTACAAGTATGGTATTGGAAAGCTTTTTTTATCGCTTACAGTATTGTTAGATTGTATACTAGTATTCTAGAGACATTTTATAGAATTAAACTAACGCCTACATATCCGTATACATTGCTTTTACGCCTAGCAATGCGCGGTATAACTTCATGTATGTAATCTATGACGAGTTTTTGCAAAATGAAACTTATTGAGTTTTTTTTCTAGCAAAACTTACTTCATTGGCTTCGTACAGACTAAACCCACAGGATGATGCTCTCACAGAAAAAATTGAGAATGGAACACCGTCTCTTCTGTCTGATGAACCAGAAATTATTTGGAACTACAGCGCGAAAGAAATATTGCAGCGGAGCGTACGGAGTGTCAAAGTGAGATTGAACTAACACAAGAAAAGATTATCGCACCTGCTCGTCGTTTTGTTGATGCTTCTATAAAGATGTTTCCATTGGTGTTTGCAGCTCAACAAGAAGCTGTTCGTGTGCAAGCCATTAACCAGTTGATAGCCAATATAAACTCGGTAAGTGTACAGTCATTTAAATTATATTATCAGTTGCTTACTTTACTTTTTGCTAGACATCATCGAGCCTTTCAATGAGTTTCCCTGGGCGATCAGGAAATGCAAATAAGAAGGAAATAATGATGTCCAATCTATTATGTCTAATGGTCACAATCACACAGTCATTCGCTAAACAAAATGTGCGCCTCCATAGCGAAGCCGAAACAGTGCAAAAGTTCGTTGAGAGTCTCGTTGGAAACCCAAACGAAGTTGTTCGCCGGTCAGTTGGTCAAATACTTGGTACTCTAGCTAGGGTTCAAGGTATGTGGTAATTACCAGTAGTATCTGTAATAACAAGGTTAGGTGATGTATTCGCCCGTGCTCTGGTCCAAAGGTTGCTTGCTGCTCTGGGTGCTACTAAAGATGCCACTGCTTCTTCCGGTTTAGCTTTCGCTTTGGGTGCTACAATACGGTATGCATGCAACAATAGCATGTATTGTTTTTTTAACTTGTTTCTTAGTGCAATGGGAGGTATTCGCTCGACTAAATTCATTGCTGCTTCTGTCAGTGTTCTATGCAGACTAGCCAAGAACTCGTTAACCATTCCAGCTGTACTTGAATTTTTCCGTTTGTGAAACTCACTGCTCTAGGCACATGCTTGGTATTTGCACTCGTTGTGGCTTTCCTGTCAGGTCGGTGGTAATGCTCTTGCTCCTCTTAGATCATCTACAATGAATCTTGTATATGAGTTATTACTGTCAGAGGTCTGTAACAAGCACGTTACTGGCCAATGCTTATGTTGTACTAGCCGGATAGTCAAAAAATTGGGGAAATAACACAAGCACTTGGAAGAATAACAAATGCGATTGTTGGCGACTTGGGGCCAGAACTACAGCCTGGCAGTAAATTACTTTCTACTTGTAGAGCAATAAGTACAGAGTTGGAGCGTTCTCATGACTGGAAAGTACATGTTGAGTCAATGGAGTTACTACAAAAACAGATATATTTTGCACAACAAATAGTTGATCCTGATCTGTTCCTAAAAGCAGTCTCACGTCATTTGGATTCTCCAGATCTCTTACTACGGTAATAAGCTTATATCTAATACCCTTGATACTCATTTTTACAAAGACGAGCTTGTATTACAACGTTAAGGTTGTTAGTACAGAAACATGCTGCTAAGTTCCCTACCATAGACCTTGATGAAAAGTTGTTTATGACTCTTGATCGAGAAAGTGATACAAAACTTTTAGACGAGATCCAAAAGTTACTAGTAGAGTTACTTGAACAACTTGCACCAACAAACATTACTCGATGGTTGGACCTTTCAGCAAGGTTTATTATGGAGATTCAACAAGTACTGTCTACCTTTTTGCTATTGCATGTACTTATCATACAATCTTCAACTAGAAAAAGGAGACGAATGAAAAAAAAGAGGATGGATTTGAGGAAGGTGCAAGCTTTACCAATAAAGATGCAGAATCTTGGACCCCAAGGTACCTAATCTATGCCCCTAAAGTGCTCTAACGCGATACTCTCGTAGCTGGCGGTCAAAAGTGTTTGCGATGGAGTGTGTACGTAGAATTATGGAAAGCGTAGGTACTGATACACGTCACGTTGATATGGTACGAAAGAATTATCATTGTACTTGATTTTGTTGATTTTATCACAAGGCTCTCGCTCTTGAAGATAAAAAGAAGAGAGAAAACACAATAGATTTTGAGAAGAAAGAAGTCACGTGGTTAGTTATGCACTTGGATAGAATAATAGAAATGACTTCAAAGGTAAGCGTAACAACTCCAAAAGCAACTGCCGCAGCTGGTATTCATACGAACTTTAGGCTGCTGCATCACGTATAGACTCGTTTAGAATAGAAGCTATTTCAGTGATAAAACAAGTTATCGAGCAGTTTGGTGACACCAAAGACCCACTTATGGATGATGGATACCTACTACAACTCTACCAACCAAATATTGGTCCTAGTCTGAGGTACAGTAACGAGGACACAAAAGACACTAACTACTCTGAAGAAACTGTTTCAGAGAGGGCGAAACGCCAGTACTAGCGCAGAGATGTTGCCCTGTACTTGCAAAATTTCTTATATGGCACTTGGGGCACGCTGAAGATGGCTCCAATACAAACTTTTTAACAAAACATGTGGCTCTATTGACGAATAGGTGAGTACAAAATAACTTATTTAGTCTAACACTTTGTTAAGCCTGGAATCTTTTGGACAGTCTTCAGGCTCACGTGTTGGACAAAATACAAAAACATTCCTTCATTTAGCCGTCCTTACAGCACTAGCTGAACTATACACATCTTATCCAGACAAGATACACATTGAGAAGTATCCACTTATTTTATACATAGTTTTTTTTGATTTTTACTATTCCTTTACAAATAAGACACATCATAAAACTTGCAGCTGATTGGGTGGGTATGTTAAGAGATTACGCTGTATTGAGAACACAAGCAGATAGTGCAAAGTATATTTACTCACCACATTTCCCTCTGCAAAACACACTAGAGAATGTTCGAAAGTACTTTTCTGGTATGTACAAAAATCTTACAAGAATAACAAAATATTTGTACTAACACAACTAAGGTTGGTCTATTGTACTGGAAGCAGTGGCTAGTATGCATGGTTTGAAAGTGTGGAGAGAACAGCGTGATGCAGAATCTACTAATGACATACACGTTGTATTGGGTCTGTGCCTTCATGCCTTTTCCCCTAATCTTGATACTAAACATGTCATTCGCGCATTACGTGCTTGCAAGTCAATAATTTCACGAGAAACAGCTATAGCCGATATTACAGACGTAAGTTCTCTTGATCCAAATAACCAATTCTTAACTGTGTTCACAAGGATGAGTTTTATGAATTGCTTTACGCACTGTACATTTTACTTGGTGCTAATAGCAAAAAGAAGTGCACTACAGAGTTACGAGAACCTATTTTCTCCTTGGCAAAGTGTGTTGTAGATATGCTTAGTGTTACAGCAAGCGATTATTTCGAAAAGTACGAGACCTCGTTTTATTTACATCTAATTCTTTGTAGACCTGCTGGTGCAAAATTAAAGGCTTTACTTGTTGATATAGCGTTAGAAGGCTTGTCAGGAGAAAAAACAGCGTCTGTTTTAGGTCTAGTTGAGACTCTAGTAACCAAGGATATTTCAGAGGTAATCAAAACGTGCATGCATTGTATAGTAACCTCGTTTCACTTAGGATGTTGTCGCTCAAATAGTAGTAACCCTTCTCGAGAATCCAACTCAGAAAGTTATAATATTAATACAAAAACTTCTGCTACAACAGTCATCCAACTTTGTAAATGAAACGATAGCAACTGTTGTAGAAAAGATAGAAAAGTACAAAGTACCATCAATCTGTTCCAACAATACTAAGCATAAACGTAGGAGCGATTCTCCGAACCCTAACCATCTCTTGGCGCTCTATGGATGTGTAGCGACTATAAAGCCAATAAAAGAACCAAATCCTGCGTTGGACATTGCCATCAAGACTGTACAGGAAGCGCTACAAGGAGAAGAAGAGGTTCTAACTTTTTTTTTTTCGGATCTTTTTTTGTTAACAGAAATGTAGTTGCGATTGATTGCATTGCGGGGAGCCAGAACGCTTATCCAAGCTGCTGTGGGGAAACCAGGTGCAGATATACATACAATATCAAAATATTTGTTATGTCAATTGTCTACAAGTGTTGTGGTACGTTTCAAGTATAAAACTGACCGCGTAACTGGCTATTTAGCTCGTTCTCCGAAAATACAACGATAAATCCAAGTACAGCGTTACCGAGCAGACAACTTTTTCGGAGTGTCTCAATTTTCTAGTTTTATTGCTCGCTTACACAGACAAAGAACGGCGTACGTTGAAAAAAAAAAAAACCAAAAAAATCATGTCACGTGATTTTTCAATATAGTAAAATCTCACTATGTTTTTTAGAAGGTGCTGTTTTAGCGTTTACACTCCCTGCATTACTCGGGGTTTTGTCACCCAATAATGTAACAAACATACATACAGCTACACTCCAAATATTGATGAAATATGCTCAAAGTGTGCCCGAGTTCGCAACAGTTGTTGGAGGACTACCAGAGGTACGTGTAGATGTGCAGTAACATATTCAAATTGATTCTTTGTACCCCAGCCAATGCAAGTGTGTCTACGCGACTCCCTAACAAAACTACACCAACAAGGTCAACAGAAACAACCAAAAAAACAAGTCACACGGGCTGCTGTGTCTAAACCAAAAGCGCTCGACTTCTCAAAGTATCAAAGTTAATGGGATGATGCGTTTTAGCGTCATAATGGCGCCTTATCGAAGTAATGTAGTTTTGCTGTTGTCCATAGTTAAAAAGGTGAAAACTGCCCCAAAAAAAGTTGTGCTTGTAAAAATACAATAAACCAACAGTATTATGTCTCGTAACAATCGATTACATGGCAGTACTTGGAGTTCACATGCCTACCTTACGAATTGCCCTGACTGTGTTTGTGAAACATTTTTTTTCTTGCGTTCTGCATGCAAGCGTGAACGAAAAGATCCGAATTACGGAAGAAGCAATTAACAGCACCTTATGAGTATTCTTACATTGAAATGCGCAATATGTGGTAAATCTGGTCTACTCCTGGATGACCTGGAGTCTCATATGTGCCCAGGACGAACGGTACGTGCGTCTTTGTACTCCTAAGACAATACTGGAGTTTGTAGTAAAATAGAGAATTATACTCACGTGCAGCGTTTTAGAGCCACGGCCATTCTCCACCATCAAAGCGACGTACACTAACAACTAGCGCCAAATCTCAACGGGATAGAGTGTCTAGAAAAAGAAACAAGCGCTATTCCTACGACCAGCGAAGTTCGTCTGTTAACCACAAACCACGTTCTCATCGCCAACAAAAGTCAGTTGATTCAGTACATAAGAAAAAACACAAATACAGCGGTGCTAGGCCTAGAGAGCGTTCTGAGACAGTGCATGCGCGTATTTACTCAAACGACGATCTACATTACAAAAAGAGATTGCGTACTGCGAACATTGAAGTACTTGAGTCTAACACTATTGACATTGATGAATTAAAACGGTATGATAGCTACTAAATACAGAAAATAGAAACAAAAAAAAAGTTTTAAAACTAAAACTGAGATAGACTCAGACGTGAAGAAGAGTTGAAATTTGAAAAACTTATGGAAGAAGATATAAGAGAAAGGAATAACGTAAGAGTAAATAACAACTTATGGTTTTTTTTTTCAACTCAAGGACGAAACTATTTTCGAAAATAAAAAACCGATTTTTGACGTTTCTTTTTTAGAGAGTCATAGCTAAGACTCGCACAAAATCTGTTCCTAAGCAATCTACACAACCTGTATTTAAACAAAGAGAAGCAGCAAAGAAGAATGTTTGGAAGTCTGTAAAGCATAAAGTTAAAGGAGGTTCGAAGGTACGTCGTTTTTTCTGAACTTGTTTATTTTTTGGTTTTACCAATGTTCGTATTGTATTTGCGTACTTTCTTGTCATTTGGCGAAATTTCTAATCGTATTGTTTAGAAAAAATCTTCTAAGAGTAAATAATCTGTATAATAAAACGTTTTGTATTTGTAATCAAGAAGCACTAATTAATCAATATTGGGAAAAAAGACAAATGGAAGAAACGTTCAAGTTTGTGAAACACGTGATTAATCTGCTGACACATTAGATTTAAATCCAAACTTGTCTGGTTTCATTAATACTTTCACTTCAGTTCTTACAACAACAATCACGTGTTACCGATCAAAGCTCAGGGATCTTTCGAATATACTCCAACTAAGACTTTTCGTGACTTTTGTACCAATGCTGTTTTGCAAGGTTATAATTTGTTA
The DNA here is from genome assembly GCA_038496445.1 of Trichosphaerium sp. ATCC 40318. Lineage (NCBI taxonomy): Eukaryota > Discosea > Flabellinia > Trichosidae > Trichosphaerium > Trichosphaerium sp. ATCC 40318. The sequence continues at coordinate 81,373 of JALMLS010000342.1, forward strand.
AAACGTGGAGTGTGTTACGACCCCGAATACGGAGGCTATTAATCGACCCTCCAATGGCCAAGGATATCTCTCAGAAAGAATTGTAAGATAATACGTATTTTAATTACGCTAAACATGCATCAGTCAGCAAACTGTGACCAAAATGCGCAGTTTGCGGTCAAGAGTGACAAATAACTGTATTGATATTAATGAAGCGGTTGGCACGCATATAACTATCATGGATCGTGTGCAGGGCCTAACGAAAACACATTCAAAGCTTCGTAATGGCCTTTTTAACTGCCTCGTCTCACTTGCCGGTAATTTTCCTTAAGAGCGTTATAGACGCGTATTTAACGCGCATAGAATCCTATAGAACCAACAAATGGGCGGATGACACTTATGATAAATTACTTGCTGCAGCTGAGACCAAAACGTTTTGGGGTACGTTCAACCGCCAACACTATTCATGGATAATCGCACCAGTCCCTAAAATTGTTGTAGGTCCCAAACAAAGAGAGAAACTTTTAGCTTTTAAAACACGTAATTTTGACATTCTAACGATAGTTGTACGTTGGTGTTTTGTCAAGAAATGTTCCTTACTGTCAACTCTTAGAACTCAAAAGATCCAAACAGAAAAATATCTAAGCAAATACCAAGACGTCTTAGAGTTGCTGAACGTGTGTTGCAAGGCCGTACTTCACGTTTCTTGATTGTTATGGAAAAAACTTACGATGATCTCAACGCACAAGCAGTACTTCGTACAGCAGAAGCACTTGGCATTCAGCATGTATGGACAGTAGTAAGTGAATTACATGATTGTATACAAGGGAGTATTAACACTAATTAAGAAAAATCCAGAAGTAAAACACAGAGGAATTGCACACAAAATAACTAGAGTAAGGTTGTTTAAATCACGTTTTTTCAAACATTTGAGATAGGGCAATGATACATTTCTTTCAGTGAGATCTTTTACTACGAGTGAAGAATGCTTAAAGGAGCTTAAAGATCAAGGTACCGCTGTTTTTTTAATAAAGTAATCAGACTGAAGTATAATCGTACTAATAGCTCTTAGGTTGGACAATATGGCACGTGTTCCTATTCACAGATATCCTATTCCAAGAACCAATTTTTGTTTTTGCACATATGTGTAATTGTTTTTTAGGGCAACTGATTTGTCTCAGGAATCTGTTCGTTTAGATTCACCGGATATAGTAATCCCAGAGAAGCTTGCCATTGTATTTGGTACCGAAGTACGCACCTAACAACATTTTACTTGTTGCTTGGACGAAGTGAGTTATTGCTCACCTTAAAATAGGCCACTGGTGTCTCTGAGATGATGTTAAATGCTGCCGATAAGCGCGTTTACTTACCTCTTTACGGATTTAGCGAATCTCTTAATCTTAGCGTTGCTGCAGCGCTTGTACTTCAAAAACTATTTCAATTATGCCCTGAGGCAAGAGGCAATCTAACAGATGCAGAAAAACAAGAAATAAGGAGTGGTTGGTATGAAAAACTTTCTAAACCTGCGAACCTTGAATTCTACAAAACTTTTATTGATAACCCTCCTGCTCCTGCGGAGGAATTAAGACGTGGTCCAGATGAACAACATAAAATATGGATACCACGCAAAAAGAGACGAGCAGCTTATCATGCACAACAAGAACAAACAAAAAAAATGCGCCTTGAAAAAGAAAAACAACAACCTCCTGGTGAAGACAGAATGGAGGAATAGGTTACAAAAGATGCAAAATAAAAAATGAACAAAGCAACCTATTTTGTTATTACGCGTAAGCGATTCCTTTTTATTTTAATGTATTGTGAGCGTCTTTAAGACGGTGATTAATTTGTAATTCCGTTTTACGCCTGTTGACATTTAAATAATTATTAAAGCAAGTTAAAAGCGCATAACAAGCATCGTGACGCGTAATTATAACCATGGGATGGCGATTCGCGTTGGCGAGATAGTTTTGTTGCTAGTTTTTATTGTAAATGCCTCAGCAATAGATACAAATGTCTCAGAAACAAGAAATAGCATTGCTCAATTACTAGCAAGAGTGCCTAATAATCGGGGACCCGTACTTTCTTTGCCAACGTGGAAGCCATCTAAAAACTACGCACCTGCTTGCGCTAGTAGTGATTGCAGTACTTGGATACAAACTATACCACTTCTGGAGCTGCAAATACCTCCAATGACAATAGTGATACCTGACGAAGGTAAAACCGCACCAAACTATTTATTACGTGTACTTAACGCGCACAGGTGTATGTGTAGTGGCTCATAATCGAACGGAACAATGCGTAATTCAAGAAATTGAATCAATTACCGTAGAAACGACAGTATCCACTGGTACGCCATCATTACTATTTTCTCCATAAAAAACAAACGTCACATCCAACTTACGCTTGTAGACATCATATCCTTGGCAGAATACACCGATAAAGTAATGTCATCTGTTGCAGCAAAGAGACTAAGTGAAGAAACGATCAAATACGTGAAACCCGTTCGAGATCCTGAAACTAGCATCAACTACGCGTCAACAGATTGTGGTGCAAAAATAATAAGCGCTAATCCAGAAGCAAAGGTACACTACAACTTTTTCTTTTTGCCACGTCATAACACGCGATACAATCCTCTGACGCTGCTTGGAGGATGTCCACCATGTATTACACGTGTCAAGGGATAAATATATGCTTAACGAATGTGTGGCATCCAAATGGCTTGTCATTGAGCTTTGCGAAGAGGTCCAAGTTGATTCTATACAAATAGCAAACTATGAGCTATTCTCGTCTATGGTTAAAGACTTTGTACTTCTCGCTAGCCGTGAGTATCCACCAAAGAAGTGGATACTTCTGGGTAATTTTACAGCGTCAAATATAAGACAGAAACAATCCTTTGATGTCGAGCAAGAAGATGGTAATCTTTTTTTTGTAACTAAATTGAGTTGACATGATTTTTAGCGCCGTTTGTCAAGTATGTAAGAGTTGGACTATTAACTCACCATGGTAATGAGCTATATTGCCCTTTATCTAAAATAGTCGTTTTGGGCACTACTGTCGTAGAGCACTTATCATTACGTACGAGAAAAATAGTTGTCTTGGACATTTTTTGTTTATTTTGTATAAAGAGGTTCAAAGAGATGAAGCTGAAGTCAAGATTGTTGAAGAACAACTCTTGGCACAGAATGGAAACGGTGACGCTCGTGATGTTACTGAAAAATCTAAGAGCACAGAAAATACAATAGAGCCATTGACTCCAAGACATTCTGGGACTATTGAACCAGTACGTACATCTTTAATGAAACACCTAACATTTTTTTGTAAGACAGAAATGCCAAAAATCGAGCAACCTCTTGAAGGTTTGTTAGATAAACTTACAAACATGCTTCGAGGCACAGCTGTTATTGATACAGAGCAACGTCAAGATAATGGAGATAGTTCATCAGGAGACGTTGTCGGTGCATCTGCTTCAAGCAAAGCTATAAACGAGCAACAAATCAAAATAGATCCAACGCCAGTTGTTACTCAGTACGTCCCCATACTATCCTTTTTTCACTTTGAACGCCTTGAATCTTATTTTCTATCAGTCAGGAGGAAGCACAAGGCGCACACAAGGATCGAACAATTTTTCAGACAATAACTGCTAAAATTAAGAAATTGGAGATAAATCAGTCATTGTCTTATCAGTACCTCAAGGATCTACGCGAAGGTCTTAATAATAAGCTTAATGAGATCAAAGGGAACCTAGGGAATTTAACTAACAGGTTGAATAAGCTCGAAAGGCAATTCACCTTGGTGACAACATCCCACAACAAAACTGTAAGCACAAGAAACAAGCGACAAATGTTATGTTTTACAGAACCCTTACTGGTTTTTGTAGATTCGTAAACTCAAGGAAGAGAGCAAAAAAGAGCTTGAAAATCATGCACAGCAAATTCTAAAAGAATCACTTGCGGCAATGGCACGACAACATCAAGTACATACCACGTTTTTATTGTGGTTTATGGTACGTCATTGAAGCTTTTAAAAAAAAAAGTCAACTTCGTGTCAAAATGTCTTTAACTTGCTTGTGCTGATGAAACAAACGTAGGGATCTATTTGCTTAGCTATCTTTGTTTTGATGGGTATCATTACAATGTATTTCTATAAACAGAACGTGAAGCTACAACTCATGTTGCGTACACCAACCTCATTACAAAGACAAAAGTCAAAATCAAAATCAGTAATAGGAGAACGCTTCGTGAAACGATCACTTAGTAGTAATTCAATGCCTAAAGGTAGGTTGACATTGTCAAAGACAAACCAACACAGAAGGCAATTAGCACGAACACAACCACGCAAAGTTGTAAAATAAACATAAAGAACGGGTTGCAAATCCGTTCAAATAAAATTTGTAATTTTTGAAACATGGCTACAGTTTTTGTTATTTGTTGTAGAGGCACGTGCCAAATGGAACTGTGGCTTTGGCCTTATGGTGAGAAGAGAGTTGTGTTACGTTGGCACGGGGTAAAAAAAAGCTGAGCGAAAAGTCAGTCATTTTCTTATATTTAGTGGTTCTGCTCTTTGCGATTGCTTGTTAACGTCGAAATGGTACCATAGTTCAAATTTATAGTATTAATAGAGATAATAGCTACCTTTATCACTGTTAAGGACAGCAAAAAACAATGCAATCGTACGGCGTTAATATCTACGACTGTGACATGTATTTACGAAACTACAGCTTGTAGAGCTCAAAAATGGTGAAACTTACAGTGGTATACTCGACAACTGCGATAATTGGATGAATTTGAACTTAATTGACGTTATTATAACTTCCAGGGTAAAGTGAAGCTCAAGACAAACCTCAAACTAAATTGTTTTACAGTACGGCGACAAATTCACGAGGGTAACACATTGCTACGTGAGAGGCAACACAATAAAGGTAAACAAAAAATAAACTGCCCAAACCAACAAAATTAGTATATTCGTGTACCATCCAGCGTCATAGATATGGTGCAAGAAGAAGATTTCCAACCACGCAATAAGTACGTCATAAAACAGTTGAATGGAGTTTTGTTTTCAACCCAATGTAAGTGATAACATTGTTCTATCAGGGGTCGTGGGCGTGGCAGAGGCAGAATGGGATCTCGTGGTCGCGGACGTGGACGTGGTCGAGGGGGCCGTGGTGGACGCGGTGGACGCGGCGGCAGAGGTGGCTTTGGTGGTAGAGGATCTAGTAGAGGTAGAGGCGGCAGAGGCGGTCGTGGTATGTGGCGTAGCACTTATAAAACAATATTTGTGATATTTTGCAAACTCTCCAATAGTCCTAGAGACATTTCTTGACAATACTCATTCGCTGTTGACACATTGCATTTTTTTCAATTTTTTTGACATTTGCTTTGTCAGTTCGATTATTAACTCACAATTTTATTTAGGTAGAAACTGGTAATGATAACGGTTTACATTGTAATTTACTAGCCTTGATCAGCATTTTGAAAAAAAAATCACATATCTTGATCCCTCTCCATGCTTTTAGCACTACCTGTAATATGTTGTACAACACGTAATTCAGCAATTTTACTACCACATGATTACCTTGATTTGAGAATAATAGAAAGAGAAAACGGTTGCAAAAATTATCGGCAACAAAAAAAAAGATTCTGTCGGTTTTTAGTCAAAGTGAGCATTGATTCCAAAATTACTTTTCTCCTCACCACGATGGAAGTAGAACCTATTGTACAAACATATACGCCTTCAAAACGCGTAAGAACGCGTTCATTCGTTATAAAACCAGAAAGTGATATTAATGTTATCTTATCACTACCCAACGAGATCCTTGCTAACTGCCTGTGTTTTTTGAAACACCGCACGGTTCTAAAGTCTGTATGCAAGCGATGGCGTACTGTCGTTGAGCAATATACGACATTCTTGACAATTAACAGCCTCTCACACAAATTAACAACAAAATACAGAAGTTTAGAACATTTGGAAATATCAGAAGCGTGTGGGCTATCTGGAAGGTCTTCTGCGCCTTTGCGTGTCCAATTGATCTCTTTCAACGTTAAATTGACATTATTTCTTGCGAAACACCAAGGCATTACACAAGCGCGTACTTCAAACGTTTGGTTTAACTCCGCTATACTCACAGGTTCGTTTTTAATCAAAGTGTCAACAACTCTTTTTTTTTTTTTCCTTTTGAACAACGCCAAGCAGGCGTCAATCCATTCTATTCCCACCAACGCCTTATTTAGTTCTACCCAATATTCGGATCTTGGAAACAGCAGAACTAAGCAACGAAGAAGTGCCACTGTGCTATGGAGTACAAAAACTTATACTTAAACGTTTATGTCCTCACTCAACTATTCGTCTCATTCCAACACTCACAAAACTCGAAACATTACAACTTACCACAGATCTCCCTAACCTTCCTCTACCTACAAACTTACAAAACTTACACTTATGTAACTCTGGACTTCATCCATTCAGCCTTCCATTCCTAGAGGGTCTAGGAAAGTTCCAACAGTTAAGAAATCTTCATATTGAGCAGTATAGATGGGGTGTTGCACTTCGTGATCCAAACTTCTCTTGGGACTTTGTTACAAAACTAAAGAACCTTGATGTATTACAAATTACAACACAGCCATCAATTAAAGATGTATGGACAGTACCTGTTACATTTCCGTTAGAACTATTAGCATCAAACTACAAAACGAAGATAAAGGTAAGCGAGTTTTTATTGTGTTTTTGAGAAATTTTTTGCTTTTTTGCTTTTTGTTAATGTTTGTATTTCAGGCTCTTAAGATTTACCATGAGGGTGTTAACGATACAGATACTATTGATTTAAGTCCACTTCAATCATGTTCAAACTTTAACTCATTGATTATCGACACTGCGAATGATTACAACTTAAACTTTGGGTCAATAGATACTTTAACAAGTATTTCTTGTCAAGGATTCGGTAAAATATCAGTTCTTGGTGCACCAAACCTTAATAAAATACAATCACTAAGTACGTGGTATATGTCACTAGTAATATACACCAACTAAAGTTGTATTATAGGCCTGGACGTTACACCAGCTCCAGATTTTGAATCAAGTTTGTTATTTCAGCTTGTTGGCTTATCAACGCCACTTAAACTATGTCTAACTAATCCTCAAAAGCTAACAAGTGCTGCTATACCTTATATAAGATCAGCAACACAGATACTTCAACTTACACAAATATCTCATCTGGACCTTGAGATTGTAGTCGTCTCTAAATTTTATAGTAGTCTTTCCTCCCTTTGTAATTTATCAACACTTTCTGCCGTACGTCTCTCACTGTGCTTCATGACTTTTAGTTTAATCGTGGACACTAGATATACCTTAATAATGAGGCTGCAGTATCTTTAAAGTCACTGACTGCACTTACGAATCTTCATTTGCAGACAACTCTTATGTCAGATTTTGCGCTACCTCTGTAAGCAGAAATACTTTTTAGGTTCTTTATCTTCAGAAAAAATAACTTGGTTTTTGTCCTTTAGGCTTGGTAGTATTCCAACACTGACAAAGCTTAACATCGACGCTGGTATTTTCAGTGTGGAAGCACTCAATTCATTCAGTGCTACATACCCCAAAGTTGATGTACGTTGCTGAGTCCAAAATGATTCATTTTTTAATTCTGACTTTATTCTTGTTCAGTTCGAAACATCTCGGATAGACTACTTTGAATTAATGGGATACCAACATTTTGGTAAAAGCAAACATACTGGAAGTGATGAGGATAGAGATATGGGTTTTCGCAACAGACTTTATGGGTTTGATGATATGATAGAGTTTCAATCATCCTCAGAGGACGACGATGAGAACGAGTTCCAAAGACTTGTAGATCTCGAAGATGAGGAGGAAGATGACGATATTGACCCATTCTTACGTCGGTTATAGAACTGAATCATATTTGTAGTATACTTTGAACTGATTTGTATGAGCCCGTACACCAGTTCGGGCAAAAAATACAAGGTTTTTCTGAATTAATAGTACATTTTATTTTTTATTTGATTTATTTTTTTCTAATAAGGTCCGTTTGGTCTTCTATCTCGTCGTTTATCTCCTTAAAACTAGTTTAGTAACAGCATAATAAAATACCAGTATTTATATCGTACCATAGCTGGATCGTTGCGGGCCGCCAGAGTAGTCACCATCGTCTCGACCATAGTCACTACCGCGGCCACCACGACCGCCTCTACCACCACGATTACCGCGACCACCACGGCCGCCTCTACCGCGACCGCCTCTACCACCACGGCCACCACGGCCACCACGACCACCGCGACCACCTTGGCCGCTTCCGTTGTATCCTCCATCGTAGCCACTTCCACCACTATTGTAGCCGTAATTATTGTTACCGTAACCGCCTTGGCTACCAGCACTGTAACCACCTTGCTCATCTGATGGTATGTTAGGTGATTTTTAAACTTTATTCTGCGCTACGTACTTTGCGAGTCCCCCGAATAAGTAGAGATGGCAGAGGAACCACCATAACCGCCTTGATCCCCATTGTATGGAGGTGCACCACCAGTATACCCACCTTGAGAATAAGAAGCTCCACCATCGTTGGAATAACCAGAATCTCCACCAGAGTAATTTCCTTCAAAAACAGGTTAGCACATCTCGAAGTTGAAAAAAAGTACCTTGAGAATATCCTCCTCTGTCGCCGCCGCGCTCTTGCCTGTCGCCATATCCACCGCGACCATAACTATTACCTCTACCGCCACGGTTGTTATATCCACCTCTACCACGACCTCTTCCACGGCCTCTACCGTAACCATGTCTGACATGTGATGCGGGTTGTTTTGCTTGCTCAACAATAATATTTTTGCCCATAAAGTCTGTTTGGTTGAATGCATCAATTGATGCTGCAGCAGAATCAGGATCAGCAAAAGCAATCAACGCATCTCCCTAGTAGAAAAAAAATGAGAAAATTACTCACTTAAAGAGAACGCAAAGGTTAATCCAACTGTATTAAAAAAGCAATTGCAGAACCCTCTTTTGCTTTCTTTGTTTTTTCTTACCTTGAACTTTCCTGTTTGTCTGTTAGTATACATCCTCACTTTAGGCCTACCAGTCCTTCTATCCGTCTGTAGAAAAACAAGTCAACAAAAAAGATAAACAAAGCGTAGAGCATCAACAGTACAAACAACAAAAAAAAAACCATAAAAAACTACGCAAAAAATATCAACACTAACCTTAACTGTGCCAACAGTACCAAAATGGTCAACCAATTGCTGTTGCGTAACATCGTTTGGTAAATTACGTATATAGATAGAGTCAAGCGCAGGTACAAACTCAGTATTAGGGTCATTGCGCCAGTCACCTCTACCACGAGAACCTCCTTTGTCTTGACCCTGTTCACCAGAACCAAAACGATTATTATAACCTTGATCATTACGGCCGCCATAAGGTGGCCCTTCGCCACCGCCGTTATTACTATACGAATCATTTCGCCTATTATCATACTTACGGCCGCCCTTGTTATTACCACGGTTACTTTGATAACCGCCTCTAGATGACGAAGATTGATTACCATAATTATCACCAGCGTACGCATTACTACTACCGTTCTTATTACCACCGTAACTATCATTACCACCGTACGAAGGAGGGGGGCCTGCAGAAGACTGATAACCACCACGGTTCCCAGTACTACCTTGCCTATTATCCCCAGAGTACCCACCTCTACTTCCACCGCGCCTACCGCCACGATCGTCACGGCCACCGCGACCACCACGACCGCCACGGTACCCAGAGTCATTATACTGTTGTCTACCACCGTAACTAGAACCTCCTCTACCTTGATCATAACCACCACGGGACGAATTATAACTATTGCGTCCAGCGCTATTGTAACTAGAATTGGATGCATTTCCTACGCGATTACTGTCTTGTCCTCCGCGACCATAATTCCCGTAACTGTTATTACCTCCAGGCGCACTGTAGCCAGAATTTCTGGTTTGATAGCTCGGTTCCTCTGGGGAGTAGGCTGTCATCGGATTTGATGGAGTGTAACCTTGGTCTGGCGCTCTTGAGGACGTTGAAGAAGGCCCTGAATAGCTAGAGTTACTTTGCGCGCTGTAGTTTTGTGTGTTGGGAGGTGCACTACGCTTGGCACCCGGGTTAGATACGTTTTGTGTTGATACTGGCTGTTGATAACTTGTTTTAGGAGCATAATTCGGTTGGGTATAACTGTTCGAAGCCGCAGGAGGCGCGACTGAAGCTAACAGATTTTTCGCTACTCCAGGTTGTTGTTGCATGGTGTTGAGGAGCGCTTGGAGGGCCGCAATACTTGGTGTAGCAGCGGCGTTTTGGCTAGATAGGAAACAAAGTTAATAAAAGGAGTTACTGTGTCGGTTTAACAAAAGTAAATGTTTTGGCTCCGTTCAACTGGTTTTTAACGAACTTCTCCGAGGTTACTTGTAAAAATTACGTATTTAACTGAAATTAACTAATTAACAAGTGGCAAACGCCTTTGGAGTCCTTGAACGAAGAAAAAAGAGTAATTCTAAAATTTTAGATCAACCAACGATTATAACCTTAAGTTGTTGTAACCAGTGGCATTATGTGCCTGTACTGAAGGTATTGGCGCATTGCTGGGTGGAGCATAAGTGCTTCTTCCTTGCGTATTACCAACCGCGCCAGCTCCATACGTATTAGCATTTTGCGAGCCTTGTGGAGCCTGATATCCGTAACCTCCACGCTGTTCATAATTTTGAGATTTACCGTTCATCACAAGTAAATACAAAGGTGTGTAATAATTTACGCGGTTATCGTGCAAATAGCAACGCACTCGAGAATAAATGAGAATATTAAATTTCGCGCATAGTTTTTCTCCAGTATTTCTTCAGGCGAGTATTGTAGTTTCCTTACGAACAAAGAAACATACAACATGAGCTACCGCGACGAAGACGAAATGGATATTGATGATCTCATCCCACCAGTGGCGTTAGATGAGTCCGTCAGAAATATCGTAGTTGTAGACAACATACCTGTTATTCCAAAATCAAAACAGGGAAAGCTAGAAGGCGTATTAAAGAAGATTTTCTCGCAAGTGGGACCTGTAGCACACTTACACTTGCCTTTTGGTGATGATGGAAAGTCTAAATCGTGCGTTTACACCCTTTAAATTCTAGGGAGGATTAACGTAGTTTAGCTACTGTTTTATTGAGTTCAAAAGCGCTCACGTCGCTACCAAAGCCATTGAACAAACAAATGGATACAAATTGGACAAAAGCCATGTGTTCCGCGTCAACAGTTTTGCTGACTTTGAAAAGTACCAAAAAATGAGCACTGAGTATGAGCCAAAGGAATTACCAGAATATAAACCAGCTGTACGCGTTTTGGACTCGATTCTGTTTCTCAAACTCACTCAACACTCCAGAAAGATGTCTACAGTTACCTACAAGACCCAATGTGCAGAGATCAATTCGGTATACGCTATGGTGATGACACTGAGATCTGGCGTGCGACTCCTTTCAAAGGTCATCCTCCAGAGCTTGAACAACGCAAAACAGTGCGTCATAAGCTTTAAAATCGTGGTGTAACGTTTTGTTTTCAGAAATGGTCTGAAACGTATTTCACTTGGTCACCTCGCGGATCTTACCTCGCTACACTACATCCTCTTGGCGTAGCTCTTTGGGGAGGACCAAAATGGGAAAAATTACAAATGATGAGACATCCTGGTGTCAAATTGATAGCTTTCTCTCCATGTGAAAAATACCTCGTTTCCTTCTCTAGCAATTTTTCTAAAGAAGACGCCAGCAATCCAAAAGACCCAAAGGTTCATTTCAATCACCTTGATTTTGTTTAACCATTATTTTTGTGCTCTCTACGCTCTCTTACGTTTTGTTTATTAGTCTATTATTATTTTTGACGTCAGAAGTGGATCTAAGATGCGTGGATTTACACACGATGAGGACATCTGGCCTGCATTCCAATGGAGTTACGATGACAAGTATTTTGCACGTATGAAGAAAGGTATGGTTTCAGTTTACGAAACCCCATCAATGCGTCTTGTTGGTGGTAAATCAATAGCGTTCGATGCACCAGTACAGGTACGGCTCAATAAAAAAAGCAATGAAAGCGATTCTTGATGATTTTAAATAATTTTTGTAGAGCTTCACTTTCTGTACTTCAAAGCCATTGATATCATGCTTTGTGCCAGAGATGGGTTCTGCTGCCGCTCGCGTAATCTTGGTTTCACTACCTACAAAAGCAGTTGTATGCAGAAAGAATCTTGTTCAAGTACAAACTGTACGTAGTTGTAATTTTTTAGCTTACTTGTTTGACTAAATTGTAGTGTCGTATGCATTGGAATAAAGGTGGTGATTACTTGTGCTGCAAAGTAGACAGATCCAAGAAAAAGGGAGGGTAAGAATCAATAGAGAAAAAAAGCTTAGAATTAGTAATAATCGTATGTATTTAGACGTGTCTTCACAACCTTTGAAATTTTCCGAGCAAATGATAGAGGTATTCCAACTGAAACCAAAGAATTTGAGCAGACGTGCCACGTTATTGCATTCGCCTTTGAACCAAAAGGTACATAGTTTAATTCTCACTTAAAACAGCAACAAGAACCAAAATACTGCTTGTTTTCTAATGAATTTAATTCAATACTTATACAAGTGTTTAGGTCACCGATTCGCTATCATCCACCAAAAGGAAGGACAAACACGTCCTAGCGTTACATTCTACACAATGCTTGTCAAAGAGAAGCATGGTAAAATAAGAAAACGTCTTACTGAAATCAGTATGTAACTTATTAACTGTTTGGTTAGCTAGCTAGTAACACCTTTTTTTTTTATAGTCACCCTTGAGAATCGCTCAGTTAATCACTTGTTCTGGTCTCCACAAGGAAGCAATATTGTAATGGCAGGATTTGGAAAATTCAACGGAAACCTTGAGTTCTACAATCTTGACATGCAAGAGCTAATGTCACAGGAAGAGCATTACATGGCCACTGATATTGTTTGGGATCCATCTGGTCGTATTGTCATGAGTTACGTATCTTATTGGCAAAGAACAGTACGTTTCTACTCTTTTGCTTGGCAACTGCTAAGTTACTTTTTTTCTAAATAGAGCGAAAATGGTTATTACTGCTGGACATTCAGAGGTCAGTTGGTAGAGAAAAAGATGCTTGAAAAGCTGTACCAGCTCTCATGGCGCCCAAGACCACCTACACTCCTTGGACCAAAAGAACTCCAAGTATGATAACTTTAAATTACGGATAGCCATTAACTTATCAACTAGAAAATCGAAAAAGACTTCTCAAAAATTTCAGATCGTTTGGCAGAGGAAGATACCGATCGTTCTGGTGCGGTTGCAGCCAGAACCAACCTCAAAAACGCCGAGGAGAAGAAAGTGCGTTAAAGAACCGAAAACCATTGCAGTTTTTTTTCGTTGTTTTTTGGATTGAGTCTGATGGTTTCTTTAGGAATTTCTCAAATTTATGGCCCAGAAGGAGGCTGAGTATAGAGCCCAGGCTGAGCGAAGGAAGCGACTCCGTGGTTGCGACTCTGATGACGAGAGCGACTGGGTAGAGGTAGAGCAGACTAAGGAAGTCGTTGTAACTGAAGAGGTTGTTATGGTTTAATGTACTCAATTGAAACAAATAAATAAGATGACTATTAGTCATTGCCATGCACAAGACATGTTACTCCATCCCTATGCTTGCACTACGCAAAACATCAATTTGAATCAAACCATAGTACTTTTTTGTGATCGCGTACAGTTTTTTTTGACTATTTGGGTACGTGGTCAACGGTAGTTTGCTGCCAAAAAAGTAAAGTAAGCCTTTGTCATACTTTGTATCGTTGTATTTGCTTGTTAAATTATAATTGCGAGAAAGGAGACGGAGTTGTCAAGCTAATTGCTTATTTCGTAGTTCAGCCCAATAAAAAAGGAAAGAATCAACATGGAAGTTAAACGCGAAGAAGGTACTTGCATGCCATTTTCGACCGTTTGTTTTGCAAATTTCTTTGAAGACAGTACAATCACTGCATATGGAAGCCACACGCCATACCACGTCAGCCTAATAACGTATCCGCGAATAAAAATGTTTAGGGCACAAAAAGAAATCGAAACAAACAAAACATAACTCCTCCCACGGTTCAGAGCAATCACGAAGTGGTACGACAGATTTCGCGAGTTATTGTTGTATTAAGAATTGACAGATAATGCGCGGCACAAACGTAATCGCTCCCACAATAAGAGTAGGCGACAGTATTTTATTAATGTCAATTAAACGACTATTAGGCGATCACAGTTCAGTTAGCGCAAAAAGTGGCAAGAAGTCTTCAAAATACGGTGATAGCGCAAAAGCAGAGCATGCAAAGAAAAGAAAAGAGCGTAGAGGATCAAAAAAAAGACGTACAAAGGCAAAGGCTGACAAGGGAAACTGCTTTGAAGCTATATGTCATGTCCTATTCAGTGACGGCGAGATGGAAGGCTCTGATAGCTCCCATTCATACAAGGCTGATGCCTTGCAACTGAGCGAGGAAGAGAGTATTGAGAAAATACGTCCTGTTAAATCGAAGCATTCTACTCCACGTTCTCCAAAGCCTAAACAAAAGAAAAAGCGTTGTAAGATTTTTCCCATTTTGTTCTTGTTTTTGTTTTCTTTTTTCTTTCTTTCCTTCTTCTAATGTACCTTAGCAAAAACGCAGTCGGACAGATCATTGTTGAAGGTTGGTGCTAAGGCACAAACTTCGAAGAAGAAGAAACGGCGAAATACAGTGGACAAAGGAAGGCAAACTAAGAAAGTTACTAGCCCAGCCGCTAGCCCGGTACTTTTTCTTATTGTTGTGGTGCATCTTGCTTACGAATAAGAAGAGGGTTAAGACAAAACAAAAGTCACGTGGATTCTTTTCTCCAAGAGGAGGAAAGAAAGCAAAAAAGAATCCAAACAAAGGATCTAAAGTATCTTTGAGTATGTCCAAAAGTGCTCCAGATGTTGCCATTGAATGGGATGAAGCTATGAGCATATGTTCTGATAAAACAGAGGACATCTATGCTAAAACAGAAGCTATGCCTTTTGAGTCATCTGATGAAGCGTCAATAGCTATAGATACGTTAAGAAGGAACGTGGATGTCCTTATATATGACTCCGACTATGAGA
The DNA here is from genome assembly GCA_038496445.1 of Trichosphaerium sp. ATCC 40318. Taxonomy (NCBI): domain Eukaryota; phylum Discosea; class Flabellinia; family Trichosidae; genus Trichosphaerium; species Trichosphaerium sp. ATCC 40318. Next base: position 96,476 of record JALMLS010000342.1, read on the forward strand.
CAGCTACTGCTGCATCACGCAGGTAAGAAAACTTAGAACATTGCGATTTCTTACCTTTTTTGTTAGAGGCACAATTGTTGATCCAGAGTTAGCGTTAAAAACATTCTAACTTGCGTGACTAGTGTCACTTGTATGTAATTTAAATGTAAAGAAAAGAAAAGATTTTAAACGACTTTTGTTAGCGTCAGAAAAGTCCAGTACACTTTACTACTAAAACGCCAACCTACGCCTAATAGTCAATGATTCGTACTTAGAAGTCTCAATGACGGATATTATAGCTGCAATTGCTAGACTTGATCCTAAAGTGGTTAAAAGCGATGTCGCTAAGATAGCAAAGGCAATATACAGTAACGTGTCAGTTTTAACGTGCTTTAGGCACTAAGCACTTCAAGTCGAAGCAGGGACGTTCTAGATAAGCTACGTAGGATATATCAGCTCTATAGTGTACGTAAGGCCGATGTACCAGAAGATTTTACCCACTCGCTGTACGTTGAATTTGTGGTTGCCACAAAATAATGTCAATAAGCCTACGGCTCGTGGAGAGTGAAACAACACCTTTTCGAGTGAGATGTATAAGTGCTTACATGTTAATACACACATTGCGAGGAGACATCACAATACTTACAGAAAAGTGCGTACACGAGCCTTATTAGTTGTTTGTAACTCGTGTCAACAGTTTGTCATTGTTTCCCGAAGGCTACCGCGAAGGTGTTATGTTCCTTTTTACGACGCTTGGTGGCATGCCAGGTGAATATAAGCTACAATTGATAATACTTGTTGACGTTAGAAATTTAGCACTAAAAGCGAATATCTCAAATATTCCAAAGTGGCTTTGTGATGAAGATTACGCACATAAAGGTGCCTTGTTTTCTGGTTTCCTTACTTTACGTACGTACTATCTCGTCCTTCAACTGTATGTAGCTAATTTTTAATGAATTATAAGTACGTCAAGAGCCTGAGTTGTTTGATGTCACAAAGGTTAAACCACTTGAACGTAAGATTGACACGTGGCTTTTACATGCCAGTTTACAATCCGCAAAACCACAGAGTTCTGGAACTTGTACGCTTTTAGAAAAAAGGAGAGATTAATGTACTTATGGGTATTACTAGTCTTTAGTGTACAAGCTACAAAACAACAACCTGTCACTGAGTTGGATGGTTCTGTGATTGCAGTTGGCGATGCTGAACCCGATTTTTTTACTGTTCTCAATGAGTCTTTGTCTTATACACCTGACCAAGTGTTTAATATTCACACTTTCTCAATTTTGTACACTCACCTTGATGCTTTGTATGTAAAGAAACTAGATTCAGGTATGTAATGTGACCTCAGTTGTTTTTCGCTTATCAAACGATTAGGGAAAGAAGGTGAAGATTCTTCTACAAAGTGAGCTCTTTTGTGATTCACCTTATTTACTTTTTCTAACGCATGTGAATAGACCAGATCAAAGGCTTGTGGAGGTGATTATAAAGTACTGTGTGAGGGTAATAGAGCAAGCTAAATGGACACCAAGCGAAGATAATCCACAGAATAATGTTAATCATACCGTTGCTGATATTGCTCAAGTTGAAGCCATTCGTATATTGGATAGATTATGTAAATTAGATTCATCATTGGTACACAACTCTCATACAAGACAATCAATCGCTAACCTCTAAATTTTAAGGTGCCTAGATTGTTTCCAAATATAAATAAAGTGTTTCAAAGTGTAAGTTGCAACCACAGGAGATACGGAATCGGACTTATACTTATGTTATAGTTAACTGGCAATATAACACCCAGAAACGCTCATATATTATTGGGCTTACTACGATTTTGGGTAAACCACGGGTACAATAGTCATGGATAAAACGATTTCTAACTCTCTACAGAAAAGCAGTTGTTTATGATGCGGAGCCTATCATAAGATCGTTTTTTGAAGAATACCTGTCAACATACTGTATCCTATTTTTTTCTTGTTTCTCATTTTTTGGTTAAACGGTTTTTTGTTTTTTACCTTGACGCTACAAGATGCTGATGCATTTATTGCTTTTGAGACTGTATTCTTTTGTATAGAAAACAAAGAAGTGCTCATAAATAACACGAATCTTTTCAGTACATACTTTCCACCTCTCCTAAAATTATTCGCATGGGCGCCAACACAATATCACAAGTAATTGCCAAAAAGAGAAAAGAAAAACCCTTGACTAACTCTTAATCTTTTAAGGGAGTTTTACGAATTAATACCATGCTTTGTGGGACCTTCAACATACTTGGAATTGTTCCATTCGTTATTAGATCTACCATTGCTTGCAAGTGCACTTGAACGTATTGTGTACACAACAGGTAATACCAAAGCAGCTTTGTTGGTTATAAAATGAGAAGACCTTTAACTCTTGCTAGAAAACGTGGGTGGTGCTAATGATAGAAATGAAAGTGTTGGTAGCTATTCGAGTTATGGCCGTTATGACCCAGAGATGCTTAGAGCAAATCAATATCATGTTGTCTATAATCTACTGTTAAGAAACGAGAGTGGCCTTGCTATAAACTTCTGGGATAATCCTTCAACTGTGCGTTTTCAACATATTCATTAGTTTGTTAATTTTGGGTTTGCATAGGCATCCATTGTTACTGCATTCTGTGAAGTAAGTGAAGAGCATTTTACAGCAGGCATCATTGACTATTCTTGCAGGAAACTATCATGTCTCCAAGAGTACTAGCAGCGTGTGAGCGCGCAGTTGACTTGGTTGATATCTATTTTGATGTTATGATATCGTATGCTGAAGAGCAGCAACTCTTCGATATGGTGCCTATAATATTCAGTCGGATAACACATGTAAGTTGTATTTCTAGCATGACAACCTCTAAATCTCCTGTAGTTGTTTCCTCAAGACGAATACAGAAAGAAAGTCCGTGCGATTATGGCAGATAAGATTTTAGCAATTTTTGAAAAATACCCTCATTTTGTGGTTTCTCATAAGGTAACTAACGTTTTTTTGTCTTTTTAGTACTCTTTACGTCGCATTAAAAAATACCTTAGAACTTGATAATCGAGACTATTGGTGATACTTCAGAGTTGTCACGTGCTGAACTCATACTAAACTTGTGTTGGATAATAGGTAGTGTGATAATATTATTTGAGTGTTGTCTGTATTTACCCATCACAAGGTGCTTATGTAAGTCCAAGTATTGTACCTGAAGTCAACACTTCAGTGATGAATGTGTACGAAGAATCATTAGAACTTTTTGCATTCGAAAGAATGTCTATTGTGAGCGTAACGAGCTCGGAGCAAAATGGAGAAACTGAGTATGTGTTTTCTTTCGACTTTTTAGATTGAATCGACCTACAAATACTGACCTTTTTAAAAGCAACCAAGTTGATGAATATAACACCAGACTTATGTTATTGGTTATGGGAGCACTTTCAAAACTAGCAGCAAGGGTAAGTTTTAAAATCGATGCTTAAAAATCTAAGCCATTTTTAGTATCAACCACTGGCATCACGTGTAATTCTCTGCCTCGCAAAACTTTTACGTTATGACAAATACTTCCATAAAACAGTCATAGAACGTGCTAATGAATGTTTGACGCTACTTAAATACCCAAGGTGCGTTCACATTATGATAGGGAGTACCTAATCGTTATCTAGTATTGCAGCTTCGATTCTAGATGTTCAGCACAAAACTGAGCCTACAAGCCACCACGTCGATGAGAATTCATCTTTACCGTTCCTACTTAGATCTGCAAGCGAGTATATTCCTCAGAAAAAGATTCATCAGTTCATGTTTTAAAATACTAAGCCAAAGACGGCTGGTTAAATCAAAAATGTTACAATCCAGAAAGGTTTGCAAAGAACCTTTTTTATGTGAATACAGACATGTGAAAAGTTATCACTTTGTCGGAACTTGATGTACCCGTAACTTACTACAAAATGTACTCGGTTTGAAAGCTTTAAAAATGTGAGTGAGACAATAAGGCAAATTTATTAAGCGCGCCTATTTCATTTCTCGGAAGCTGCTACAAGCGACACATAGGCTACGCATTTCGTAGAACTAACGTTAATACAAGAGTTTGAAAGGTACGCATGCCATTGCGTTCTTTTGGCGCCATTGCAGGCTTCACGCACATCACAACAGCTTGTGCGTAGTGTTGTGGGTGTTAGACCGCCAAGTTTACTATGTGTTATCTAATAAGACTAAAAGTTCTGTGTAAACAATTTGAGTATGGCAGAAGAGAATCCAGTCGACATTGAAGCGTTTGTGGACGGCGCGCCTGTACTTTTCTTTGTTTTTCGTTTTTGTAGTGATTGTCGTAGGAGGACGCGGAAGTTGAGTCTGATGAAGAGTACGACGATCCAACGCGCAAACGTAAACCAGTTTCTCCCCCTAAACCCGTAAGCGCTTTCACGCCTGTAGCAATAAGTAAATACGACCTAGGTGGAAAAGAAAGACACGCCAAATCTTGATCAACTAAACAATTTACTTGACAAGGCTAAATTGTACTCTCAGTTTATCGGTCTACAAATGGGCCAAAAAAATGATGATTTGCCTGAGGTACTTTTAATTAAGAGTTTTTGTGGCACTTTTAAAAAGAAATCGCCAAAAACAGAGATTCCTGACTATTATTCAAGGAACTCGACTCGGATCAATTCAAAGTTTTCGAGAATCCTAATGAGAAGGAGGAATTGACTCAATCTTCTATTATTGAAGGAGGGGAGTTACGTAAATATCAATTAGTTGCTGTAAAATGGTTGATACAATTATACGAAAATGGTATGTGGAATTTGTCAATTTTTGAATCACAACTTTAAACTTATAATGTTTTATTCGATAAAAACAATATAAATTGGTAATATAGTTATTTTAACTTGTTTAGGTATGAATGGCATACTTGCAGATGAGATGGGTTTAGGTACACAAGAAAATCAAATTTGGATTTTTTTTTCCTATCTTTTCTTACTTTTCTTCTCTTCAGGTAAAACCATCACGACTATTGGATTTTTAGCACATCTATGGGAACGTGACGTTAAAGGACCATTTTTGGTAGTAGCACCGCTTTCCACTCTATCGAATTGGGTCAAGGAATTTAAAAAGTACTTTTGTTGACTTTTTTGATATCTTTTTTACCGCTCAACTAAACATTTATTGTAGATGGGTTCCGCAAATACCTGTACATTTGTATCACGGTACAAAGCAAGAACGTCATGAACAACGAGCTAGTATGGTCCGAAATAAGACAGGACAACTTCCAGTCCTAGTAACGAGTTATGATATTGTGATGCGTGATAGGGCCTATCTACAGCATTATCATGTGCGTCACTTACGATTTAACGACCTTTGCTGACGGTTTTATAGTGGAAATACCTTGTTGTTGATGAAGCGCACAGGCTAAAGAATTTCGATTGTAAATTAATTAGAGAGTTGCGTACTCTAAAAACACAGAATAGGTAAAACGTTTTCCACATCTGAAAAAAAAAGGAATTATTTGTTAACAAAACACCTTAGGATGCTCTTAACTGGTACTCCGTTACAAAATAATTTGCTTGAGCTATGGAGTTTGCTCAACTTTATCCTTCCTGATATCTTCGATAACGTACAAAACTTTCAAAAATGGTACGCCTCAAAGTTTTTTTTGAATCGTTGAAAAAAAACAGTAGGCTCACTTCTTATTTGCTAGGTTCGATTTTGATAGTCTTGTTGGCCTAGCGGCTGATGACTCAGAGAAGCAAGATAAGAAAGATAACGCAGTAAAGGATTTAATTCAAAAATTACATATTATTCTACAACCTTTCTTATTAAGGTAAACACGCACTCTGAAGAGTGGTCTCGGCTTTTAAATTATTACGAAACGTCATTAATCGAACTTTTAAAGGCGATTGAAGACAGACGTCGAGAAATTAGCTATTCCTCCCAAGAGGGAAGCTATTATATACTGTGACTTTCAACCAGTACAGCGAGCATTCTATAATCTCATGTTAGAGCGTGATAGAGAAAAACTTTACACTAAAGGTTCGTAACTTCGTAATATTAATTTTCCCGTTATTCCTTTGCTCCTTTTTTTCCTTTTTTTCCATTTTTCCATTTTTCCTTTTTTCCTTTATTCCTTTATTCCTTTTTTCCTTTTTTCCTTTATTCCTTTACTCCTTTACTCCTTTTTTCCCTCTCGTTTATTCAGATTGATTTTAAAATTTATTTCCACTAACAATCCTAGTTGGTACTATACGCATATGTAATCTTATTATGCAACTAAGAAAGATTTGTAATCATCCTTTCTTGTTTAATGAGCACTTTGATATCTTTAACGCTTGGTGGAAAGACTGGGTAAAGAACGGCAAAGCTGACGCTATGGAAATAGAGCCAAAAGAAGAGATGAAAAACGAGAAAAAAACAAAGAAGACAAAAAAGGCAAAGAAGGTACTAATGCGCTTTAGAAAAGTTGGCAATTTTTATTTTTTTACTAACGTGTATTTGCTAGAAGGATTTAGCTAATGGAAAGAAGCGAAAGAGGTCTAAAGAGGAAATCGATGAGGATGAAGATAAGCGTCAAAAGAGAGCGCGTGTTGATGTAAACTACAGCGAGCTCAACGATAATGTTATAAATGATACTATCATGGCAAGAGAAGAGAGATTAGAAGGATTAGCTTCGGTAACTGTCTCATAGTATGAAAAAAAACTCAACAATTAATTGTCTTCTAGAAAAACAAGCATAAGCCAAAACCAAAGATTAAAGGAAAGAGGAGCGGATACGTTTTTTTCTGCACTGAAAATTATCAAAAGGTACGCAACTTGAGGTTAACGTTGTGACGCTGAAGCTTAACTGTTGTTTGTTACCTAATAGGTTAAGGATGAAGATGATTCCATGTCATTTATACGTATGACTACAGAACTTGGAAAACGATGGAAAGAGCTTCCAGAGGAGGAGCGAGAAGTGCGTTTAAATTTAGCTGGTATCATTTTTTTTCTCATTATTTTCTTCTTTGTAGGTTTACAACAAAAAAGCTGAGAAAGATTCTGTAAGATACCAATTCGAGCTTGCAACTCAACAAATGAAAGATGAACCAGAACTCGTAAGAATTTTATGAACATACGACAACATTATGAAAAACTCCTTTTTTTTTTGTTGAAAAGCTCTTACATTGTTGTAGATGATTAAAGATCCTAAAAAGTATGTCCAAGCGATTATTGCATGTAGCGGGAAGTTTAGAGTACTCGATAAAATGTTAAAGGCCTTCCGCCAAAACGGTCACAAGGTACGTTTGGATAAATTCTTTTGTTTTTTTGCGCAACATTGTATTCTTGCATAGTGTTGATGGTTGTTGTTTGTAGGTCCTATTATTTTCTCAAATGACAAGAGTACTTGATATACTTGAAGATTATCTTGAGATATCAGGACTTGGTTATTGTCGTATAGATGGTTCTGTACCACAAAAAGAGAGAGAAAGAATGGTAATTATCATTTTTTTTAGAAAGAATTTCCTGAGTTCTGTTGATTGACCCTTTATCCGACAGATTGACGAGTTTAATGAAGGCGAAGAAAAATTTGTGTTTTTGCTTTCTACAAGAGCAGGTGGCTTGGGTATTAATCTTACATCTGCTGATACAGTAATTATTTTTGATTCTGATTGGGTACAACAAACAAACACACAAACTTACCAAAAAATTAAATGTACTCACTTGATACTGTTTTAGAATCCACAAAACGACTTGCAAGCGCAAGATCGATGCCATCGTATTGGACAAACGAAACCAGTAGCTGTTTATCGTCTTATTATCGCTAATTCAGCTGATGCAAAGATTTTGCAACGTGCTACAGCAAAGTTAAAGTTAGAGCGTCTAGTAGTATCTAAGGGTATTGAAGATACTTTATACTACTGTATTGTGACACTAATACCTACCTAGGACGTTTTAAGCAAGGAAGAGACGTAAAACTCATTAGTAACGAAGATGTAATGGAAATCCTAGCAAATGACGCTGATGAGCTTGGTACAGCAAGTAGCTCTATAGATAATGAGACATTGGACTATATTACAATTCGTGAGAATCTTGAAGCTTTATTTGAAAAGGAAGGCGCTGGATACATTGGAAACGGCTACCGTTTACTAGAGGAAGTCAAAATTGAATTTTAAGAAAGTTCCTACGCCAAATAAAGTGTTTGACCGTAACAGAAAGTTATGTTCCTAGTTATTTTTTGCAGGCTTCTTTGTCGATTTTTTTCGCCTCAGTTTGATGTCTTGCGAGAGCCATAAGCCTCTCGTTTCTCCATGCTACCATCTTGTTGATGTATGCAGTGTCATACCTCTCACGGAAGGAGTCTTTGATCTAGTTTGGGTAAGAAAGAAGCCAAGGGAAGAAATTACTAATTTTCTTTTTTCTTTGTTTGTACTTTTTCGTGTGTTGAGTCCTTGATCTTTCTGTACTTCTGGTTTTGCCAAATCTCATCAATCTCAGGTAGGTATACCTCTTTAAGTTCTTGCATTCCACCTTGGTGGTTCAAATCTGAGTGGTGTTATCAAACAAATTATTATGATTTTTTTTGTTGTTGGTACCAACTGTTTGGAAAGGACCCATGAAAGACCAACGTCTCCCCAATCCCTGAATGGAAATTAAATAAAAGGAGAAATGATTTTGTATTGTGTACCTCAGATACTACTTTATCCAAATCACCTACACTACATACGCCATCTTCAATGAGTCTAGTTGTAATGTTAAAATATAACACTCAGCAACCCCATTTTGTCTCTTCTTTTGACCAGCACGTGCCTGAATGCCTCAGCGAGGATTGCGTATTGTAGTCTGTTGACAAGAAATCCGTTAATCTCTTTAAAGAGTACGACAGGTGCTAGTGTACAACTATGTGAGATAAACAGTTTTTGATGAAATCTGTTGTGTACCAGAACCACATTTTTCTAACAGTGCCTTAGCACGCTCTACAACTGCTTTATCTGTCCATGGAGCAGGTACAAGTTCGATAAGCGGTACCACATGAGGAGGATTCACCTGTAGGAAACGAAATCGTGAGTATTTTCGTGAGGTGAAGGAGGTATGGGATGGTCCGTACTGGGTGGGAAACAATACAATTCTTGCGGTGTTTCAATTCTTCAGTAAACTTTGAAGCAGGGATGTTAGACGTTGATGACGCGAGAATGGTGTCTTGTAGAATGATGAATTAGTGTTGTTGAGAGTGGTGACGCTTACCTTCATCGGCTACTTTATCTAGCTCAGCAAATATCATTTGTTTGAGATCAATGCGCTCAGGTATACACTCCTTTAAAATGTTAACGCGTTAACGGTTGACGTTGGCGTACTTGAACGTAGATTGCGCCTTTCATTGCGTCTTTTAGAGTGGCTGCTTTATGTATACGTTCTATAACGTGTAAATGTTTTAATTACGAAAAAGAGGGCCGTACTTCCAACAACGGCTGCAGTTTGGCCGTTAAGCAAATCTTGCTTCTCCAGGGTGGCTAGTTCGCCCTACGAACGCGTTAGTATCTTTGTAACGCTAAAAAAGCATAACCTCTGTGGCCTTTAACGCGGCGTCTACTTGCTCTGGAAATTTGTCGTACATATGTACGTCATATCCAGCTCTTGAAAAGACCTATAGCTGTTAATACGTGACTAGTTGAAGTTCTTCTTACAATAGCAAAGCTACGGCCAATATAACCGCTACCGACGATACCAATTTTACCAGACATGTTGCGTGCTGTGATGGTGTTGAGATTTAGAAATTACAAGACATTTTGACACTTTGACTTAAAATAACAGTTTCTTTTTGGCACCCTTGCTATGGAATGTCATTACGGATAATCTCATGTCAGCAAGAAATGGTGCAGTAACAAGTAAAACCGTTAATCAGAATGAAAAGCTTATTCTGTTGGTAATTCAATGTAAAGCGCCTTGGATCCACGAATGGCTCTCCGTCGTAATGTACGTTATATATGATCATTGAGGCCTCTAAATGAGAACAAGAATGATTTGGCGAGTAAATACGGTATAAAAACCACACCAGCGCATTTCTCGCGCTACTTTTTGAATTTTGTGAGCGTCGAAATCAAAACCATCCAGGCGGTGCCAAGCAAAGCGAAAATAAAGAAATATGACCATGATTTTCCCGCCATGACAGTGTCTACGGCCAACTCGCCGGTACGTTGATTTTTATGCAAGTTAGACTCGATTGATGATAAATAGCGTCGTATGCACCCAACAACAGTCCAGAAGTTCGGACAAAAACCCACACAACGGCGTATAACACCAATACCCACAAGGCTGTCAAACGTGCAACCATCAACCCGCAAAGTGAACAAGTCATTCACAAGCAAGCCATTCAAACTTGACAAAGAAGCACAAGGTGTCATGGATAGGCGTGTCTCTGAGCGTCCTAAAACAAGCAATAACAACAAGACAAAAAAAAAGAGGTATCAGCCTACACAAGTCACTAGTAAACGAACTGTTGTTAAAGTAAGTATACGGATGTTTGTGTAGTAACATAATAGCTAATATTTAACATTGTAGAGGGAATCATCGAGTAATTTAATCCCTGATGACTTGCTGACACGTGTTACAACGAAAGATATATTAAAGTGTCTTGCTCATGTATATGCAACTCTTATTGTTTGTAAATTGTCGTCAGGGATCTCTAGCGAACTGTCATTTTTACTGCAATTGCTTCGTATGGATATACACAAGGTAGTGCAACAATCTGTCAAGCAAAAGTATGTAGCAATGGTTATGTAGTTCCATTATAATCTTTTATGAGGTTCTGGGATCAATTTGGAGCCAATGTAGTACCTTTTGGTACTGGCGTTAATTGTTTGTTCTTTGCAAGTCAAGTAATGGATCATATGAGACCTATTTTATGCTCGTTTGCGAAACCAACACGTGATAAATTTGTAGAAAATCAGATGTATGTTTGTTATTGATCATTTGGTTTGTTAAACTATTGTAGATTGCAAAAGTTCGCTCCAGGACTTACTAGCACCTTAAAAAATGTTAAGGTGAAGCCACCATTCGTTGGTAGCAAGACGCCTTTTACAACACCTCCGCGTATGCTAAATGGTACGTGAATTGCACTATCCAGTACTTACTCAAAGGTATACTAACTTATTGTAAACTACAGATTCTCGTCACGATTTTACTAGTCCAGAAGAACGCAAGTATTACAATTCTAGAGAACGGTGTCGAGATGAGTTTAAGCACTTAATTAGCTCGTCTGAAGTTACAAATCCAGCGTTTAAATTCACATTCCGATCTAAAGTACGGAATGATTTTTGAATCATTGTTTTGACTTTTGCAACAAGGTGCTGGCGTTCATTAAAGCGCTCAATCCAACTGTTTATCCATGGTTTGCTGATTTATTCGTGCGCGAATTATTACATTTTACATCATCACGTGATGAGTTTGAAGCAAATTTACAGAACTTAGCGACTCCAGTAAGTTATCAACAGTTTTTTACAAGATGTTTAACACGTTCTCAGGCTAAATTGCGTAAACTTGAATCAAGACTTCATGGCGGGTCTAAAGGAGGATTTAACAATAGAAAAGGAGGTAACAAATCTCAACAGAAAGTCGATAACTTGCAGGCAAGTCGTCATTGCGAAAAAATCTAGACACTTGGGTTTTTTTGACATTATTGTTTTGTTCAGAAACTTGCGTTGGATGAGACTCCTGTAGATGTTGTTTTTAATAATAGAGAGAAAAGATTTTATTTATTCCTAAAAAGCTGTAACAATTATTGCTTGGCTTTCCATATTATAGCTAATCTTAAAAAAATCATTGGAGAACTTCTTCTAAAAGACCAAGTTCCTCAGACTTTTGGAGATAAACTTCTTCAATTGCGTGTTCTATCAAAGGTACTTCACATGATGCACGTGAAAGGCTAAATTTTGTTATCAAGTTTCTAGCGTTCCTATTACATTGGCCATCTTTGCTAGCTCTAGAGTCAAACCATACAAATCATACGTAAGTCATATTTTTTTCATGTCAAAAAAAAACCGTTGAGGGATTTCTAGGAACATGGCTTCAGGTTTCGCTCAGTTTGATGTCTTGAAGTATCTTCAACATGCCAAGTACTCTAAAAGCCTTGTATTATATATTCCATGGATAATTGAGTACCTACGGGTACTGAAGTTCCATAAAGCCACACGGTACTGCGTACTGTATTTCCTACAATTTTCTTACTATTTATTAGGACGTCACTTTACATGAAGCGTGTAGTAAACGAGATGGTACTAATACATCGATTAAACTGGTTACGGCCTACGCATGAGAAATTTTCAACAACAACACTATTTGTATGTATGCACTTAGAGGAGTTTTTTTCTTTATTCGAGATTACACCGTGTGAGTATAAAGTCCAAAAAGATTTCGATCCTCTTCCTCCACAATCAGACGATAAAACACAAACAGTATGTTATCTGTATATGCAATATAGCACTTACACTGTAATAGCTTAATCTAGACGCGTTACATCTACTACAGAACGCTGAGACGTTGGCACTTTGTATGCCAAGGTTTGCTGAAATAGACAGGTTAGTTTGTTTTGCTTTTCCTTTAGAATGAAGCATTATGTGACCTTGTTTATAGCCTTGCTAAGGATGCTTTAAAGCGATATACAGCCTCAAATAGTAGATCGTCTAGCCCAAGACCACAAAACGCTTTTGGAAGTGCCGTTGTAATTAGGAAAGTGACACCAACGCCTCAGCTTGTTGATAACACAGTACGCTCGTCAAAGTTGTGTACAGATACATTATTTTGTTTTAACTTTTTTTTTGTAGAGTCAACAGCAAAAACAATTGAGGCATTGGTTCTTCTGGCAACACCCTGAATTGAATAGTTTGACTAACTTTGTACTTAACAAAGTAAGCTTTATTCTAACGTTTAAGCACTTCTATTTAATGATACCTCTGCATAGGTACTACCTAACGCTACATCAATAGCTCTCAAAGAAATACAAACTGTATCTGATGTACGCTTTGACTTTCAGTTCGAGTCTTGTTAGAAGCTTATTTTTTTCAGGAGATTGCTAAAGAGTTGCCTCCAATAGCCAAATCAGTGGCAGCTACTGCCACTAACGCTAATGATATGAGAAAGGAGCGGTTAAAGCCTGTCATCTCTTCAAAAATTAAACGTGCAATTGCTAAAGCAGAACAAGTAGCAATGCCTTACTGTACGCTTTCACATTTTTTAAATTGCTTATTGTAGTAGGTGCCAACAATATCAAGGAAGCTGTTAATTTATTAGCACCTGAGAGTGCTAATAAACGTACAGTAGACATTGCTATCAGGCTCACAACAGAACATGCAAACAAACTCTTGCACGCTCAGATTGCTCCAAAAGTTGAGAATAAGTTGACTAATGATGCTAATCTGCAAATAAATCGGGTGCGTCACTTGTTATTACTTTGTTGTTACAATTAACATATTTTTATAGCTTATACGACAGTACGGTAAGCAGTCTCGCCCGGAAAGACAAGTAACAAGCCCATCAAGATCTCCACAAAAGTCAAAGACAGCGTACTAATTTGTTTTTTCATTTGTTTAAATTCTGATTTATTTAGTGTTCAATCACTTTTGGGTGATGTAGACCTTGTAAGTATAATTAACATACCATACGCGTGGATTATATTTACAATTTATGTCTAGGAAAAGGAAACCGCTGACGGTATTTTGGAGAAGTACAGAGAAGTGTTATCACACTATGAAGTATGAGCTTTAAACTTTTAAGTTTTAAGTCTTAGTTATATTTGTAACCCTGTGCTTCTTAGGTTAATCTAAGACATGCAATACTCAATGCTCGTGGTACTTTAGGACCTCTGTTACAAGTGTTTTTTGTAGATGGACATAAATTGTTAGCACATGTTTGGTGTCATCAGTATGTATACTTCTTTTTTCCGCTTTCGTTTCTAATACCATTTTAAGTATGGACACCAAAAACTCCAGATTGATAGAATATACTGTTAGAATAACAACACTTGTGGTAATTCTATGTCCACGACCAATATCTTTAGCGTTCCTTCAATGTTTTGAAGATAAGATGGCAGTTATAACAGAAGACCCAAATTCAATTGCTACAAATGCTCGTAACTGTTTTTATTTGATCGCAAAGGTTCTTAGAACAAGTGAGGATGTAAATCTGCATATTGAGAAGATTATTAAGTCATTTCTATTCCCAACAGACGTATTACAAAAGTTATGTGATAATCCTTCTCTTGTACGTCTTGAGCCATCTTCTTTTGGTTCTTCTTTTTTTCTTATGTTTTTTCCCGTTAGGCCGGTTGGACGTGGCAGTTTAATACTTTGGTGTTATACCTTCTTGATATCGAAGGTGTTGATGAGATTATATTAAAGCATCTAAGCTCTGTGGTGAAGAAATTAGTAACAAACCGGATCAATCAGGTTTTTGTTTTTCCTCTTTTATTCTTGTTTCTTATTTTTTTTGTAGGTGTATGTTGAACTGCTGATAGATTTTTTGGGTCGTCACCAAGTTTTTGGAGATTCAAATAGAAAGATTAAGTTTAAAACAGTAATGGAAAACCTTCTACAAGCTAACCTGCCTGGTTTATCTAAAGAGCGACTCAAAAGAATATATCAAACACAAATCCAGTAATAAATGTAACATACTTGCTACCTTTCTTTTTCTGAGAAAACTGTAAAAGGTAGATCGTCTCGCTTTATTGCCAAAATTAGCATACAAATGTTGTATGCAATGGGCGGTTGAGGAAGGTGCAGTGACTCATAAATTCTGCGATTATGTATTGTTAAGTTTACGTCAAAACTGTTTAAGTAAGTCTACGCCGTCAAAGTAACACGTTTCGCCATGGAAACAAATATAAGGTGCCTCACTTGACTTAGGAGCGTCGTTTAATCTTTAAATTTAGCACTTCCACCGGACAATTATCGTTATTAGGCCTTCCACTCGAAATAATCGTGCATGTTATCTTATTTTTGAAAATAGAGCGACGGTTTATATCAGAAACGTGCTGGATGCTCTATAGCGCTGTTTTGAACTATACTGGATTTAGTTCTATATACATAAGGACAAGAGAAGCGTGTATACGTCTTTCAAAGAGCCCGTTGCTTAAAAATACCCAAATTAGACTGAAGCATTTTAAAGCAGCAACAGACGAAGATCTAGCCCTCTTGAAAGGCGTACAGGATATCAATATTAGAGGTAACCCGAAAATAACAGATAAAGGGATGAAAGAATTATCAGGAGTAAATTCCATCTCCATTTGGGATTGTCGTTCAATAACAAACGAGGGTATAAAGTCAATCTCAGGCGCAAAGTCTGTAGATATTTATGGTTGTAGAAATGTAACAGACGAGGGATATAGGTGTATTGCGGGCGCTGAGTTTATAGATGTAAGCTATTCTGATGTATCGGATGATGTTGTTAAGGATTTTGTTGGTGCTAAGACAATAAATTTGTCAAGTTGTGATCGCGTGTCAGACAAAGGTGTTTCGGCTCTATGTGGCGTCCATACTATAAAACTTAGATCATTAAAAGTAACAGATGAAAGTATATTAAAAATAGCAAACACTGAAAATCAGATCTACAATATTGATCTATCATACACGAACATAACAGATAAATCACTTTGTGCACTTGCTGGAGTCAAAAAAATTTCTCTTTCAAATTGCCTGAGAATAACTGATACAGGTATTAAAGCGCTTGCTGGTGTACATTCAATTGTGTTACTACGTACTAATGTAACAGATGTTGGAGTAAAAGCGCTCAAGGGAGTTCACACTATAAACTTATCGCACACAAAAGTGACAGATGAAGGGATTGAAGCACTTGACGGAGTTTCCTCAATAACTCTTCAGTCATGCTCTTCTGTTACAGATAAGAGTATGAAATTTCTATCAAATGCTACAGAAGTTCAAATTACAGATTCTAAAGGGATTACGAGCGAAGGAATAAGGGAGTTATCTAGAGTAGAATACATTCGCTGTTCAGGAATATTCATTTCTGATGAATGTCTTAAATCAATTTCAGGAGCTGACATTGTTGTTATGACTTCTTGTACCTTTGAGAGCCAAGAAGGCTTCAAGCACATTAGAAATGCTTCAAAAGTACGTCTTGGTGAGTCTAATATTAAGGACGAAGGATTGAAATGGCTTAGTAAAGCTAAGTACATTACTGTTTCCCAATGTAACATATCTGATGTTGGTGTAAAGTGCTTAACATCTGCTGTTTCTTTAAACGTAGCAGGATGCCCTAACGTCACCTCTGATTGCCTTGATTATCTTCCAAGCTTAAAGAATATTAGTATAGCCAGAACAAAGATTAAGAAATCTGATTGTGAAGAACGCAATATCACTTGGTTACAGTGACCAACAAATTGTGTACTTTCAAAAAAGTCTCAGAATTTAACCTCATCCGTTTACTATAGTTCTTATAGATCTGAATGTACTTCGCCCGCTTTGTTGTTTACTTACTTGAAAATACATAAAATTCCTCCGGATTTGTAGATCAAGTGTCTACACTGTCGTAACAATTTAGCCGCAAACACTATCGTTGACATTTGGTTATTTTTAAAGCAGTTGCACAAATGGACTACCTAAAATACAAATTGAGCTATTCTACGTCACCGTATCCTGGTGACAGCAATGTCGCGTTCAGAGTACAAATTTTATCTGATTTGCACTTGGAAATGGTACAGCAGCTCTCTACATACTATGCGAGATGCTCCGACGCTATGTTAACCAAATAATACCAGGCTCTACAAGATACGCTTACATTCGAAGCAAGAGCTCCATACTTGGCATTGCTAGGTACTATTTAGCGCTACAAAACTATTTAACGGCTTAAACAGGTGACATTGGACATCCGTCTAAACCAACGTACAAAGCTTTCTTGCTACGCATGGCAGATATGTTTAAAAAGGTGTTCGTTGTAACAGGTAACCACGAATATTTCAAAGGCACCAGGGATGGAATAAACAAGCAAGCACGTGTTTTCTTGTATTGTCGTAAAGTTAATGACATTGTATAGATTACTGACATCTGTGCATGTCATCCGAACCTTATCTTCCTTCAACAAAAGAGTGTTATGGTGGAAGGCATAAAGGTGACTTGAATTTTTGTTGTTTAAGGTACTAACTCTTCAAAGGTTGTGGGCGCTACGTTATGGAGTCACTGTCCAGAGGAATCAAAGAAAGTCGTTGAGGTACTTTGTAAAAAAACTGTTTTTTGCTGACTCAAATGAACTGCAGTCAGTGTGGAATGATTACAAGCAAATCTCTTGTTTTGAGAATGGCGTAAAGCGTAATATTACTGCAGATGAAACGAATGCTTGGCATCTTGAGGAAAGAACATTTCTGCTGAAAGAAATAAAAGAAGCTAGTGCCGCCAATGTAAGTAATTGATCGAAACTGTATGCGTTTTAACTGAGTACCAGATACCTTCAGTCGTATTTACACACCACAAACCATATGATTTGCACCCTGGTATAGTAATAATAGAGGGTTTAATTGGGTAATCGTATTTTAGGAGCAGGAACTGAACTGCCTGTGGAATTCTTTGATAATGTTGCTCTCTGGGGCTATGGACATACGGTTAGCTTAAAACCAAAAGTAGTCGCTGACTTGTTCATAGCATAGCTCGTCTAAAACACGCAAACATGGTACTCTTATTGTAAGTAACCAGCTTGGATATGAGTACTGTATGGGTGAATCAGACGATACTTTCAGGGCTGAGTTTGTTGCCAGTGTGGTTGGTAAGAGTAATATCATTCTAACCAAGAAACTTATCGTTTGTTGTAGCAAAAGGAAAGGTTTGGGTTCATTCAGGGCATAAAGCGAAAATAGAGTTGTACAACAAGAAGAAAAAAGAAGAAGAAGAATGGGCAAACAGAGATACATCGGTACATGCCTTCCTTCAGTTTATAGAGGTTTAACTCTATATTAGGGCCCACCACCTGTACCACCACCACCACCAATGTAAGTAGACTATCTTACACACAACGTGTAAAATGTGGAGTAACAAGCTAAGAAAAAATAAAGAAAACGGCATTTAAGCCCTTGCTATAATTAGATCGTCCATTGTTCGTAGACTTCGAAAGCGTGGAGTAAGACTCATTTTTATTACGGAAAGTTATTAACAACTCTACTGAGGGACAAATGTTTTAACCCAGTCGTCTAGGTCTGCGTCGGAGTTTTCACATAGGTCAGACATTGCACTTCGCATCCATGATCCTGATTTCATCAAGTACTTTACACCAGCAGAAGTAAGACGGTCTCTTAGCTCCCTAAATATTTATTAAAAAACACGTGGCTTGGTTGTTTAAAAACATACCTGTCAGATGTTGCTACAAGCGCAGTGGTGCACTTGGAAGGGTTCGAAACTGCCCAAGCCACTAATGCATCATCGGCGATTTGGAAGTCAGGGACGCATCCTTTCAATACAATAACTGTTCCATTTTCGTTACTATTATAAGGTAAGCAGGTCGGTTCTCTATAATTGATTTAAAGCGTACGTTACTTCTCTACGTTTGCATCTTCCGTCAAAGAGTACAGTGACAGACTTAAGTTCAGCGTGTTTTGCAGCAAATTGTTTTGCGATATCAAAGAAAACATTTTCAATGCACTTTTTGCCTTTGCCTCCTTTTCTCTTCAAGAAGACATTACGTAAAGTGCTAGTGATGAAGATCATGTTGTTTGCATCAAGCAATAGGTGTGAAACACCTTCAGGGAAGGCATCAGGGTTCCTAAAAAAAAGTAAGAAAGCGAGTTCTTCAAATAACAATAAAAAATGTACGTTGCGTTCTCATCAGACTTTTTCGTTTCTGCTGACTTTTCGTCATCGCTGTCACCTTTTGCAAGCTTTTTAGCTGCTTGACGAGCTTCTTTCTTTTGTTTTCTGGCTTCATCTTGCTCCTACATGTAACGTTAGACAAACACACAACCTCTTTGTACGTACAATCATTGCTTTAATAACAGGCTCGATATCACCTTCGAAACCAATCTTTCTCATAGAAGTAAAGCACTTGTGCCATTTCGTATAGCCTCTAGCATGCAGTTGAAGTAATCCTGCAATCCACAAGGCTTGATCGTCTTTTGGTACGCTCTTGGAGAAGCGAGAACATCTCTTAATATCACCAACAAGTTCAGCTTGATCAACAGGATGAACGGAAACATTTACGCTTTCAAGATCTTCAGGTGCATCGAACTCTGCACTGCCACCATGAGGAGCACTGCAAGCTTCAGCAAGCTATAAACGCAGTTAGGAAAATTGTAGAGAACCATACAAATTGAGCGTACTTGTTTCATTGATGGGCAATAGACGTCAACACCACAACTTTGTAGAATCTTTTGAAGTTTGTCTACAACTTTTTGGTCGTTGTCTTTTTTCATGTCAATGTTGATATTGATGCGGACAGTTTTGCTGTCGTCACTTTTGGTTGTTGTTTCTGTTTTTGTTGTAGGTTCCATTATTCTTGTGTGTACGTAAGCCACGAGATATGTTTGCTATTGATTGGTGTTGTAGTTTTTGACAGTGCCTGGTGAAGAAAATAGTTCAGTGAATGAGATTGGTGCTTTTTCTCATCTTTGTAGCAATTTCCTTCAAATCAAGGAGAGTAGCATAGAAGACATTGATATTGGAAAACTGAGATCCACTATTGGCCACTGTGGGAAAATTTCTAGTTTTTTTGCAATAACATTCAGAGCACGTGGTTATCGACCATTCAAAAGGAAAACACAAAAAGTCAATGTATGTTTGCTTGAGTACTACCAAAAGGTAAGTAGTCGTTTTACACCGACAAAATGAAACAAGGACGTTTGTTTAGTACTATAACTGTCGAATACATCAAACATAGAACGGTATTCAAAGGGACTCTTATTTTCTTTTGTACATATTTTTTTTACAGCAAGTCCACATAGTTTTTTTCTTTTCGTACACGTTTGCGGTCTCGATAGTCTTCAGTTGAGCCATAATTACCGTCTCTTCTTCTCTTATTATTATCTCTACTATTGGTCGCAGTAAAAAACTTGTCGGACTTAGAGGCAATAACATCTTAGCGCGAAAGTTAAGGATAAAAAATTGGTAAAACAACAAAGAAGAAATAAAGAAAAAAGTTGGATACAAGTGCCCTTCCTCGTCGTATATGATATATATTTATCCCAACATTTGTTATGTGTTAATGAATGGGTATTCCCTACTACCCACAATGCGTACTTAGCACGTGTAAAAGCAACATTCATCCTACGAATGTCCGAAACAAATCCAATGTTACCACCTAAAACTTGTATTCAGTTTACGAACAAACGTCTGTTATGGCGTACGGTTATTCGCTCTAACACAACTAAATATTATTATATCCTTTTCTCTACCTTGAAATCCATCCTTAAATTTATGAGTACAAAGGTATACAGAAGTGGTCATTAAACAGAGTTGTGGCGTTTTTTTAACCGAAGGCTGCTTCAAAGAAAAAAGAAAAGATAAACATCCGTACGACTGTGTTAACTTCAATTGTTTTATCTATCTGTTGTAGACGATACTTCAAATCTCTTGATTGTGCTTTGTACGGTGTAATGACACCAATCTTATCTCTGAACTAAACAAAAATCTGTCAATTAAAAATTTACAATGACCCTGTTTTTTCCTATCTTACATCGATTTCTGGATACTGTGCATATAATTCTTTTAATAGTTTCATAATAAATAGCGACTCTGACTCATTGCGTAAGCTAGAAGACCTCGATGATCTAGACTCCGAACTAAAAAAATACGTTAGTGTTTAATGCAAGCCAAAAAAGATTGAATGTACGCACCTATCAACGTGATAAAAGACCTGCGGTCTGAATAAAGTACATTTGTGATAAGCCTTTGTATACTCATTTAATGGAACACCGTTTATAAGGCAGTCATCATAAAACAGCTGAGAAGGAAATTCACAAATAGCTGGGTGCATACTAGAAAAATGTTGAGAAAAAAAAGAAAAAAATGAGAACTAAAGCTTCCTTACCGATACTGTTTTTCTAGACGTATTACAGGAAAGTCAAGTTTTGTGAGCCTCTCAAATAAGCTTTGTGCATAGTAATTCCTTTAAACAAACAAGGATTAGGATATAATAATTCAATCTAAGGCTTACTTTTGAGCTTCAAGACTTAACACTGTTGCAGGCAATTGTTTTGGGTCGCCAACAAGTACGCAATGTTTTACATTATGTAGTAGCGGTATCAAACAATTTACTTCGACAGCCTGTAAAAACATGGTTATAAAGGATAGATTAGATGCTTTGTACCTGAGCTGCTTCATCAACAATGACAACATCAAAAGAGTTTTTGAGCTTTGTGAAAATACGCTGACCACTAATGATGTTAGTACTCGTTTTTAGAAGCTTCATGGATTGTTATTACATACCTACTACTCAATGTGGTAAGGACAATATGAGCTGTATTTAATACACCAATTTTGGCTGCGTTCTTAGTCTTCATTCGCAGTAAGCCTCTTCACTTTTTAAAGCTGTTAACGTACCCCTTTTCCATGCTTTTGAACGAGTGTATCCAGCCCAATAGCAGCCTCAACTTGCTGTGCAATGGATCTAGTAGCGCCCTTGAAAATAACATTTCAATAAACGTATAACCAATGACAAACGTACCACTCGCACAACTCGTTTTTCAGTTGTAGATCTAACGCATTCACCACTCATAGATAAGGTATACAAGCCTACAAACATTGAGTTTTTAATCAAATATTCAGTCTACTCACCTTTCTCTATAAGACGCAAAGCAATTTCATCAACACCAGCATTACTAGGTGAGCAAACAAGAACACGAAGCTACAATATACGAGTTAACAAAAAAATACAATACCTCTAACAAGTACGTACCCCTTTAGAACAAAACATGGACACCATACCCATGATAGTACTCGTTTTCCCTGTTCCTAATCCAATATTTTAAGATCATACCAAGGGCACACTCTACTTTACCTGGAGGACCTTGGACAAGAGTAAATCCCTCAACACTTGAAGTAACTTGTCGGATTGCATTGATTTGGCCTTGGTTGAAATCAGAAATTGCCATCGCTTCTAGTAATGGAGTGGTGCACGCTACAGTATGTCTATTTTGCGTTTGACCAAGCAACTAAAACATAAAGGCAGTGAGAACAAAACTGTACAACAAAGGCATGTAAAAATAAATACTTGACGTAGGAGCAATCTCGAAGGATAAACAGTTAGATTCTGTAGTGCCTGGTACTCCCGTTGTGTAGTTGAGATGTTAGATATCTGTAAAGATATTGGTTAGTTAAGGTTGTGATGTAGAAATCGTGTACCTTTTTGAGGTACCAATTGGAACCAACAATAACACGCTTTTGCATTTCCTTCATCCTTTCCGAGTTGGTATTGGCAGTAAAGCACATTTTCATCACAACTTGAGTACCATCCTTATCATTAGAAATACGTTCAACCTACGAAAGGCTTGTGAGCTTTTTAAAGCAGTAAATAAATTACCTTTCCAAGAGCATGTATGCCAAGTGAAAATTCTTTGTTGATACCTATAAGCACAATATCGTTCTCCACAAACGATGGATTACCGCCAAATGACACTAACGTGAACTTGTCAACTGTTTGGACCCTTTTCACTACCAGTTTGTGAAATGGGTGCTCTATAACAATTTAGATACAAAACACAAAGCATATTTGTGTATACCTGATTCGGTCTTTTCGCGTTCTAGGTTAGCTCTGAATTCCTCTAAGAGCAATGGACGAAAAATAGATATATACTAGAATCTGTTAGAAATACATATGTATTCATGTGCAAGTACTTCGAATGTGTTCTTGAATTGAGACGGGATAGAGTTTAATCTAGCACAAGTAAATCGAAAAAAATTCTAAAAATATAGCATTTGTACTTTACAGGTAATGCTCTAGTCTCCAAGGTATCATAGTTGATGGATAATATAACTTCAAGTAGACTAAGTAATGACGTGAGTACTTTAGCACTAGGTCGTTCTCTCTGGTTAATAGAATCCTGCAATTGTCTAGGCATTTCAAGCTAAACATTAACATCAACACTTAAACGTTTCTTGTTTCGAAACGTACTTGTATAGTCCTTGTGTTGGCTTTTGCTTGTGGTGGCGGAGCCACACGTGCTGGTACACTCCTATAAACAGGTGCTGTGTTCATTCTAGGTGCAGGTCTCTTAGTATTTGCAACTGCCATCGAGCTTTTTTGGTTCTTCTTTCTAACAGCCAAGTCCTTACGCATCTGCGATAGCACTACACCTCCAGCTCGAGCTGACATATTTGGTTTCTTTGCATACATCCCTTGTCTAGCCAACGGGC
This sequence comes from Trichosphaerium sp. ATCC 40318, assembly GCA_038496445.1. Taxonomy (NCBI): domain Eukaryota; phylum Discosea; class Flabellinia; family Trichosidae; genus Trichosphaerium; species Trichosphaerium sp. ATCC 40318. Next base: position 119,740 of record JALMLS010000342.1, read on the forward strand.
CACGTGAGAATCGCGGTTGTTGCCTAAACGAAGGTCCACTTCGATTTTGTGTAGCTGATCGTCCAAAACTCCAAATGTCATTCTTCTTGGGTGCCATTCTCTTGTTTATATTTAACTATGAATCAATTAGTATATAAATGTTTCTTCTAAACCTTTTCAATACCTTAGGTCTGTTGGAGAAAAAAGTTTGTTTAGGCTTGGGAGCTGATGGGAAACGTCTTGGCGTTGAATCTCTAAATGGGCTAGACATTTGGGTTTTAAGATTGAGCTTCTTAAAAGATAATTGCGGCACTTTGGTCTTGTTAGGTTCTATAAATAATAAGCCTACACTAACACTAATCAAAACGGACTTTTCATAAACGAGCTAGTGAGATCTATTACTGGCTTTGATGGCCCAACTGACGGCTTTTGTTTACCGCTGTTCAGTGCACTAGTAATAGAATTGCGCTGACGAAGCGGACATTGAGATGCTACAGATAAGCAAGCCTTACGAATATCAGGGCTCACTATCATTTTATAGGTTGTGAACTTGTGTAAGCACGTTGTTATTGTAGCAACCCAGCTTGCTTGTAAGTTCTACAACAAAAATTAATTAAATGAAGGAATAGACAACTTTTTTGAACAAAGGACATTACTAACCTTTCCTGGCTTCCACTTGAGGACATTTAAGAAACACTCAGTGATTCTTTTAGTGTCACGAGTTGGTAGAGATAAAACCCAGTCGATTATACCAGGTAAAATAGTGAGCATCTCTGGTATTGCTTGAGAATCTACATCTCCTGGAATAAGACCCATTCCATCGTCTGTGGATAGTTATAAACATGATCTGTAGTATTTCAATTTGCATACTTATATCCAAAACATCTTCGCTACATATTGATTTACATGCATCAACAACAAGTCTCCACTGTAGTAACAAAAAATCGTGTGCAGGTTTTCTACATTGTTTTTGACCTTGAAGCTTTTTAAGCCAATAAAAAGCACGTTCCTGACACCTTGCACTTTAATAAGTAAACACCTTAGTATTGATACGTACTGCCTACAATTTGGAGCACCAAATACCTCCACAATATCGGAAGTGACAGTTACAGCACCTCGGAAAAATATTTGTGGATGTTTTAATATCCAGGAAGTCAATGTCGTCTCATAATCACCTGGAGCATACGCTTCTATTATTTTTCGTAGCGCTTGTCTCTGAAATGTGTGAGGCGTAACCAAGTATGCATAAGCAACACCAACAATGTTTAAATATTGAGTGGAAGTTGATTGTCGTAATGAAACTGCAATTGTTCTGAAGCAAGTTAACATGCTTGTTAGGTTAATGTACAAAATATCCTAAAACAAAGTGTCAATATTTTTTTGATTAACATCACTGAGACTTGTAGTACCCCTTTGTCATTATTTGGAGACACATAAGCAACAGCTATACGCGAAAAGAAAGACAACAGTTGCCAAAGAAATGGCACATTTAATGAATCTATAGAATCTGAGCTCACTATACGATTAAGACAATCCCATGCATTGTTTGTAGCAAATGTACGGTACTAAGTAAAAAGAATAATTACAATTAAGAACATATTGGTAACATTGATGCAAACCTGTGATGTATCTTTACGATGAAGTAGCTCCACATATTGTCGTTTGAATATTTTTACATCAAGAGAAATTGCTTTCAAAAGAGTATCCTGACTACGTTCTTGTAATATCTCCTTCTTTGCGCTTAGAGCACGTTTTACAATCCTAATCAAACTTAGTGTTGAAATACATTGTTAAATCGCCCTTACAAATCCCATTTGAAGCTTGGTAGCAATGTCTCTTTAGTATCTTGTTGCATGCAACTTTTAAAATGGAAGTTAAAAGTCAATTGAAATTGGTTGAAACGAGCTACACTTACAGTTTGTTGATAATTGCTAAGCTTATGTTAAGAGCAGCGTTTCTAGCATCAACCTGTAATCTTATTAGCTAGTACTAATAGACTATCACGCACTCTGTATTTGTCATTTGTTTGCACATCCAACAACAAAAAAGTCTGAAGTTTCGATATCACAGCACGTTTACCTTTTTTTGATTATAAGTACGTTTAACTTGTTAATGATACCACTTACTAACACATCTACCAAGGGTATCTACGAGTGGTACAAAACATGTAAATATTTCATGTTGAACTCCACGAGACTCGGTATTATTTGCTTTAGCCAAGATGTCATCAACAACGATCAACACGTTCACATTTGGTTCAAACCATAAAGAATCACCTACCCAAAAAAAACCAATTAGATAAAAAATAAGGTGACACGTTTACCAATCTTCTCCAGAAGTGCTCGAAGTATCTCAGTGCAAGCAACGTATTTTTTACCTTCCACGTAAGTGCCAAGTTGGCCCAAAATAAGAGATGCAAAGTCAGTGTTGTCCTTTAGGAAATGGTCGAGAAGTACTTCCGTAGGAGTCACCTTGTACACTTTTAAAACACTTGATTACAGGCATACTCACCTCTACTATAGATTTTAATCCTTGCAAGAGTGACACAGGTGAGTGAGAAACACCATTCTTATCCATCTTGCACTTGAACTCGCGCATTATGTACTTTACAACACGCTTGGTTATCTTTATGTGCTCATCCGAATACAAAGCAAATTTTTTTTTCTTGAATATCTCCACAGCGAATGCCCTTTTGATCACGTTAAAATGTATCCTTGCATTTCAAAAAAAAACAAGTTCCTTACACTAGATCTTTGTTACCAGTTGTAAGCAACAAGAAAAGTCCAGGTAGGGCAGCTACAAGATTTGCCTATGTTCACTTGTAAGTCTGTTATTAAACTTAAAAGAACTCACTGGTTTATGAAGTTTTTCTATAGCCTTAACAACCTGTGAAGTGTTATTACGTAATCAATCAATAAGAACCAATTAATCGAACCTTAAGAAACCCTTCTACAATGTTTTTGTCCTTCAATAACAGTGCGTTTTGATCAAGAAGAGAAGTAGCAAGACACGTAAATCTAATCACATTTTTTGGCAACGAGCAATCTTTCTTGCATAACAAGCTTAACCAAGGCACTATACGCTTTTGATCATAGCTAGAGTAAAGTAAAAACCCGACAACTAACGTGTATACACTCACATTTCTAGAAGGCTACGCAGAGCTGCGTTATCATCTGTTCCACGTTTAACGCAATGATACGTGTGCAAACTTCACAGTGTCAAACCATACGTCAATCTTTTTACGTACCACTTTTCGCATTCCATAACTGCCCTTGCAAGGTTGTTTTTTAAACAATCTGTAACCTTGTTAGTATTTGGCGCCCAAGTTCGAAAAATTGTAAACTTGAAAGCTTCTTGGAAACGTTGAAACATAACGTACTACGCACTACATTACCATCTGTAGCCTCTAGAACTTCTAACAGCAATTGACCTCTACAACTTAATTAGAACAGTCTGTAAATACTCTACGCGCTCTGTGCATATATGTCCGGTTTCTTCTAGCGTGTTTAGCAGTGTTTTAAGTTTCGCCTTTACTTCATCCTAGTTGTAGCCGTTTAAAACTAACCACGAACGCGTACATACGTTCAAGCTCATTGATTGACTCGACAGTAACGAACAGTTTTCGTTCAACTGATTGAGACGCCACACTGCGTTTACTACGGGTGAAATAAACTGCGTGTCAAATTAAAATTAAGTGATATTGATAGTGCCTTATCACATACCGCTAGCCAACGGCAACAATGCAAAACGGAGCCATACACCGCTCTAAATCGGCAGCTGGTGACCTAGCCAAAATAATTATCAAAAAGAAAAAGGGTGATGGCGTGATGGACCATATTCAAAATGTATTGCAATGGGGTGTTGAAAAAGATCTGCTAACAAGTGCTGCTCGCGACGAACTATGGGAAGAATTAAACAAGCGAATCACCCCAGCGAACACTAAAACGAAACGTACAGGTGTTAAGGGCAAAAAGAAAAAGAAAAAAGGTTCGTTTTGTTGTTTCTGGCGTTTATGGCTTCGCAATCACTAAACAACGGTAGTTGTAATACCAAGCTTGCCTGTGACCGTGTGGCAAACTGTATTTTCGTATCTCAGCATCAAAACTTTAATGAGGTAAGCCGGCAATTACGAACTTGCGTAGTAAACTAACATACACGAAAAGAGTAGAAGGAGTTTGCGCGCAGTGGCGTGAAATTTGCTGGAAGTGCCCATTGCAATATATAGACCTCAGGTACTGAAATAGCTACTTACAAGACCTCCCTAATAAAGCATCGCCGGTTCTTACTCTCTAATTTTAGCGACCTGCACTCCATTTCAACTAAGAACGCCGCGAGGCTTATGTCTAGAATTCCAAGGTATACCATACGCATTTTTTTACGCTAGCGGCTTTTTTACGAATCATCAAAACTCGCTAAGTAACTAAAGTATCCATCAAACTAATCAATTTCATCAGAGAAAACATGACAGGAATATCGCTAGCGCACTGCGGTCACATCTCGAATAATATTTTCGATTTATTTTTGGACGATGAATCTGGTAGCCCTGCCACCTCAGGAATTCGCTACCTTAGTCTGTTGGGTTGTTCTAGACTTGATGCCAATGCCATGGGATATTTAAGCAAAATGACAAGCCTCACGCACCTAAACGTTGCGCGTGCGAAATGGTTAAGGTAAGAAACACGAGAAGCTTTAAATGTTTACGTTTGTTAATTTGTAGAGATGAGTATTGTCGTGGGTTTAGTAGCCTGACGAACTTGAAAACATTGGTGCTTGATCATTGCTACAAATTAACGCACAGAGGTTCAGGATAACAGGCTTGAGTGTTTATTTATTGTTTGTAGGCATTGCACATCTTATCTCTCTTACAAATCTAGAGGATCTATCTATGAAGGGTCTCGATAGACTAACCGATGTTGGTACGCCTTAACATATGTGTGGTTTCCCAAATATTCACATATCATAGCATTAATGCACATTGCTCGATTGGTCAAAATAACTAGTTTAAATCTTGAGGGTTGTGACAAAATTAGCGACACTGGTACGCTTTTGACAGGCTTTTTTCAGATTCTGTATTAAGTGGATTGTAGGCGTGAATCAGTTGTTAATGTTGACTGGCTTGTCTTATTTGAATGTGTCAGGAATCAAGCTGACCAATAACGGCTTAAAGAGGTGTATAGCTAACATGCCTTCGCTTACATCTGTTCATTTAGCTTCTTTGAAAATATCTGGTAAGGACATAGTTTAAATTTGCTCTCGACTGACTCCTTGTAGGAGAAGGACTTTCGAGTCTTGTTACTCTACCTAGAATGCAAAGTCTCGACTGTTACGAATGCAGGAGACTGACAAATGACGTTCTAGAGCACATAGTGCTCATGCAGCGTCTGACGTACTTAGACTTGTCTGATTGCAAACAACTTGAAGATGAAGGAATTAGTAGATTAAAGGCACTAAACAAACTGCAGACGCTAAAACTCGCTGGGTATAACTAATAAGTCTAATTCTGTTAATTAATCTAATTGTTAGATTACACCAGTGCACTGATAAATCACTTCCAGCTATTGTAGAGTTGGAAAACCTCACTGCCTTGGACTTGTCCATGTGGACAAAGATTACAGATAAGGGACTAGCTCATCTTCACAAGCTCTCAAACCTATTGACTCTTGAACTTCGGTACACATTTTTTTGGTGTTACTGTTTTATGTAATGTTTTTATTAGTGCTTGTGTATCTCTTGATGATCTTGCAGTAGAGCGTATAACGTCACTGACGCGCTTGACTGATCTTGATCTAAGTAAAGTACCTGAGATAACAGATGCCGCAATGGCACATATCACACATTTCACTAACTTGCGTTACTTGAAATTGTACTCGAATGGCATCACTGATTCCGGACTTAAAACGCTTGGAAAATTACCTTACATTGAAAAGCTTGACTTACGCGCTTGCTTTGAATTGACACCTCGAGGACTAAAACGCTTTATGAAGACAGTAGCATGGAAATCAATACAGAACTTGAAGATTGAGGTACTTACAATGGAAAAATTGGATCACATAGTTATACTTATTTCTCTTAGGGTTGTTGGAGAATTACCAATCCTGACGATTATGATTCAAGTTCAGAGGAGGAAGAGGACTTGGATGACTCACCACCAGTCACACCGAGAAAAGGACTGAGGAAATCAATGCACAAGAAGCAGTATTCTGAGCTTGGCACTACGTACGTTTCACAAGACTTTAGACGGTTAGCTTACGTTTGCCTTAGACCAGAAGGAAAAGAAGGAAAAGAAGGAAAGAGTGGAAAATCAGGTAAGAAGAAAGGTGGAAAGAAGGACAAGCTTCGTAATTCGCAAGCAAGACAGACAAATGTGTCATCCGCAAAAAAGAAGGACAAGAACTAGTTAACCTTTAGTTGACCCTTTTTGTAAAGCAAACAAGCTTAATAAGCAAGTATGAATTCATAAATGACTGTATAGCGTCATGTGGTATTAATTTATTGCGTTTTTTGTAAGTTGTAGAGCGCCTAGTGCATTTTCTTTTTTTCTGTACAAGGTTTTATGCAGATTGTTACCTTATATGTTTGTGGCTAAGTTATTCATTCTTTAAGAACCAAATTACTCGCCCACTGCACAAGTGTAGGCCTACAGTCGGTGTTGTGACATTGAAATGCAAAGTGAAGATTATACGATCAAAAAAACGCTAATACGCGTGTTGGAGTTCAATGCCGAAGGTACAAACATGACGCAGTGCCATCTAGCTCTCTCTGAATTCTTCCGTAGCTGAACTTCAAAGGCATGAGCTCAAAGCGCACTATATCGACACATACACGCGAAACAGTAAACGATACGCAACGCTAGCCGCATCAAATGGTATATTGTGCTCATAATCTTGCTGTATTGACATTCATCCACAGACGCGACAAAAGAGCCTCTTGCGCTACTTGAGATCTTTTCAGTGAGCGTTATATCAATTCGAACATTCCAAATAACAAAACAATGTTCACTTTTAATTAACATTTTTGCTAATTGTTCTCTCAGGCAAATGAAGCTATTGACTCTTTGTTGATGCATCTTTTATCAACTGTACCATGTAAGAACATATCTCATATTGACATGAGTGGAAAACACTTATCTCTTGTTGCTGGCACGTGATTTTTTTGAAAGAACTTTTTTTCTATTTGCAAATTTAGATTTAGTTTCTTTCTGACCTAGTGGTTGTATTTAGATAATAAAACATCAAAACTCATAGAAAAGTTTATTGAAGCTAGAAAGATAAAAGACGATGCAAGTTGTAAAGACGATTTAGTTACAAGTAAGTCAATAACAACAAATTAATTCGGTAGCTTGTCCTTAACCACAAATGCAGATTGGATACAGCAACAGTGGTGGTATAAAAAGAAAGATAAACTTCTCTCTATTGCTGAAAAGAAGTCACCACTTTACGTTAATGATATAGAGTTTATTCAGAAGAACGCTAAGAGACTTACAAGCCTAAAAAATGTAGATAGAGTATTTTTTGCTATGAAGGTAAACCAATAATTTTTTGTACACATATTGTAGGCCAACTCTTTCGCTCACATTTTGACAACAGGCAAACTCTACACCAAAGATTCTAAGCGCATTGAAAGACTTGGGAGTTAATTTTGAATGTGTCAGTATCGGTGAATTAAAACGGGTTAAAGAGTGCTTCCCTGACCTTGATTTTGGTACAAAGAAAACTCAAGGTGGACAAAGAAAAAACTAACTGAACTCATAGGAAACAGAGTCCTATTTACTCCAAATTTTGCACCTCGTGATGAATACTCACAAGCATTCAAGATGGGTGCAATTGTAAATCTAGATAATATCTACCCCCTCAAGCACTGGCCGGAAGTATTCCGGTACGTGATGTGTCCTCAAAAAGCATTCTTTCTTATCTCCCAAAAAAAATAGTGGACATAATGTCATGCTTCGTGTTGATTGTAATATATCAAAAGGTCACCATAAACACGTGCAGACTGGAGGTAAAAAGGTAAACAGGTTTTAAAAGCATTGGTGTATACGCTAACAATTGAGTAGTCCAAGTTTGGTATTCCAATGGCACAGCTTCCAGAAGTGAAATCTCTAGCTGATGAACATAATGTAAAGATAATTGGGTTACACTCTCATGTCGGTAGTGGAATTTTAAGTCCAGGAAACTGGTCACAAGTTGCAACTGCGTTGTTTTCTTTCATGAAACTTATGCCTGATGTCAAAGTAAGTGTTTAATGGGTCGATGGCAGTGTCTAATGTAGTATTAGTGGATTAATCTTGGTGGCGGATTAGGTGTTGTAGAACATCCTGGACGTCAAACACCACTTGATATATCTGCCGTAGATCAAGCTTTGGCAGAATTTAAATCAATGATCCCAAATGTTGAGATTTGGCTTGAGCCAGGTGCGCTCTTGACCCGATTGATCACCTTCAGTTTTTTTTTCTCGTTTCTCACATTTTTGTGTCAACTAGGTCGTTTTTTCGTAGCAGAGGGTTGCGTTGTGTTGACACGTGTAACACAAATCAAGCACAAAGGTGAATCAAGCTGTTATATTGGAGTTGATACTGGTTTTAATACACTTGTGAGGCCTATCATGTATAGTGCATATCATCACATTGTCAATCTGTCAGCTATTGACAAACCTAATTCCCAAAAAGCAGATATAGTAGGACCAATATGCGAGGTAGGCTGTTTGTTTGATAGATGTTGAGTATTTTTTTTAGTCTGGTGATGTTTTTGGCCATGGAAGAGACTTTCCTGATAGTAAAGAAGGTGATATTATCCTTATAGCAACAGCTGGTGCTTATGGCACTTCAATGAGTAGTAACTATAACTTACGAGAACCAGCAGAAAACTACTTTATCGAATAATTATAGCAAAAGGAAATAAAACAATTTTTTTTCTTGGATACCCCGCCTCTTGATTCATTGCATCGGTTTCCATCGCTAATACAATGTGAACCTAACTATCCAGTATCTTTACAAACTTAACAAGGTGTAACTAAAATCGTTTATTTATTGAACAACTCGTAATCAAGAAGATTTACTTGACTCATCTGAGTCTTCAGAGCCATCAAGGGCTCCAACACCATGTTGTGCAAGAGCTTCTTCAAGCTCTTTTATACGTGCTTCATAATCAACAACCTTTTTCTTTAGTGTGGTGTGTTCATTGTAAAGTTTATCATAATCTGCCTTTGGGACAGTGCTCGACTTATGCCTAATGATCAACTCTCTTTGGTCGTCACCTGCATTAGAACCCTAATAGAGAGTATTAACAAGAAGGCTATGTGACTAAAAACGTACTGCTTCGCGAATAATCATTCCTGGTAGCAATTCAGAGGCGTACATGACCTTTTCTTGGTTGGCACTGATAGGCACTCCGTTGAATAGCATTTCAAAGTCATCAGGCGCATCTAGTGCTTCAATAATCATGTATCTAACTTCCTCTACTGTTGTATACTCTTCAATATGCACAAAACCGATTACATTGGACGCAACGTCCTTTGACACATTCAATTGTTCCTTGCCTGTTTGGAATTCTAAAATAAAAAAACACGTGTAAGCTTCGAGTTTTACTTCGCTAAGTAGGGTCTGTACCTGCTGTGTTGGCAGCTCTGTTACCATGTGTTATATGTAAAAATACCTCTTCTAATGCTATTATAGTGTTAGATACAACTACTACTAGTGTAAAAAGATGCGCGTACTTGTTTGCGATAAACCCCAATCCCTGATTAGAATTTCATCACCACGTTGTTTTTTTGTTGCTTGCTCTTCAGCAAATTTTAAAAAGGCAGCCATTTGTGCTGTTTTTACGCTATCGAGTACATAGGATAAGTTTCCAACAGTTTCAGCCTCAAGTGTAATCTCTGGAAAAAGAGTCAATACAACTTAGTGAATGGTGGGGTTTCTTGTCCACGTGCCTGGAAATATTGATGATACTTTGTCTTTTACTTCTCTCACCTTTGTTACATCTGCTACTAACTCAACATGGTATCCAGCACCATAACGCTTCTTCAGATGCTGCGAATGTCCCACAGCTCTAAACAAGTACATGAATACTTTGACCCAACAACTGGTAAGACTATTACCTAAGGCGGCCTAATGCTAGAATGGCAATTTTATCCGCTAGAGCATCAGCTTCTGCCATTGAATGCGTAGTCAGTACTACTAATTTTTCTTCCTTCAGCTTCTCTATTACTTTCCACATTTTTTGTCTATTACTAAAACAAAATGTCATAAAACAAGCTTCGAACCTTAACAAAAGTAAACGCACGCTGGATCCAATCCCGTAGTTGGTTCGTCAAGGAAAAGAACTTGTGGATCACCAATAGCAGCCATAGATACTGACAAACGGCGCTTCATACCTCCACTGTACGTGGCGGCACGCCTGTCCGCTGCCTTTTAATAAAAAGTTAATAGAATTCAAAAAAGGATAGTACGCTTACAAAGGTTAGTTCGACTTTAGTTAGCATTTCAGCAATGGCCTTCTCTCTCTCTTTGCGAGGAACTCGTTTAAGGGCGGCCATTAACCGCAAATGTTCACGGCCAGTAAGTTGAGGCCAGATAATATCGTGCTAATATTCTTTTGTTATAAACTCAAAAGCAAACAAGGTGTCAGTACTGCAAACGTACTTGTGGGCAAACTCCAATAATTTTTCGGATTGAATCCAGTTGTGTGACGATAGATCTTCCACAAATGAATGCTTCACCGTAAGACGGAGGTGTCATACCAGTGAGTATCTGTAGAGAAATGTAAACAAAAAAAACCGCCTTGCTCATTTCCGTTGACTTACATTTACAGTTGTTGTTTTGCCTATCTTGTGTTAGTCTTGGCATTTTTATGCGTTGGTATTAATGTACCTGCACCATTGTGTCCTAGAAGAGCGAAGCAGCTTCCTGAATTAGCACTTAAAGTGACAAAATCGAGAGCTCTGCAATCTTGACTATTGCCAACACTTTTTTTCTTTTTGAACGTTTTAGACAATTTTATAAGACGCAAAAATGTATCAGGATCATTCATTTGTTGAGCACGCATAGTACGTTGTACTTCCTTCTGAATATCACTATCCAAAGATTCAACAACCTATCAAAAGTCACAAACAACAACAGAATAGAAGTTGACTCACATCACCAAGTTTGTCCGCATCAAACAATCCTGTCTCAACTGTTGCATCAGGTTCACCGCATCCCCAAAACTTTTTGGTATAATGTGATAAGTAAAAGAAATTTAGGTAGTATCACATACTGTAGGTCCCATGCAGAAACAACAAGACTTTGGTGTGCCAATAGAACCAGGCCAAATACCATCAAAATACCAAGCAAATAAGTATGCGAGGACAACATTAAGAAGCATGAACGCAAGCGAGTCTGATGCATTAAGTGGAATTGATTTAGCATCGTCCGGAGAAAGGTATTTGGTAGCATTATAAAAGTCTCCCCAGGAGTATCCTATAAGCAGTTTAAAAAAAACCATAAAACATTTCAGAAAAAAAAAAAGGACTTAAAGCGTACTGAGTTTGGATGTTGCATTAACTGGGAGTTGCGAGTTTAGATCAATGGTTACAAAGGATATATCATGAATAATACGTCCCATATGACAAGGAAAGCACATAGCGAATGCTACTCTATTAAAGCTAGCGTTCCAAAAGAAAGACCAAGTCACTTCAAGACTTGCAATATTTATAAATATAGCGCCAAGTATAAACATAAAAACCAAAAGAACAGCTAAAAATATGAACTTAGATACCATAGCACGTGATAATACCAAAATTAAAACGTACTATTTCCTATCTGGTTATGAATCCAAGAACCCCAAAACATTGCTAACGTAATGATACAGAGTGAGGACACCCATAGGTAGAGAATAATTATTCCAAAATCAGTCAGTCTGAAGAAATCCAGACCTGAGGATTTTAGTTTAGCACTAATCACTCTAAAATAATGGTAAACACGTACCCACGATCATACCAACAATATATATAACTATAGAGCTAAATAGACCATATATAGCATGTGTAATGAAGACAGAAAGCCAGTATGGTCCAGACTAAAACAAGAATAATGAGAACTTGTAAAAACAATAATTTAGTTAAAGCCGTACTTGCAACCCCATGGATTGGAGTCCTGCTCTTAATTTATATCTTCTGTCGTAGTTCAATGTTCCTGTCAATGCTACGGCGCACTCAAAAAGTACAATCCAAACAAATGCTGGCATCAGAAAAGAAAATCCTATTTAAAAGTCTAAATCCGTTGTGGTGTCATTATTGGTACTTACGTGAGTTCGAATTGAACCCCGAGACAACAGGGAAAGGTTTATGTTTTGTAGAGATTTTGATAGGTATCGTATCATTTGCTGCTGTGTATCGTACTCAAAACTGTTAAGGTATAAAACTTGGAGGAAAAACAAACTCAAATAAAAATGTGTTGGGCAAGATACTAATCGCTGTTTCTACCGCTTGTTGTACTTCGTAGAATACGTTGAGATTATCTAAACTCTTTGCAACGAACCCATCAGATACAGGACCTGCTCAAATATCAAAAAAATATCAAAAAAATTATCAAAAGACTGAGAGGGGCATACCATTCCCAATAATTTGGTAAGGTATAACAGGATCGACGTATTGTCCGTATTCAGGAGGCTGACTATCAAAAGCAATACCTGGTATGTGTTATTACTTTATTGTAGTTAGTTTTACGCAATGTACCAACTTGTGTCTTGTTGTAATGTGTGATATTACGCATGTAAGCTAGCGTTTCAGCTTGTGAGGGCATACCCACAACGTCTTTTCTAGACCACGTAGGATGCAACTCGAGAATAATGTCTATTATGGCTTCTGTCTCTGCATTACCCTGTGGGGAGTACATGAGTGATACGCATGATCCAGAGGGCTATGTAAAAGTTAGAACATGTCAAGGTAACTGATCTTGACATACGCCTGGAGTACACTTCGGAATGAGTCCTATTGGTATCTCTTGGGGGTTGGTGTTGCTGAATTGGTAAACGAAGAGCCAAAAAGCGACTGTTAACGCAGCTGCCCAGCCCAAACGCACTAATAGTAACGCCCAGTGCCTGTACTACAAAAAAAATAAGCGAGAGGGTCCTCATACAAAACGTAGCAAGTACGTACGCCTAGTTTAACGTTTTTCGCTAGGAGCAGCCATAACTGGGTGCCAAATGTTTTCAAACCCTCCATTATGGGTCTCACTTGTGTTGTACGCTAGGTTCGAGTGTCTGTTTTGGTTCCCAAAGTTTCACTAAGTTATTCCCCAATATTTGGCAGTTTAAAACGGCATTTGACTAAAACTGTAGTATCAACGAAGTAGATGTCACAGCCTATTTTTTGTAAACTGGCACGTTTTTGACAAGTATACGCACTTAACCAGCGATCATTTTTGAAATCGCAATAGAGAGTGGTACTGTGAATCCCTAGCTTTGTTGCGAATTTTACAAGTAGGTTGCGTGGCATTTAGCGGTTCATTGAAGTTTCGTCACCAGAAATAATATTTTACACTTTTGACGCAACACATACGCCTCGGACAAGTAAATAATCGAAATGGAGGAGGAGAACTTTTTTTTTGATACAATGGACGTTGAGTCGTTTGGAGTTGGGCCAGACAAGCCATACAAACCGCGCAAGCAAAAGAGACGCAAACCTGCGTTGCCTAAAGTACAACGGACAGAAGAAGAGTGGGCAACCATCTTTGAACGATACCCAACAACAGAAGATGGTTATGTTCAGTCTTTTGCGCCAGAAGAACCAGAAAAATACTTGCCATGCCTGAAAAAATACGGTATTGTCGTTATTCGCGTTCTAAACGCGCAGGAGTGCCTAGATTCGCAAACTGCGCTTTTTGAAGATGCAAATAGTTCAGCCCCACGTCAACACGTTAAATTAGATCAACACGATCCTAACACATGGGAGCCGGAGAATTGGCCATCTAGGCGTAAATTCTTACTGTCTAGGCTTGCTCTACACCCAATAGCATTCCGGAATAGGTTCCATCCTAACGTTTATCGTGTGTTTTGTAACATCTATAAAAGACAGGATCTGTGGACTTCAATAGGTATGTCAATGCTTGAACCAAAGCTTCCATGACACGTGATTGTGCTTATGTTGCTCAGATAATTGGGGCGTAATGAGGGGCACCAAGAACTTGAAATTTAAAGATCCAGATACTGGTGAAATTGTAACAAAAGATAGAGATGAGTGGCGTTATAATTTGAAGTTACATTGGGACTTAAACCCTTGGAAGTACGTCATGTTTACATATTTCCTTTGTTTGATATGTGCGATTAACCTTTGTAAGGTACTATACAGAGACAACTACTGGTGGTCATATGGAGCAATACCAAGCTATTATTGCTATTGCAGACTGTCCTGAGGAAGTTGGCGGTCATTTAACAGTACCTGGTATGACATTTGAGTAAACGTTAGGTTACTTATACCTGGTATTAGGATCCACAAGATTTCTACGCCAGTGGTGTGCAGAAAACAGGAAACCTCACAACAAGACAATTTTAATTCGCGTTCCAGACGGTGATAAAATGCTAGAATATACACAACGCGTACGTACACTACTATCATATGTGTGCACGTAGTAGCCTACAAGCACAAGGTTACCAAAGTTAATGAAGGATTTTTGTAGATTCCTCTTAGAGCTGGAGAAATGGTAATATGGAATTCAGGTCAAGCACATGCCAATTTCCCTAATATGAGCGATAAGTTGCGATTGACACAGTTTGTACGTATGATGCCAGCTCTCCAACAAAGTCAAGATAGAGATCGATTTGCACCTAAAAGAGTAATGCGCGGTAAGTTGTATGAAGACGTTGATTTGTCAGAGTACAACTTTGATGAATTTGGTCAAAAGTTAGTTGGCTTGAAGGAATGGTGACGAGATTCTTCACTGATCTCACACCCTACGACACTAAACCTTGTAAAAATAAATACTTGACTTGTAGTTTGAGTTTGTTTATAATGTTATGTTTGATAACGACGGATAGACATAATTTCAGTTCACTTATTTTTTCATGAATTGAATGTTGTTGAACTAAGTTAGGTATTTTTTTTGATCATTTATTGATGTTGACATTAAATGTGGCGCCGCGTTGACGTACAAGTATGTTTTTTTTAAGATGTAGCGTTCAAAGCTGGTTTTTAACAACAGTTGAAGGCTCCTTTGCCATCTCGACGTAATTGTCACTCTTCAACCTTCGTTGGGCGTAATTTTGTTCTATTTGGAGGTTTAGGTGAAGAAGAAAGGGCAAAATTCAATGACTTGTGGGTATTGGATGTAGAAAGTGCGTGTATACAATTAAACATCACCTAAAACAGCGAAGGCAAAGTCCCGCATTGGGAAACAGTCCAAGTTGTAGGAGATGTACCTTCAAGGCGATATTGCAGTACATTAAGCACATTTGAAGACCAAGTGATACTTTTTGGAGGATTTGATGGTGATCGTATCAACCAAGTTCACGTTTTCGATTTTGGCACGTGAAAAAAGAGCCACTGGCTTTCATTACAAGACATAAAAATAATACAAGTATTAGAGTCAGCTCGTTGGAGGTTTTGCGCAACAAGTGGGGAAATACCCGAAAAAAGAAGTCACCACACAGCATCTCTTGTTGGGAACAGGTAACCAACCTGGTTTAAAAAAGTGTTGTTTTTTAGATTACTTACTTGTGTTTGGTTTTGTTTTAGGTTCATTGTATTTGGAGGACACTCTGCTGAAGGTAGACGGTTGAATGACTTGCATGTTTTAAACTTGAGCACAATGACATGGTCACAACCACGATGTAAAGGAGAGGTAACCATATTTTTTTCATCACCATGTGGGAATATACACCTAAGTAAATTTAGGGACCTTCACCACGTCTTGGACATATTTCAGCTGTTCTAAATGATAATGTACTTGTTGTGTTTGGTGGATACGGTGGCCCTGATGGTCATGAAAAATTTAACGACCTGTATCTTCTACATTTTGGTAAGCTTCGTGGTTATTTACTACGAGTACTCACTACTGGTTTTTAGAAGACTTGTCGTGGACAAAGCCTATAATAACTGGAAATCCTCCCAAGTGTGTATATGCTCATTGCGCTGCAGCTGTAGATGATAAGCTTATTGTGTTTGGTGGTGACGATGGTATTACACAAAAGAGACTGAGTGACAGCGTCTTTATTTTCGATATGGGTACTTTAGCCATCTTTTGAGCTGGTTAACACATGTTAGCCAAAATGCGTTGGACGAAGGTAAGAGTGACAGGCGATGTTCCTCCTTCGCGTTCACACTTCTCATGTGGAGTACACAATGGCAAAATGTTTGTATTTGGAGGAAGTGCATCACAGATAAACACAAAGCACAACGACATGTACTATTTGGACTTGAGTATGTTTATTTTTTTTTGGTTTTCTTGAACACGTGATTCTTCACTCCATTTTTTGTGTTGGTTCTCATAGTTTGTTTTCTAGACTCTATTGATGCTCTTAAAATTGTTTCTTTCAAAGAAGCACAGTGTTATATTGAGGAGACTATGGCGAGTATCGACACAGAAATGAAGTCATTTCAAACAGATTCAAAAAGTAAGCGATTGAGTATGTTCTTATTTTTGGTTTTTGTATCACTTCGAGAACAAACTGTGACTTACCAAAATTAGCCAAGAGAAAACTTTATGCGAGTAAGACTGCACCTATAGTAGGACGTGTAGATTCTGCGATGGAAAAGATGAAACAACAACTATTAAAGCTACTTGAAGAGAAAGAAACCTTTCTACAATATAAAGAAGAACAAGAAAATATTTTACATCAAGAGAGAGAGAAACTACGTAAAGAATCAGCAATTGTTACATCTGTAGTAAAAACACAATCAGGTACAACACATACTTTGGACAAAATACAAAGTTGATTTCTTTTCAAAAAGGTCAAGTCAAGCTTAATGTTGGAGGGCACTTGTTCGGTACCTCACTTGGTACATTGACTAAGGACTCCAACTCAATGTTGGGCGCGATGTTTTCTGGTCGCTATAAGCTTAAACCAGACGCTGATGGGTCCTATTTCATAGGTACATTGACTTACGGCAGTTTTTCTAAAAAGAAAATAGTTGACAAAATAATTTTAGATCGTGATGGAACACATTTTAGATATATTCTTAATTACCTCAGAGACAGTGTCGTTTATCTTCCTCCAAATAAAACTGTACATCTTGAAGTACTAAATGAAGCTCAATACTACCAGGTAGAGAGATACCACATGATGAAACACACGTTGACCTTTCTTATTATTTAGATAAAAGGTCTTCAAGAATTTTTAAAGATTGCTCTCAAAGACCTCGATTAAGTACCACTGAAAAAGAAATCAAACCTTGAGGAGCAAGCAAGTGTAAACAATGATATTAGTGTCACACCAAAAGAAAGGTGGCCAGTAAATTTAATGTACAAAGTTGGTCTGTTTAATTCACTTAAAGAAACAAAAGCTCTTTTAAACGTAAGTCTTTTCGATATTGTCCAAATGTTCTTGCATCTGTGCAACTTGTTGATACCTAAAAAGTCACTAAACAAGTGTGCCGGCGTAATTATCACTAAGCAACAACGAACCTATAGTGCGGAATAACAGGGTGATTTAATAGCCACCTGTAAGACGATACTGTATTTTCCCATTGTCTTCTTGCATTGTGCCTATTTTTAAAACACTCAATTAGTTTACAACACGTGTTTTTGGACAGAAAAATAAGCTATATATACTTACCCTGACATTGAGGACCTAAAATCACTATCAACGACACATGGAGTGTCTTTTCCTTCTTGTATGTACGAAAACAAAAACATCTTATCAGATGTATCAATTTTAGCATTTTGGAACTTTGCAGGTTCAACAGCATCCTCTATTGTTTCAGCGTAGTCCGGAACCACATCAGGAAGTGGTAAATCTTCCATGCCACCGTCCTTGAGTAAAAATATAAGACTATAAACTATACACATTGCACGTGATAAAAGACAGAAATAAATTTCGAGAAAAACTAAAAAGTACCTTAAGAAGTGAACCCCAACCTGTACTAATTGTATAGCCTTTTTTGGCAGGTTCGGGTTTTTCTGTCTCTATGCTTTCTAGCAAAATTAATTAAGGTTATCACGTGTTTAATAATAGTATGTACCTTGAACCTTTTTACGAGGTTCATACTCATCTTCTTGTTCACGATATGGTACATAATTACTAGCATTAGATTTATCATAACGCTCAACTTGGAATTCTTGTTCTTCTACTTCTTCAGGCCATATTCCTTCTTCTTCTTGACGCTGTAACTCAAGCTCACGTTCTTTATCACGTTTTTCCCTTTCTTTTCTCTGCTTGTCAAGGTCCTCCTCAAAAGCTAAAACCCAATTAGCACTTCCAAATGTAAAGGAACATTGTTCTTCAGCAGTACCTTCTTTAAACTTGTTATCCAATTGAAAACGTGGATCAACACCAATCCTATCTTGGAATTGTTTAACTTTATAACCAGCCTCTCCTTTGTGTAGTTCTTTCACCTAATCCGAAAAAAATGTCAAAAATAAACACACTCTATCAACAAATGTCACCTTCATTACTATCTCTCCACCTTCGCTGTCACTGTCTCCTTTTAGCCAATCACGTACTACATTTTCTTCCTATTCGAACGTGAGACTTGAGGCTTTTTATAAGTCAGAACATGTAACATACGTCTTCGTTGGTATCGAATAACATTTCACCCTTTACAGCCTCTTCCTGATTTGTTTGCTCCTCTTCTTCTTCGCTCTCATCATCTGAATCAAAGGTAACGTGCTTAGGCTTGCCACGACCTTTCATTTTTCTTGACACGGTAGGGAAATCTGACTTTGTTTGTCTTCGCTCCATGGCCAATATACGCCTTTCTTCGGCCTGGAATGTCATGTGTCAATTATTTTTCTGAAAAAAAGAAAAAAGGTATTTCTCACTTCGTTGGCAAATTTTCTCTTCACTTTTAGCCTACGTCGTCTCTCGCGTTTGCGTTCGTTCTGTGCCTCGATTTCTGCAAGCTCTTCTGGTGTTTTCTCAACATAAACTTTTTTTTCTGTTTTTTCGACTGTTTCATCCATTATTGTGTCGCCATTGGCGTCGTCATGCGATTCTTCACCATTTGGGTGCGTATTTTTTTGCTTCTTTTTCTTGGGCTTTTCGTCATCGCTGATACCCTCGGCTTTGCGTTTTAAAGACTTTTCGGCGCTGTAGGCGGTTATTGGCGAGCGATTTAGTACTTCACATACGCTTTCTCTTCCTGAAGCTGTAACCTGATTTCTCGCTTTTTTGCCTTTGCTTCCTTATGCTTCTTCTTCTTACGCTTGCTATTTAGACATTGTAAGCATTTTTTATTGTAAATCACTTTATAGCGTACCCTCTCTTTTTCTTAGTCGGCTTACCGACACTTGACATGCTTTTTACTTGCCTGTCAGGTTTTTGATCTAAAACAGGTTGACCTATGAAGAATGATTGTATACTACCTCCAAGTACAATAAAATGCGTCGTTACGCATTAAAATGGAACCAAATCCCTCGCTCTTCAAGAATCATGATCTTATGCAATTCTAAAAGCCGTTTTTTCTTATCACAAGTTCACTGTATGCAAACTTCTATTTAGTTGGTATTCTATGGACTATTTAACATACATACGAGTAACAGTTTTGGTCATTTAGGCAGGCAATTATGTTGCGACAAGTTTCGTGTGAACCGAAAATAAAAAGGCGTGATTACCACCAGTTCAGTAGCTCCGCTTGCCTACTATAAGTTTTGAAATGTCAAGCGATGGTGGCGTAACCATTGCGCAGCTACACGAACGCCTTAATAGTATAGACGCAGGTAAACACAGCAAATTAACTTCAACAGCTGTAAAAAATACAACAGAGGCGACAGACACAACTAAAAGGAGAAGGAAGAATTCACGTGCTTATAAGCGAATAAAGCAAAAGAAAGGAAGAAAGAATGAATCAAATGGTACCCCAAAGGCTCGTGGATCTGGAAAAAGAAATACGAGCACTAAAGAGAACAGTACCCCTCAAAAGACCGAAAACAATGAATCAGTAGTACCAAATGGTGATTATAAACAACCAAAGCCAAAAGTATTAGTATCTAGTAAATCAAACGGTATTAAATCAGTCCAGAAACGTACTCCTAGTTCAAGCTCTAATGATGAACGTATGAGGTACATAAACTACTACCACTAAAATGTGTGTTTGTATAATCATCACTTTATACTCAAACACGTTTATTTATACATTAGAAAATAACCAGTTTAGCTAAAAAGCACGTTTTAATCAAAAAAAAAAAAATCAAAAAAGGGTGATTGTATTTTTAGTTTTCTTTTTTGGTAATAAGAGTCTCGCTCACCGCTTTCAGTTTTTTTTGGTTAACTTTACTTACCTTGTTATTTTATTTATTCTTTTTTACTTTATTCTAACCTTGCGCTCAATCACGTGACTAACAATCACCACGTGACTTTGCTTTGAAAATAACACTAATGAGGTTTTTTTAGTAGCGATCAAGATGAAATATCAATGAATGGTTCAGAGGCTTCTGGAGACTATACAATGGAAGAATTTGATGCGTTTATCGAATTATATAAAAAGTATGGGTCGCTTATTGGTGAAAATCCAAGTAAAATAGCCGAAACTATTTTCTCGAAAGGAAAGGAGTTGACAACTGCAGCAACGATTTCGATGGAAGGCGCTTTTATGAGGTTTGATTTTTTTTAAGGCTTTTATTCCTGTTGACAGCTACGAACGTTATTGAGTGTATGCTAATACACTATTAAATTTTAGATCACTATCCATGCGTCCAGATCAAGAGGAAGAACCAGAACCTGAGAAAGCTGAACCACAAACAAGTGCACGTGCAAAGATTTATGCTCTTTATTTTTTCTTTGCAAAAGCGTTTGTTTCAATTGGTTAACGTTGTATCCTTATTATTCTGTTAGCCCCCGGTTGTTGCAGTGACACCGCCATCCACAGAATCCAGTACACCTAAGCCAAAACGAGAGTTGGCTGGATCGTTAAGGTCAAGCTCATCAAGGCCAAAAAAACAAAGAAAGAAACCATCATTGGGTACTTACAATAACCTAATTAAATTAAACAGCCGTTTGACACGCTTAGCGAGTTTAATTGCTAGAGAAGAAGAATCAGGAGGTCGAGAAGGTTTAATTGAGTCTGAGGAATCTGAATCTACAGCTTCAGTAGAAATTTTAGATGCAGACAAATCACGTACTTTTTACTTTAATAACCTGCATAAACTCATTGATATTGGAACACCCGTAAGAAATGGTACTACTTCCCGTGATCGACACGAGCACTAACACAGTGGATTTCTTTTGTAGCGGAAGATATTGTTGAATATGTAGATACAGCCACTTTATTGGAGAGAGTGGATACAGTTGTGGAGAAGCCAATGACGAATAATAAATTTAAACAAATGAAAAAAATATGTGAAGAGATATGGAGACCAAACCCTTATGAGACGTTTATAAAGGTAACAACTGATAGTCTTTATTTTTTTCATAGTATTTATTACCTTTAATTTTTATCAGACATTGCGTCAAAAAGCGGCTAACAACCGACCTCAATATGTATTCTTGGTAATGGACTTTTCAGATCAAATTTTTTCAAGCAAAATTAGTAATGTCAGGTAACGTTAAATTCGTAAAACCATTGATATCATGTCACGTGACAACTAAAAAATTTTTTTAAAGGCGGAGGTTGAGGCTGTTACAAAAACTACGCGTTACTCATGTCATAGAGCGCGTATCAAAAAACCTACCAATAAGTGACGTACGTTGATTATTGTTTTTGTAAGAAAATATTAGGTGTTAACTTTCAATTTAAGCATAAGTACCTCGCATTGTATGTACCATCTACAGGGATATGGCTCGAATCAGAACGTACACTCGACTCTTATTTATTAGCAAGCGAGGTAATAATCCACAACACAGGCCTTTTGTGTTAACACTTTGTTTTTTGCGTCTCAGACGAGAGTTGTTCTTAGACAAAAGCCTCAAACTGTTGCCAAGGAATGCGTTGAAGTATATGTAGCGGGACAGCATTTCCCTCAATTTATTGAGTTCTCACCACATACAACATCGCGTGGTATAATACAAGCATTGGTCAAGGAAAAAGTTGCTAACCCAGAGGATTATGGTCTTTATTTCAATAATTCACAAAAGTGGCTTGATCCAGATATGACTCTTTATGCTTATGGTATCAAGCATCAGGTATAAAAGACACATCCAAAAAAGAGCTCGATCATATCTTCTAATGCGTAATAGGAATTTTTGGAGTTCAAGCCAGCAGAACAAAACGTAGACATGGAAGACTCAAGTGAGTTAAAATTAAGCTCTTTTTTTTCTTTTTACCTATTTGAGTTGGGTATTTTCTGGAATTTTTTGAAGTATTTGTTGACTGATTGACAGATGCACGATTGATGGAGCGTTATGAAGTAAAGTCGTTCTATATTAAAATACGTGGTATTGAGCAGCAATCTGTTATCACATTACAAATAAATCAACTCACTCGTGTCTGGGAGCTCATTAAAAAAGCACATGCAAAAATCAATCCTTCAAGTTTTAGAAATCAGTATGGTACGAAGAAAGAAAAGACCACGTGAAAAAATCTTACCTGTGACTTATTAAACTGAAACATCCTTGCAGGTATCTGTAAGATGACAAACGGCGAAGAGAATTATTTAGATGAAAGTGCACCTTTAGGTTATTACAAGCTCGAACCATTGGTAAGTAGTCAAAAAATCTTAAGACCATGATGAGTAAAAGAGCGTTTATATTAACCTATCACGTGATAGGAAGTTGTATTTTTTAAACAAAAGCCAGAACATATCTCTAGAGAAAATGTTACTTCTTTTGACACAAGACCAGTAACACCAAAGAAGAGACCACGTAGAAGCCACTCAGTAGATGCCAAACTAGCAAAAAAAGCAAGGTAGAAAAAAAAAATTATATCATCGATTCACTCTAACTTAGGCGTCGCAATGTGAGTCGTAGTGTCATTTTAACTAAACCTATATCTATATCTAAGAAACAAAGCCGAAGAGAAATGCGTGTAAGTCGTATCAACTGAGAAAAATATAAAAGTGTAACAACATTCTGTTTAGATGGAAGAGGATAAGAAATCAATGACATCTCCACCTGTAGGATCTAAAAAAGAATTGTACAAAGAAGGTCCAAAATCTAAAAAGATGCACCGCAGATCCAGCTCTACGCCTGGTGGTCGTGTTACAAGGTCAAAGAGTAGCAATCCTGCTCTTGGCGGTAAAACAATTACTCACTCCGCTGACTTCACTGGCGCTCAAAGTCCTAGAAGACGGCGATCAGTATGCGACTATTTGCCTTTTTTTTATTCTAAACGTTTTTTGTGTTAGAAGCCACGTGAAGTCAAGAAACAATTTTTTAAAGTATTCGTACCTGCATTGAAAGTAACGAAAGTAATGAAGTTTAAAATAGTAAGCAAGCAGCACGATATAATGCGAAGGTGCGTAAATTACTCACAAAATGACCTTTTTGACTGATTGAGGTTTTTTTTCAGAGTCCCAGCTTTACAGGACTATGATGCGCATGAAATATTCTTCCCTACAGTTCATGGAGGAACTGTGATGGGTCGTAAATGCACATTAGGTACGACATTAGAAGCTATACTTTCTCAAAAGATTCTTAAATATTTTTATAGCTTGTTACTATGGTGATGGCCGTGAAGACTTACGATCGAATGTACGTTATCACATTTCTTTTGATTTATATAATTATAGCGTTATTAAACTCTTTGGGTGTAGGACATGATCATCATACGACGAAAAAGTACAAAAAAGTCAGGGATAGGTTCCATAGGATCTTTCTCGAAAAAGAGTAGAAAAAAAAGCCTTAAAAAGACGAAGGTATAAAATAAATAAATATTTGCGTGTACATACAATCCACAAAAACAAAACAAAAAAAGAGGTGTATACAACGTTTGTACCTTATGGTAATTGTGAGATATTCTTATGGAAACCCTTTTTGATCAGAGCAATAAATATTTGTGTATTAGTTTCGTCTCAAAACTTGTTTCTCCACATATCCTAACACGAAAACTGAACTTGGTAGGTATTCCACAGTGGATTCGAACGCACAGCTGTTGCTGTTGCTGATTGCTTCAAACTGAGTAACTGTAAACAAGCCTTACACGCATCGTGCTTGTGATACGCTGGAGTAATTTCAAGACAACTGCTAAACAAACATGCTTCCCGACATACTTGTATGTTGAAAATAAACAGAGCACTCTTGCGTAGTCGGAGCTGCAATTTGTTACGAAAAATACCTACGGCGCAGAAGAACAGTACAGAAATAAGTACAATCGAGAAGGGGAAATTGCGAGGTTGTGTTGGTTCAGCAGACGTCAGACTTTAAAGGAAATTTGGCATATTTTCAACTTTGTGTTTTCTGCACTTTTTTTGGGACTTTGATCAAATTCTTTAACTCTAGACGATTTATAAATCCTTCGGAATATTATAGTACCGAGTAGATTTCTGTATTTCAGTCAACCCAAAAAAAGACTAAAAAATAGGAATTGCAACTTTCATTTTTGGATTGTCAGAAATATGACGATACAAAGTTGTTATCAATACTTGTATACGCACATACTAGCATACAGCAATACAAAAAAGCATGAAAAGGGTCTGTAATGAATATAAGAATAAAATATCGGGTGCTGTACCAAAAGAGCGAAATTCTGGACTTCAAAAAAATTTCACACTACAACAAAAATGCTAACTGAAAGTGCATTATTTTTAATCTTGTTCTATTCGCTGGTTTGCTAGCTCCTTTGGTAACAAATAGAAAAACGACAAGGAGCGAAAAGACGTGATTAAATTTATTATTTAAAACATTGGGCAGTAAAAAGATACCCTTTGTTGATGCCACTTACAGTTTATCACCAGTGAGTCTGAAAACTGGCATGCAAAAATAAAGTGTGTAGATTGTAACGGAACATGCAGGCATTTAACAACAACGCACGCAAACAGCGTTGTGTAGTGTCAAATGTGTTCTAAAATAAAGTAACGTACTTGCTCATTAGATCCATCTGTAGACGTATTTCTCCTGTACTAATTATCTTTTCTACGCTGCAGAATGCTATTTATCACAATGTAGTAAATGTTGGTGGGTATTAAAGACTCTTTCCAAGTTTAGATATTAGGGAGCTTAAAATTACGCTTTTTAGCACGTGAATTAATCAACAGCGCTTATGAAGCGTTTTTAGTTTGGTATAAAAAACATATTTCTGAGTGACGAAAAAGTCAAAAAGCGAATTTTTTCCTGTTTGTCTTTACTTAAAGATGCCGTGTTCTAAACTTGGATCATGTTCTAAACTGAAAGTAAAGGTACAGATACGATAAACACTAGTGTTGCATACAACAAGAAAATCTCTCAGATTGGTAGTCTTCCAAAACAGGTTGGTTAGGAAAACGAACTTGTGAAAGAACAAGTTTAAAGATCAGCAAAAAAAAAACCTTGAGAAGCATTTTATCAGTTGCTGCGAAGGAACCATTTTATTAGGGAACTAAATAGAAAAGTGAAAAATTATTTAGTTTTCTTACCAAAGTGCAACTTTAATCCATAATTAGAGGCACATATTCAGCACGACAACTCTTCTATTAGTTAACCAAGACATTAAAAGCGTAAGTTTATTTAAACTACACATACGAAGGAATAACGTCTGCAAAAAAACTACAGTACTTCAAAGTGTAGATTCCCTTTTTACTCAATTCCAGCCCTACCAATGCGTAGTGCATAACGTTGACGATTCTATTTCACCCTTTGAGCCTACAAAAACTTGGCGTCGTTTCAAAAACTCAACAAAAAAACTCTTTCAACTTTTTTATTAAAATCGCTTCTTTTATCAAGCACCACATTGTTAACAAAAACTTACTAGAGCTGCAACCTAACGTACACTAAATAATCAAACAAGACAGATGCGAAGCTCTTTTGAATACCAAGCTAGAAACATGCGTATGCTGCAAGTTCGTGCTGAACTAAAGACAACTTGCGACGGTTGGAAGTGGCGTAACATTGGCAATCGCGTACTCAAAGCATCACAAAAGAAGCGCACATACTACCGTTGTGCTCTACGCTCTTGCCCAGCGAAGAAACACGTTCAACAAAACTGCGAAAATAACACTTTTATGTGCGTCTACATGCTACTTTTTCTACCACATACGCCAGATACTGATATACTTTATCTTATAGAGACGTTTGCTACATTCATGAGCATAATCACGCTAAACCAACTAAAAAAAAACCTTCAAAGAATACTACTAAGCTTATTGCAAAAGACAAGTGCGTAAAATCAAAATCCGAGAGCTATGAAAGGTTTTGCTAATCTTGCGTAGATGGAAATTAGAGTCAAAGGTTTGCTGTTATAAGCCAACTCTACCTTCTATTGCTACTCTACTCAGCCAGGGTTTCTTAAAGCTATCTGCTGGCTCAACGCCTAATATGGTAATCGATTGTTGTCCTCAAAATACACATACCCAATACGGTTTCCTGCCACCGGTATCAAGACTACTGCCAATGATTGCTGCAACGCAAAACCCTCACAGAGTTACAAATGATGAGAAAAACCGGTTCAGCCCAGTTATTTTATCATCACCTAGATACTACGTTTGGGGACAAGGATACACAAACTCTCCAAAGCAAAATACGCGAACAAAAAAGTATCTGTACTACAACAACAGAAATAAAAAAGAATAACTGTACAATAATGCAAATCCTCTAATTTTGTGAATACCACTTTTACTTGCGTTGGCAAGTATGTACGAGTCAATGTGTCGTGACCATCCACAATGCAACGTTGACAATGGAGAAGTTTTGGTCTATTTGAATGACTGCTGTGACAATTTGGCTTTAAGTAGTAAGGGACTGCTGTGTTTTAGGCTGTACCACGTTGTAAACTAGGAGCATGGTTTAGTGGCTTGTATTACGCAACAATAAATTTGATTTCAAACTGTTGCATCTTTTTAAACTAGTTTTTCGAAGTTGCACCAAATCCTTTTTATAGTGGGACATGTGAAAAAGAAAAATAACCTAAACTAATGATATCAATGCTGTTCGGGATGTTTTGCATGACCTTCTCTGTCACAACTTTAGGTTATGATAACCAGGTACGAGGTAGTGATGGTTCAAGTGTCTTTTATTTGAAGGCTATATTACTTAGCAAAATATGCTAAAAGGGAGTTTTTTACAGGTTTGTGTTTCTTATTGGCTACCATACTATTATTTTCTAATGATCTCTTGCGCTTCTTTGAGCTTCCTTTAGATACAGATACAGATTGAAGATTACCTTCATTATTTTGAACCTCTTCTACAACAAGTAGTTAGCAACAAAGACGTTTATAACTTAGAAAGCTCGAGTTGGAACGTACTTAAGACTTTTGTTGGAGACGGTTTCACTATTGTTCCTGATTCCATAAGCTGTGTATCTTGTGTTCCCGACAAAATAGGCTCTCCTTCAGTACAAGGCTTGGTAATGACACAAGAATTACTTAACAGCGCTGAAAAAACCGAGCATTAGTAAAAACACGTGCGCAATGCAACAAAAAAAATATGCTTGGTTTTCTTCAAAATGATAACTTACGTTCTATCGATGCTACCATTTGGATTGGTACTTCTATGAACGTGTAAGACAATACAAGTTTGTAGGGTTTTTTTCTGAAAAAAAGTAATTCGTACTTGATAGAGGTGCTTGTGTTGGCGGTGAAGAAGGTTGTATAACTTCTAAGCTAGGTCCAATATCAAGAGCGATTTCATCTGAAATTTCTTCCAAGATGTCTCCAAAAATATCAGGTGTTGGTATAAGTATTGGATTAGGTAAGTTAGGTAAACTAAGCAGATTGTTGCCTCCTTGTATCGATTCTTGCGAAGAAGAGGACGCCTCTACATTTAATACTTCTACTTGTGGCTCTTGTTCTTCGTCTTCTTCTTGTGGTTTTGCTTCACTTACGTCTTTAGGTAATGAAGGAGTATCACTCGTAGTATCCTTTGCTTCTGAAGGAATAGCTTCTGTTGTGGCTTCTTGAGTTTCTTCATCTTTGTGTGTTGTTTTCTCTTTCTTCTCTTCTTCAGCAGGGCCTGCAACGCTGACGCAATCAGAGGAAGATGATTGTGTTTTGTCGTCCTTGTTGTTATCTAGTTTCTTGTCGTCTTTCTTTGAGTTCTTGAAGTAGTCGAACATTGGAAAGTACGTCACATTTGGATCCATAATCAATCCTTTTCCTTTTTTCATTTTAACTCTCAACTCCTTCTTTGCCTTCTTTTCCGCTTTTTCAGCTTCTATCTCCTCCTTACTTCTCCTTTTACGTTTTGGTGCTATTCTCGGTGTTAATACAACGATAATATAACTATAAACTTACCTAAAGGTAAACCTCCATTGAGTTGTACTTTGTAATCGACACGTGACACGCGTTCTGATTTATTATAAAAATCCACTGTATTTTCTCCCGCCCAGGCCTTCTCCAAAGACATAAGTTGTTGTCTATACATAGTTAACTGGCTGTAAAACAGTTGGCGATATACATACCTAAACCCACGGTTTACAGCTGTCTCATAAGGTATTTTTTCGTTAACATGGTCCCAACTTTTTTTAAGCGTCCATTCTTTGTATTTCATCAAGTAGGCGATTGTGAGTGTCACAGACCTACTCTTCCCTGACAGTTTTGTTAAATGAGTTTAAACGTAACGCCACACCTTCTCTACAATGTATCATAACACTATCACCATTAGATACAGAGTTGTGTACGAATTCAAGCGCAGGCGGTATCAGTGGTTCTAAATCTAACCGACAAATATTACAAAAAAATGTAAACAACAAGGAGTACATACCGACGTTTGGGTCATCAGGTACTTCTATGCGATGATAAACAAAAGGAGTTTCTCCCTATTGATTGAGTTAAGCATAAAACAAAATCATGATGTTCACGTGACTAATAGACAAAAACGATAGCGTACCTCATAGTAATTTCGAACTTTATCTGTGACATTTAGTATGCGGTGGCATTTATTCTCTGTCAACCAATGCCAATTTTGAGCTGATAGCCTTGTGCCTAACATTGTTAGACTGACACGCGATCTAAAGGATGATCTATTTCAAATAACAATCAAAAACAGTGCTGTTACCAACGTAAATGTTTGGTATGATCTCTATGCCTTCTCCTTTACTCGCTGCCGCTTGCTATTGATGATAAGGGATTTGTGATTTCGGTGTTGGCGTACGCTTCTTTTTGTGTTGTTTTCTTTAATCTCTTCTATTTTACGGCGTCTACGCATCTTTCTCTCTGCTATCTTACGCTTTCGTTCGATTTCAACAGCCTAGGGCGTCAATTACTCCATTATAGATACAAACAGCTATAAATGATCTAGATACCTCCTTTCGCTTGCGTTCTTCCTCATCAAGCTTCGCCTGGCGCTCTGCGCGTTGTTTTTCGAATAAATACGCAAAATTGCGCTGTGGATTTTCTGCGTTCTTGTAGAACTTTGTAATACAACTTTGCATTGATTTACTAAGTAACGGTTATAAAAATTATTGTGATTTGGGACTTTGGCTGACGGTAGAAATGCACTTTTGACTTGTTATATCTTGTATTACAATAGCTTGTATGCATCGCGTAGAGCTATGCTGTGACATGGTTAAAAGTTCGTTTGTGTTGCTTTTAAGCCAGCTCTTTTTGATGTACTAAAAAAATGCTATTTTACTATTGTCACGATAGAGGGTTGCGTTATCTTCCATAACCAACCATTTATTAATATGACCAAATCAACTAACGCCAGAAAATTGACTTTTTTCACACGCCAAAAGAAGAATTTTGGTAACTCGTTATCGTATACTTTGGCGAAGTATTGACGTATTACTTTTTGTTTTTGCGAGTTTGTACGTGTGCCCACAGTATCAATAAACAAATTCTAACCATTTTCTTGGTCGTTTATTATGTTACACTCGTCTTTTAGATAATTCGATTTCGTTTTAAAATTACATATTAGTCATACAGCTGTTGAGCAATGATAGCTGGTCTGCTATTGTTTCCGCTGTGTACGTCCTGTTTTGCCATGGACCTCCACCTTGTAGCCAAGTTACGTGGTCCTCAAATCGCTCGTCAGTAGTAGGATCTACTACCTCACCGTTCTCGTGAATGACTACGCCAAAGCGAGTGCTCTTTTTCTTTTCGTTCGAAAGTTGCACATAGCTTTGGTTAGCTTGATACATAAAACCTCGCTGACCTCCTCTGGTTGTATTATCTATCACTTCTGTACAATAGACTGATATTTGGAAGGAACCGAAATACAACGGGTGATAAAACGTTATAACTGTGCCTCGTTCGATACATCTGCGCGTGTTGTGTTAGTACGTTAATAACCGCTTGAGTTTTCGTTACCTTTGGCACTCAACGCGGAGCGTTTTTGTAGTGTATTGGAGTTGTGCGTGGTTAGAAAGGTTACAGCTTCGTGCGGCTCTCATGTTGCGTAGTGTGTTTGATTGAAACTGTTATGATTTTTTTGAAAGTTTATTTTTGCATTCCGTTAGTACAAAATAAGAAATAACCTATTTTTTTTGTTACTAGTATCGGGGCACAGAGGAAAATAGACGATATCTGTGTATAAATATATTGTGCACACACTCCGACTGTTATTGTGATAGATTGAAAAGTGCTATGAATAGCAGAAACTAGAGTTTTTGGTCTTTTTTGAAAGTAAACAAAAAAACCGTTTATATCTCACGTGTGTTAAAAAGCTATCTTGTGTAATGGCGCTAGTGTATTTGTGTTCTATTCAATTTATCACGTCACAAAAATATCCGATGATGATAAGCTTTTTTTAGGTGAGCTGCGCCAAAAGGCGCGAAATATTTGCGCGTGGATATCACGTATGAACTGAAATTTAAGAACGAAAATTCAGAGCAAATTGATTGGTAAATTTGCTAACAAAACGGTACAAATTAAATTGGTCGGAAAGTTTTGCGAACCTCATAAACGTCGTTGTTTTTTTTTAGTCAAACTTTGGAATTGCCTAAACAATGCGTTTAAATAATAATAAGTGCATACTGCCGTAGCGTTACCGTCAGACTGCTATATTTCGCATTTTTACCTCAGAACTGGAAATGAAAACCGTTCCTGTTGGAAAGCGATACGTTACCTCACCTGTGTTTGGGTTGTCAACGTTTGGGCGTTTTGTGGCGACAGTAGGTACTTTGAGTTTGTGTTATGTTTGTTTTGTCAATATCTCGTAGGAAGGCGTGGAAGGGACCGTGGCGTTATAGAAGTAGCGAAATTAGGGAGTAACGATGATCCGTACGCAAGTAAAACGTTAACACAGCCAATCTAACCGTAATCTAAGCCAAAGTACGTGGGGTAGCCCATTGGGCTTATTCATTAAATGGCAGCAGGTACATAAGCAAATTTGCGCACTACAACAATTAACTCAACAAAAGGAACACAGTACAGGTGTAAAAGCCATTGCTTGGGGTGGAGACGCATTATGGATAGTGGGAGGAGATTTTGACGGGAGAATAACCCTTTACAACACTGACAGGTAATGTGTCATTTTGTTTTCCATTTTTGATGAAATTCTCAGTTCGTACTCCATCTCTTCAGTGCAAGGTACTGAAGCTGTAATCCACCAAGTTGTAACAAAAAATGCACCATCACCTGCTGTACTATCATGTTGCTCGTCAGGTGGAGAGATAGCGTTGTGGGATATCCGCCAACTAAAAAATGCTACTGTGTCCATTACTTGCAGCAAGAAAAACGTATGACACTTTTCATGACTTAGAAGGTCTCACGATAATTATAGGATAAACCTGATTGTTGGTCCTCTTCGTTTGATTATAGTGGTAACTATGTGTCCGGAGGTTACTCTGACGGTTATATTCGTACGTTTGATTTGAGAAAAAACTCAATGGTTAGCGAAGTATTATTGGGAAAAGGTATACACAAGAAACTTACGTTTTCTGTTTCTCATTACGTTTTTAGGTGTCTGCTCTGTCGAGTATGATAAATCAAATTCCTTACTTGCCACAACACTAAATGGAGAATGTCACTTGTACAATAACACTGGCAGTGAGTATACACTCGAGAGTTCTTATCTCATAAATAATTAGAAACCAAAAGACATGACGTATTACAGTCAAGCGATTCGACAATGTGGTGTGCGAAACAAAGTCCTACGCATCCCAATTTGTGTGCGGCTAGTGATCAGAATGGGATAATGTATTTTTACAACAAGAAAGACAAGCTTAAGAAACTACACGAGATTTGTTTAAGTCCTACAAATATGCCCATCACAACTTTTGATTGGTTCGCTGATTGCCCTGGTAAACGATTCTCCTTTAATTCTCTTTATTGCTATCGCTAAATAATGACTAGGTTTGATGGTTTACACCCCCATGGATCAGACAATAGGACTACTAGCATTAACGAATATAAATGGAATAAAAACAATTTGATACGTTTGTGCGAAAACATTTTCGCTTAAAGTTGTTTTTTTGTGTTTGTTTTCAGTATTTTCTCGGAGAACTGATTTACTTGCTATTCCAAGCTGTGTTTGTTACCTTATTGCAAGTTCTAAAAAACCTTTGTGTTGGTTACGTATCATTACAAGTACATACGTCATTTCTTCCTTCACCGAATGTGACCTATCATAAATACACAATTAATACAGAATGAGCAACTACAGGCAGGGTACGCCTCAAATTAATAGCCACGTCTAATGCGTGCTACAGGTCGCAGGAACAATCGTTCAAATTACAGGGGTGGTGGTAAAAGGGGTGGCGGCGGTGGTAGACCTGCAAGGGATGCAAGTTGGGCTCCACAGCAGCCAACACGCGATTTAAAATTTAAGGTACCAGGAGGAGCTTACAAAGGTACGAAATAGCTAACATACGCATATTTTGACGTATTTAGGCTTGCAATATATAATTTCTGGTGGTGCAGGCGTAACAGAGTTAAAAGCTCTTGAAATCGCTCGGAAATGTGGTATCAACACTCGGTACACCCACTTAAATCGCATCCTATTTTTACTTTTGTTTAGTGGCAACGCATACAGCGGAGTTAGCCAAGACACGCTTCGCAAGTACAAAATAAGCAGTCAAAAATACGATAATGCCGATATTTATCAGCTGGTACTGTTTCGTCTTGATTTCCTACAACTTTATTTGTTGACAGCTTTTTTGTACAGAACATTGAGGAATCACAAGCTGTTATTATTCTAAAAACAGTGGCCAAGCCACATGGAGGTATTAGCAAGACTATATCGTACTGTGACTCTCGTGATTGGCAAACTTATGCCACAGAGGTATAGTTTATTTTCTAGCAATCATTCATCACTTGTTATTAACTAAAAGAGTAAAGGTAACAAAGTCCTTTGAAATGCATAATCATAGACACTTATTTGTGGCTTCAACTGACGTTGATATTGATACGCAAGTCAAAAACTTGCAACGATTTATCCTCGACAACCACATCAAGTAAGACCTAATTAAAATGTATTTTCAAAAGTACTTACTAATGCGCAAAAAGGGTTGCATATGTCACCGGCTTATCTAGTGCTGCTGAAGCAGAACAACTTTTACAACCAGTATTCTCGCACTGTAGTATGAAAGCACGTCCTGAAGTACCAAAAACAGTAAAGAATCCACTAAAGGATCATCACCCAAGTCGTCAACTTGTAAAACACTCCAGGAAACAGCAATTCGATGTTTACATTGGTAGACCATCTTTCTGGGGCATGTGAAGTTACTCTTTTATAAGACTCAATGAAAGCTGACGTTTAGCTTTAGGTAATCCTTTCAAAGTTGGCAAAGACAAGGATGGAGATAGGCATGAAGTAACGACAAAATATGACGAATGGCTTTGTGCTCAACCAGACTTATGTGCAAGAGCAAGGCGTGAGCTTAAAGGAAAACGAATTGCTTGTTGGTGTCATCCACTTAAATGTCATGGAGAAGTTCTAGCTCGTGTAGCAAATACAGAAGGTGACCCAAAAATGCCAGCAGATCGTAGTTGGTTGTAATTTAATTTGAAGAAGAGTATAATACAATTTTTATTTACAAAGGGGTTTCAAGTGTTAATAAAACTCACTATTCAAAATGCTACTGTAGCCCATTGTGGATCACTTTTTTTTGTTTGGCCTACTTGTCCTTCTCGAGATTTTTGTTCGCTTTGTGTGAGCATTGCTCTGATTTCTGAGAAGTCTAGCCGTGCTGATAAGTCAAATTTAGGTGCTGGCTTAGGAGGTGCTGTCTCAAAAGTGATTGCTTGTATACCACCTGATTGTGATGCAATTTGGTTCTCAAGAAGTTGACGCATTAGACATAACATCTCTGCTTGTTGCTTCTCAACCCTGGAAATAGCATCTAGAACTGTTGAAGCCTTTGGTGCTGCTACACGTGGTTTCCTATGAAACAAACAATAAGAGAATTGATCCATGGTTTTTAAAAGAGAAAAGTAATGTCAGCGTACTTTTTAGCAGCTGAGCTTTGACTTGTATTTTTTCTCTTCTTTGAAGGTTTAGAAATAACCTAGCATTGATTATTATTTTTGGTGGTTTAATACACGGTGTAGGACACGTGGGTGGTAGATCACTAAATTCTTACCTTAATTGGTTCTGAATACGTCTCCAAACGTGGGAACATACTGTCTTTATCATCCCATACCATTATTTTAACTCTGAAGAACGCTTCCTCGTGATGTGATGATAATACTTTAATTTTGATGCTCAGATCTAATTGTTCACCATCTGACATCTAAAAACAGCGTTAGAGCTAAACGAGATAAATGTTTCGGCTAAGGATAATTGAAACAGCGGAAATTTGGGAATAATTGATGAATTCGTTTTGTTTTTGGGGTTTCTGAAAATACCTCTGATTTATAATCTAACGGCTCAGTCTTAACAAAAGGAACTTCTGTTTGCGTAGGAGTATCGTATACGAGTTTGACAGCAAATGTAAGTGATACTAGGCTTGTAGGCGAGCAATCTCTTAAACAAACACTTATATGGAAAGGAGAGTTCTTAAC
Organism: Trichosphaerium sp. ATCC 40318; assembly: GCA_038496445.1. Classification (NCBI taxonomy): domain Eukaryota; phylum Discosea; class Flabellinia; family Trichosidae; genus Trichosphaerium; species Trichosphaerium sp. ATCC 40318. The sequence continues at coordinate 154,796 of JALMLS010000342.1, forward strand.
TACTACATTGACAAGTTTTGTTTGATTTGAGCGAACTTCACGTGTCTGTGTAAGCGCTGTTTGTCTCGTTATTTCAAGTCTGGCTTTATGGTGAGCTATTGCGAAGTTTAATATCTCGTCCATTGTTGTTTAGAGGTTGTTGTTAGTGATTTATACAATCGTCTACAGAATTCCACAAAGCCTTTTTTTGCCGTAGAAAGGTGTTGTGACATTTCCAAATGTGAAAAATCCCAAGGCCCCACAGTTATCTCGTTAGTGTTTTCAAGCGTAGTACAATCTTTTCGGGTATTTATTTTACCGACGGATGAACTCTTACTGGTTTTTGATATTTTAAACCAGCCTTGTTTCTGTTAACCACATTGCTTCAACAGAGGCTACTAACCTATTTCCTATATTTTTTTTACTCACCGGACGGAGTAGAAGTCTTTTTGGGGCATTGGGTAAACGAGCGTACATACAATCACTGAAAAATAGACAAAAAAAGTGGGATTGTGGGGTTTTATACGGCATGCCATCTCACGTGATACCTGCTACAAGATGTTTACACTAAGCAGGCGTCCTCCTCCACAATGATATTTGACAGCGTTTCCCATAAACCTCTATGGTTGAAACAGATACTTCCACCACCTCTTTTTCTTTGGCTGAAGGTACGATTGATATCGGCTGCACGAAACGCTGTTAATGGTTTTTTGTTCAATGTTACGCACCCAAGCATGTCCACTCAGTACGCTGACCAAGAGCCCACTTAGAATGCTCGTTAGCGATCTTGTATTTAATTCCGTCAAAAGATAATGTGCGAATGTTCATCTACATATTTTAGTATTTCTGTCTAAATACTCTTAAACCACATCACTTACGACGTTGTAGGCATATGTAGTTTCATTTCTTTGAGGTTTGGAAGGCTCAGTAATGTTTTGTCCTTTACAATCTTGGGACATACAAGTGTACTTACCGAACGATCCTCCACACCAACACAGTACTGACAAATCTATTTACGAGTCAATTTTTGATAAAACCAATACAAACTTACCATCGTTTAGTGTAGGTGCGATGTAGTCTTCGTATAGATCGCTGTGAGTGACTGCGTGCTTTGCAAACGCAACAAGAGAAGAACCTAATTGATCACGTTAATGGATTACTGTACTGTCAACTACGTGCCATCTCTAGATTTCAAGTCAAGCGAACCTTCGCCTTCGGAATAAACTGAACGTGATAATTTTTCGAATTCGGGATATTGCTCACCCAACGCTTTTGGTACCCATGTACCGTATATCCAGTAACTACTTAGTTAGTAAGATACCTTTAACACTTTCTACTCACTGGTTAAATTGCATCAGTTTAGTTAGGTCATTGATTGACTCGGAGTTGAGATTGATGCAAAAGAAGTGCTGGCCAAAAAACACTTGCAAAACGATAAGAAAAAAGAAGAAAGAACAAGTAATACTTTGGTGTGGCCCGTAGAACCACTCAGAAGGTGCTTGAAAGCGATTTAAAGGGAAGCCAGGAGCCGAATGAGAGATCAAAAAACCACCTTCCTTGTCTACAGCGATCATTCCCTTTCCACTGGTTGTCAGTTGGTTTTCTAACGCATAAAAAACGAGTTCAATAAATGTACCTTGGCATGTGCAACAGTGACTCCGTTATCGTCTGTATAGTGCGCTGTAGAATTACCATCTACAGCATCCTGTTCAGATGCAAATGTTTGATCGTTCCAAATGATGTATGCTGTGTTGTTATCGGGATTTGTAGAACCCTTGACAAGTGTTAGGTTTGTCATCGTACATTTTATGTACTGTGAACAATCCAAGTTGCATGACAGTTTGGCTAAGTGCAGTGGTCTCTGTTATATCACCCCTAAGTGGTTCTTTCGTTGTTTCATCGACATACAGCGTAAGACGTCTACAACATCTTTATAACTGATGACAATGGACTAGGTACCCTCGTTTCGTTCCTGCTACCCTTCCACCGCCTAGTTTAGACATGAACCACCACTCTAGAGTACAAATTAGCTTTAAGATATTGCACAAGTTGCTCATCGAGCGTACCGACAGGCTCGCCATCTCTGTTTAGGCAGCCAACCTAAAACGATTAAATTAGCCAAGGAAGTATCTGCTTGCAAACATACGGAGGCGTTACAAACAGACAAAGTCACTGTCAACAATAAAAAGCATAGGTGCCAATGCGTGGACATGTTGGATTGTTTACAAATAAGGCAAAGGTGACAAATTAGTACAGTATAAGCGCTGCTTTAAGGACGACTCTCAGTAACAAAAACAGCACTGTAATAACAGTACAAATTGTATGGTACAGATTTTTATTGGCTTTAAATAGTTGTAGTGCGTAGAGGTTCCAGAAAATGTCTAACTGTCAAGCACTTCAATTTTTGTCTTTTCATCTTTTTTCTTTTTTGTTGGTGATCCTAGCCCAAGTAGTATGTTCTCTCGTGTTACTTCCTTGGTCTCTTTCTCTTCTTTCTCACTTGCGTCGTCCTTTGTCAAAACGACTGACTAAACGACAAAATGTCAAAATAAAAGTGTCAAGTGTCACTTGGTTGGTACCATTGCGATTGTATCGCTTTCATCGTGGGTTTTTTCAATGTCAAACGCGTCAGCGCCTTTTTCTTTAATTTCTTTGTCCAGTTCTTCATTTGCCGATTTGAGCTTCGGTAGAAATTGCTGTAAGCGCGACAGTACTAATTACGTAAGAATGTTGATGGGTTTAAATAAAACGGCGCTCTCAAAGCATGAAAAGTCATGTACCGCTGCTAGCAGGTGGTTTCTTGATTTCAGGCTTTGTTTTAGGCTTTTTTGATACTACAAAAGGTTCATCTGTATTATTTATGAGTTTCACGCGTGCTATTATTGCTACGGACCAGGATTGGCTACTTCTAATATTTCGTGCTTTCTTTTAGGTGTTGACATGTCAATACTACAAATTTCCGAGCAAATACCTGTAAATACAACCAAGCACTGCTTGTTTTGCTCTTTGCACAGTTTGTGTTAAGTTGACTTAACGAAACATTTTCAAAACAAAAAAAAAGGAGGGAAACCAACAGCATGAAATAATATGTACATCGAAAAGATAATTCTAGACGGCTTCAAGTCGTACGGCCAACGAACTGAAGTGTCTGGCTGGGATCCTCTTTTTAACGCAATAACTGGACTCAATGGTTCAGGTACCTACCAATTGCCCTATCGTAGATAATTGTAATTTGGCGCGTAGGAAAATCAAACATCTTTGATGCCATTTGTTTTGTACTGGGTATATCGAATCTGCGACAAGTGCGCGTGAACAACATGAATGAGCTCGTTTACAACCGCGGTGGAGTTAGAAAGGTTCGTTTTCGCGGAATAGCTTTTTAAACTTGACTGTAATCACTAAAATCTATCATAGGCGAGCGTGACGATCATTTTCAACAACTCTGATAGAAAAAATTCACCTGTTGGTTATGAGAAGTATGATAAGATTACCGTTACGCGTCAAGTACGTCACCTACCGCACAAGCTACGCTAACAACGCTATTTAGATCGTGCTCGGCGGTAGATCGAAATACCTCATCAACGGGCACAATGCTCCTTTATCTCGAGTTCAGAACTTGTTTCACTCAGTTCAACTCAACGTAAACAACCCTCATTTCTTGATCATGCAAGGACACATCACAAAGATTCTAGCAATGAAGCCTCAAGAGATCCTCGCAAAGATAGAAGAAGCAGCAGGAACAAGAATGTTTGAAGTAAAGAAAGCAAACGCTCTAAAAACAATACAAAAAAAGCAAAGTAAAGTGGACGACATTGATACTGTTCTAGCTCAAGAAGTGCGTACTCTTCGAAGACGAACAGAGTTAGTTTTTTTGACATATTTTTTTAATAGATTACGCCTACTCTTGAGAAGCTGAGGAAAGAGCGTTCGGATTATATGAGATGGATTGCTAATAACCAAGAGTTTGAAAGATTGAACAAAGTTATCATCGCGTATGACTATACAGAAGCTCAAAATAAGCTTGGTGAATCAGATGGATCACTTGCTAATTACCAGCGTCGTATTGCTGATTTACAAGAGGAGAATACTGAATTATTTGAGAAAATAAAGCGTACAAAATCTCAAATTAAGAAGCTTACAAAGCAAAAAGAACAAGTACGCAAAAATCATGATGCTTCGCTGTTTGTATAGTGACTGTCTTTTTTCTTCTTTCTTTTTGAGTGTTGTCTTACCCTTCTACTTAGGAAATGAGCGCTGCTCTTACTAATCTTGAGCAAGAAGTGAAACAAGCCTCTCAAGTTCTAGTTAAGCTTACGTCTACTTATGACCATAAGAAGGAGGCACTAGATGCTGAGGAAGAAAGAATACAGGTACGATTTTTTATTGTTGTGTTCTCATACTTTGGTTGAAATTGACGGATCTGTAAACAGAAATTGGAACAAAACATTGAAACCCTTGAAGCTAGTTTAGAATCTGGTCGTGTTAGGGTAGAAAAGGCTAAATTAGAAGCTCAACAAGCTGAAGAAAGGCGTGAAATGAGACAACAAGACTTGTCCAGCTTAGAACGCACACTTGATCCCGATGGAAAGACAACCACCGATCATCTCATGGGTATGTTTTTGTTTTTTTATTATTCAAGTTTGTTTGCGTTTGAATGCTAAGTTTACTATTCAAATAGAGGCCAAGCGTGCAGCAACAAATTATGAAACTGAGGAAAAGAGTATAAAGCATAAGGTAGATCACCTTAAGAAAGATATCAGGGACAGAAAAAAGACACTAAGCAAAGCGAGCAAAGGTATTTTCTTCTTCTCCTTTTTCATTTTTATCTAATGACGGGTTTTTTTTAGAGTATGCCAATCTACAATCAGAGAAAGAAGGCATCATGGAGGAGGTTAATGACCTTAAAGCGCAACTAAGAGAGTATGGTATTACAGATGATCCAGAGGTGTTTATACAGCTTAAAAAAGATAAAAAAGCTTTGGAGAGAGATGTACACCAACTTCTTGAAGTACGCCCTATCAACCCCTAGTAAACCGAACACAATCTCATGTTGGTTTTTCAGAGACTCGAGAGTTACCGTGTTCGTCTGTCTAGCTTAAATTTCAGGTTCTCTGATCCTGTGGAAGGATTTGATCGTAACAAGGTCAAAGGCCTTGTTGCAAAGCTTATTAAGATGAAAGACCCTGATTTAACAGCAACTGCATTGCAAGTCACTGCTGGTGGTCGTTTATACTACGTCGTTGTTGATACACAAGGTATGTTCTATTAGTAATTAACAAACCATTGAGTCAATAGATGTTAACATGTTTGGATATCTTTAGATACTGCTAAGAAAATTTTGAAGCATGGCAAACTTGAAAGACGTTACACAATGATTCCACTTAATCAAATCCAAGCCAATGTTACATCAACACAGAAAATTAAAAAAGCCCGTCAACTTGGTACGTCTTTCACACAAAAACATGTTTGGCTTGTTCTTTTGTGAAGTACTTGTTTTATGGTGTTAACACTGCTTAGTCGGCCAAGCCAATACCAATCATGCTCTATCTCTTATACGTTTCGACCCTGAAGTACAAACTGCAATCCAATACGTATTTGGATCTACAATGGTCTGTAAAGGTAAGCGCTACCACTATGTAATAAGATGCTGATTTTTTTTTCCTATTAAAGATATGGAATGCGCTAAGCAAGTAACTTTTAACAAAGAAGTTCGATTGCGTACAGTAACCCTTGATGGTGATGTATTCGATCCTTCTGGTACTTTGACAGGTGGTGCAGCACCACAAGGAGGAGAGCTACTTAAGCGTATCCACAAATTGAACACTTCTGAACAAGAGTACATGGACGGACAACAAAAATTGACAGACATGACCGATAAACTCCAATCCCTAGAGAAGATATTCCGTGATATTGACCTTAAGGAGCACTCTCTACGTGTCCTTCAAGGTAGGATTGAGCAAAGTAGTCATTACCGTGTTATCAAGAAGATTGAAGATTTGGAGAGATCACTAGCTGAGCAGAAAAAGTTGTTGGAACAGATAGTTGTCAAGAAAGAGGAAAGTTATGCACGTGTTCAACAACTTGAAGAACAGATAGGCCATGATGGTAGCGCAAAGAATACACAAGCACAGATTAAGAAAGCCAAGAAAGCGTTAGTTGCAGCTACAAAGGAAGTACGTTCTTTTTATTTCTTTTGGTTTTTTTTTATACTTGAACTCACACGTGTGTTTATTAGGTTCGCACTAAACAACAAGATATTGTGAAACTATCGAGTGAGATTGAAGAAATAGAGTCTGAACTTGAAGCTCAGAGAGGTCAACTTGAGGAGGCCAAAGCTGCGAATGATGTACTCAGTAGAGAGGAAATCGTATTGAAGCAAAAATTAGCTGATGCACAGGTTAGTGTCTGCTTTTGACTGCATTCTTTTCTTTGTTTTCTCCTCTGGTTAACGGGTTTCTTTAGAGTGCTTATAATGAACAAGAAGCTGCATATCAAGCAGAGAAGGACTTGGCTCTTCAGACTGATACACGCATTACTGACTTGATAACTAAGAGAAATGAATCTTCGAAGAAAATGTCTGATAATGATATTGAAATCAAGAAAATAGATCACTCTTTGTCGAGGTTTAATAAGGATAAGAAGAATGCTGCTAAATATGTTGAGCAAATCACTCGTAAGCATGAATGGATAGAACAAGAGAAGGAGTTGTTTGGTAGACCTGGATACGATTATGACTTTAACTCAATGGGAGATGTCAAAAAGGTACAAAGTTTATTTTTCTGTTACAAGGATAAGATTCCTTGGCCCATTTTTGGTTGATATTAACATTGATAGCTTCGTGGACATTTACATAAGTTAAGAGAAACACAAGAGCATCTCGGTGAGCGTATAAACAAGAAGGTTATTCATATGTATGAAAAGTACGTCAAACTATCTTGCTCTTTTTTTCTTCCTTTCTTTCTTTCTTTCTTCTTATTTCTTTCTTAAGAGCTGAACAAGAGTACCAAGAACTAGTTCAAAAGAAACAAATTATTGAGAAAGATAAAGAAAAGATTGAAAAGGTTATTGAGGAACTCGATGAGAAGAAGAATCAAGCATTAGAAAAGACTTATGTTAAAGTGAATGAAGACTTTGGTAAGATTTTCTCTACTTTACTTCCTGGTACACAAGCAAAGCTTGTACCAAATGGTGATAGTATCCTGGATGGTATATACTTTATGTACGTCACGCTATGTCTTCATAAATGCTTATTGTATCTACTTTAGGGTCGCTTTTGGAGAAACTTGGAAGCAGTCCTTGACAGAGCTCTCGGGAGGTCAAAAGTAAGTTGTGATTTTTTTTCAGTTTTTTCTTGTTAGGCTTTTTCTTTTCTTGCTTCTGGTGGCTTATTTCTTTCTTTAGGTCTTTGCTTGCGTTGTCCCTTATCCTTGCCCTTCTATTATTCAAACCTGCACCGATGTATATTCTTGATGAGATTGATGCTGCCCTTGATTTATCTCATACTCAAAATATTGGTAAAATGCTTCGTACTCATTTTTCTCATGCCCAGTTTATTATTATTTCTCTAAAAGAGGTACGTATTTTTTAATCTTACCCTTTTGGCATTTCACTATTGTTCTACACTGTTCACAGTACTGATATTTTTTCTTCAAGGGTATGTTTAATAACGCCAATGTCTTGTTTAAAGTTAAGCTACTCGATGGTTGTTCTCAAGTAACACGTATTGAAGCAAAACGTCGCAAACGATAGAAAGTTGTACAATAATAAATAATATTTTAACTCAAAATCTATACTACTGTTTATATGCAAAGTATACTAACAAGTTAAGATACAAAATAAAGGTTGTACGTCAACGCCACGTGTTCTAGCAACTAAAAGGTAGGTCTTGTAGTCCCAGAAATCTCCCGTGTCCGATCGTATTTGGCAGATGCCTAACAACAATTCAGAGCAACACTAACTGATGGCTTGTTGAACCCAAGAATTTCTTGAGTATTCTGTCGTTATTTGAGTTTGTTGAATCTCATCCCACAGTGATCCATTGAGGAACATCATAAGAAAACAAAACTCTTGTGTTAAACGTATATGCTAAACACAAGGGGCAAATAAGAAGTACAGTTGTTTCAAACAAAAAGTTGAATAAAAGTTGAGAAGAGATATTAATTGTATTCACTGAAATCATATTTTAATTTTATGTTCAACACTTGTTCATATTTCAAAACAACCAACACACATAACATCGTGGCTAACCTAAACACGAAAATACAATACAATCAAACAATGATAACTCAACAACAAACATCAACAAGTTCACCAGTACGCGTAACAATCCAGTTTGACATTGAACAAGAACAAATTTCATCAACTCTCAAAAACATTCTCAATTGTGGAGTTCAAGTTGGTCCAGTATCAATACAAAACGTACGCCCACCCTGGACCATATTGCATCCTTTAACAATTAAATATCTTACACATACTCAGGTATCGGATAAACCTTCAACTGAACAACATGACGACATAGAATCAAGTGACAGTGAAGAGAACGACAGTACCGAGTCAAGCAACACCGACGATACAGAATCTAGCGAAAATATAAATTCTGAAGACAACGCTGGTCTTGTCAATACAATCAAAAAATGCCCTCGATTCTTGAAACGTGTTCCATCAGATCAACAAGAACAATGGATCAAAGCAATTCTACAACTTCAATCTGAAGGATACAAAAGATGGAGACCTTGTCTCAATACAATGATCAAAATTGGGTTCTCAGGAGATGTTCAACAAGTGATCAATGCGATGGAAGAACAAAAAGCATTTCGGATCAAAAAAAGACAAGAACGCCGAGAGCAGAGGGGTTCAAAACGCAATCAATGTCCTAAACGTGGTAGGCATCAAAGGCGTGCCAACAAATTCAAAAACAAGCATGCTCAACAAAAACAAAGACAAGAATGCGTCAAGCGCACACAAGAGTAGACTCACAATACTCCAACTACTGCTTGTAAATAAATAGTTGCTCCTAAATAGTTTTCATTAAATCAAAAAATTTGTTACATTTACTAACACCATACATTGGTTTACTTGCACAACGTCATATCAAGACTGTTTAATGGTTTATTGTGAAACTACAGTTAAAACACGACAGGTTATAGTAACTTTAACAAGTTGGTAGGACATGGTACAGTATATTTATTCGCATACAACTGGTACATCAAAAGGAAATACTTCATCAGCTTCTTTGAATCCACCTGTGAGGTACTTCAATGATTCCTCAGAATCTGTTGTATCCCTTCACGTCGTTGTCAAACCCGTTAATTTCAACAACGTACAACAGCCGCTCATTTAATGTTACAATTAGTTTATTCTTACAACTACAATACATACAGACACTTCGCTGTGAAATTTCTTTCAAACTTGCTCCTGCGGTTCTACATACAGACGACCTGGGTAAGGCACCATAGCCGCCGCTAGCGCGGCTTCTTCCTCCACAGACCCTTGTGCAATAGACGACACAAACGAATTGAGCCTCGTGCATACTCCATCTTTGTAGGCTTCCAGTAGACGTGCTTTCTTACGTGTGTGCACTAGTTCTGGCGCAATATCATCCAGTGACTGTTGTAACGTATTTACAGTAGTTGTCAGTCGTTGATTGCTTGTTGTGAGCATAGTAACGGTCTGAGATAACCTCTCAATACGTTTATTGGCTTCGTTTAATTGCCGTTGTAAGTCTTTCTGGCTGTCCTTTTCTATTTCCAATTGTTGCGTTTTTACCCTGAGCAGACGCTCTGTTGCACTCTAGTGTACCGTTAGTGGTAAAGCACGAGTAAAATTGCGAAGCAAAGGCCATAATTTGCGTTAGAAAAGAGATTTATGCCGGCCAAAGTTTTCAAATAAAAAAAAAGCCTTTGCTAGCAAAACGCTAAGAGACGAGTGTTTAGAAGGTCGCATTTCCATTGCAACATTTACTGTTAGTAGCTCATTGAAAGTACAATAGAAACCAATTATGGGTCACCAATGCGCTCTCAAATTGCTCAGTAAACCCAAGCCAATACAATTTAAACGCTAAGCACTGCGCATCCACTACTAAAGAAAAGGCGATACGTTCCACTAACGCGCATACCTCCCTCGCCGTAGCAGTGCCCAGCACATCACCGCCTTCCACGTACGCTTTGTAGGCGTAACGAGTTACTCAATGGCTGTGTACATGTAATTGTTGGCCAGAAGGCATAATTCTATCATCGTCGCGAGCATATACACGTTAACGTGCCTTGTATTGCTCGAAATTAGTTGTAAGGTCAAATTGGCTCAGGAATACATTTATATCGCGAGCTTTCGTCTGAAGCGAAGCTCTCGTTGCGTTTGCCATAATGCTCAAGCGGCTTTGACGCTTGTCGTGTTTGCAGCTTTTTGAATGGTGGGTTTTGGCGCCAAAACCGAACTTTACAAAAAATGGCCAAAACTCTCGCTAGCGCGACTGTTGCCTACAAAGCAAGCCTACGCTAAAGGTATTGATATGAGATCTTTCGGAATGAAGCAGCTTAGAATGTACTGCATAATTGCCGATCACTTTTCAATTTGTATTGTGCCTAAATCTCCCATCTCACGCTAGTAGCTAACTTTGCTCAATTATGAGAGGGCTCATATATGTATCCCATTACGAATTGTACGTTGTTTAACCCGAAACGACATGTTCTACCACTACGAAAGTACGAAAAAAACGGGATTTAATCAAGTAGCAATCATGTGATTTTACACGTGATCCTCTTTGTTTTAACAACGTCGTGACCATAACAAGGAAGTAAAAGCATGGTTATTTTGAAGTAGTTGTCCACCATCCTGCAGCAGAAGCTAGTAGTTGTTTGACAAAAAGGTAAATCTTCAATCAACAGAAATGTGATTGAAAAACAAAACTGTAAGTCCTCGAAGAAGACACAACGCTTGTCTTGAGATTCAAGAAATATCCCTACCATACATTAGAGCATAAAGACACTGAACGAAAGTACTTTAAACACTTTACTACTTAGCAAATTGCAAGAAGTCTATACAAAAGAAAATTAAGGCTCGACAAGCAATCGTTTCATAAAATTAATGCCTAGGGACGCATATGCAAACGATTACTATTTTTCTGTAATACCTGCAATGAGAATCTTGTTGACTTCATGTATGAGATGTCAACTCTCGTCAACTTCGAAGATTCACAAAAAGAACACCAAACAGAACCGCAAGCGAAGGAACATGAACAAATTTCCTTTGCAAAACAAAGCGGACAGCTCTAAAACCAGTACGCTTCAAACACGTGTTCGCACCTATTGCTAACGGCGGCCTTTAGAACCAAACAATTCAGGTTCAGGTTCCTCCTGTACGTATTGAGATACCTCGGTATGCATCTTTCTAACTTTTGTAGTTACAACAAACTCGACGACTCCCAGCGAACCACCCCCTACAGGTTCTAGGTACGTTGGAACGAAAACTATTTTAGCACATCAAACTTGTTACATATTAATTTCGGTTTAGAATTCGTTTTCCCCAGTATTATGCTCCAAGCTCGGAGCCCGATACAAAACGACAAATGAAAGCTATTAAGGAACAACGGGAGCTACAAGGCACGTTTAGTCTTACATCTTTCACTTGGAATTTGTTATACTAACTAACTCTAAAGTAAAAAAGGCTGCTAAAGCTACTCCTCGAAGGTACTTTTTTTTTTGATTGATTTATCTTTTGTTCACCAAAGTTGGGTTGGTACTAAATACGTTCTCCAGGTTAATTAACGGCGACATGCTACAGCGCGAGCACTTTCGTATGGCATTATTTGAGCTATGCGAGCGATTACAAGAAATTAAATTGCGCGGGCTTGGAGGCTACGAATGGAAAGGCGATGTTGCAATTCCCTCCTTCATTAGCCATTGGCGTAACTTCCTACACGACGATAATAATATCATATTATTTCAAATCTTGGCCAATATTAATCAAAAACAAGCCGCTTACCTACAAAGCTCACTTAGGCGGCTTCATGACTGTTGGGAAGTAGCCACCTTTAACTTTAAGAGACCTTCGCGTGTAACGTCTTATTCGTTCAACTACGCTACGTACCTTGGAGAAGGCGTAACACACGCACTACAAACCATTCAACTTTTGAATTTCTCGCCTAGCCAGAAATTAGCTCAGGGTCCTCCTCGTACGTTTCTTTTTAAAAGATTTTGATGTTTGTGTTTACTTTCTATTTTAGGTTTACTGAACATGGCTGTTGCTGAGTGCAATGAAAAGTTGCAGCGCAAGCTCAAACTAACTTCGGCGAGTAGAATAGATAAGCTTGAAAGTCATGGCAAACGGTATAATAGCGCAAGACAAAAGGCAGATTACTCCAAACAGCTGGAAAGAAAAGCAAGCGAAACCAATCAGCTGCTTACTGAAACATGCGAACAACAAAAGCTTAAAATCCAACAACTGGTCACTGCTAATCAGCAACAAAAAACTGACATGCAGCGCATGCATGGCGAGCTACTTGCTCTTCAAGCTCAAGCTACGGAGCTAGAACAACTGAAAGGAAATGTAGCTGTAGAAGTTGGTTGCAAACGAAAAGTTTCCAGCTACACAGAATCCGAACAGCGTACAAAGAGGCCACGTACTCAAGAACACAAAAACTAACAGGTTCTCAAACCTGTTTGATAAACCCAAAAAAATATTTCTATGTAAAACTTGTGAAACAATAAAGCATTTTGTCGTGTTGCCCTTTTCCGGATGTAACAACAAACGGTACTAACGTAGCTGCCGCTTTGACTCGGGCGGATCTGCGTTTCTTAAGTGTTCTTCCTCTGGTGAACAATTCGGGATACTACCAATTTCGGATAAAAACCTCGGCCTGCTTTTACAATATTCCTGGCGAAGTGTGTACCACAAAGTTTTGATACCTTCATCTGTTATGTAACAATAAATAAGTACATTCCGGGACACCCAATTATAACAATAGAACAGGTTATAGTAACTTTAACAAGTTGGTGAGTTACTAGGTGGATCCAAGAAATATGACAGAAGAAGTTCTTTCTCTCTACACTAACAAGGTACGGACAGAAAATGTCAAATTATTTTGAATGATTGTTTTGTACTGACCTGATATGATATTCTTCAATGGAAGTTCAAGCTTTGTGTACCTACATGGATCTTGGAAGCAAGGATGCAAAGCGTAAATTTCGAAACAATAGAAAAAAAATGGAGATGCAACACGGTGCTCTTCGAAATTACAAATAAAATCTACTGTGTACAATCCATTTGTTTTAAAATACAAGCGATATGAAGCAATGATTGTTATGTTAGAAGTACAAGAACCAATAGATGGTTGTCTCATCAGATTGAGTACGCTTGTTGAATCCAAGAATTTCTTGAGTGTTCTGTCGTTATTTGAGTTTGTTGAATCTCATCCCACAGTGATCCATTGAGGCATCAAAAGAAAACAAAACTCTTGTGTTAAACGTATATACTAAACACAAGGGGCAAATAAGAAGTACAGTTGTGGCAAACGAAAAGTTGAATAAAAGTTGAGAAGAGATATTAATTGTATTCACTGAAATCATATTTTAATTTTATGTTCAACACTTGTTCATATTTCAAAACAACCAACACATATAACATCGTGGCTAACCTAAACACGAAAATACAATACAATCAAACAATGACAACTCAACAAGAACAACAAACATCAACAAGTTCAGCAGTACGCGTGACAATCCAGTTTGACATTGAACAAGAACAAATTTCATCAACTCTCAAAAACATTCTCAATTGTGGAGTTCAAGTTGGTCCAGTATCAATACAAAACGTACGCCTCCCTAAACCGTATTGCGTCCTTTTAATAATTAAATATCTTACACATACTCAGGTATCGGATAAACCTTCAACTGAACAACATGACGACATAGAATCAAGCGACAGTGAAGAGAACGACAGTACCGAGTCAAGCAGCACCGACGATACAGAATCTAGCGAAAATATAAATTCTGAAGACAACGCTGGTCTTGTCAACACAATCAAAAAATGTCCTCGATTCTTGAAACGTGTTCCATCAGATCAACAAGAACAATGGATCAAAGCAATTCTACAACTTCAATCTGAAGGATACAAAAGATGGAGACCTTGTCTCAATACAATGATCAAAATTGGGTTCTCAGGAGATGTTCAACAAGTGATCAATGCGATGGAAGAACAAAAAGCATTTCGGATCAAAAAAAGACAAGAACGCCGAGAGCAGAGGGGTTCAAAACGCAATCAATGTGGTAAAAGGGGTAGGCATCAAAGGCGTGCCAACAAATTCAAAAACAAGCACGCTCAACAAAAACAAAGACAAGAATGCGTCAAGCGTACCCAAGAGTAAATACCCTCAACAAAATCTTGTAAATATGTAGAACGCAAGTTCTCCCACTATTGCTTCTAAATAAATAATTGATCCTAAGCTTGTTTAATTTACATTACATGCGTCTCAAATTACAAAACAAAAATTACGTAGTGTTTCTGCGTGAATGAAAAAAAAAGAATAAAACGAGACCAGTGTTGATGTTACACTCAGCTGTATTGTTACATGAATATATTTATAGAACTTTATCCAGCTGCCACAAAAAACGGGTAAGCGAGTCTAGCTAGTATAAACCCTAGTTTAACTTTTGTCTCTTTTTTTTAAGCTCGTCGAGGAAGCTCATACCGCCGCCACCAGGTTTTGGCTTTTTCATTACAAACTTCTTTCCTGTACGCTTTACAGGTGGAGGCTTCTTTACAGGATTCTTTGCCTTTTCTTTGATTTTGTTTTCTAGAGTTTGAACAAAAGATAACTGGATACGTTGATTTGAACGGAACTTTGGCATATGATGATACAATGCACGCAATTCGCTTAGACTCACATTCAATACGTACCTGCACATACAACAATTAGTACACAGCAAAATTCTCTTTCAAAGCATCAACGTACGTTGTGAAATCTGACTCGTGCTTTCTCAAGATAGCATCCTTTTTTAACAACAATAACTGCAACTCTCCGCATTTTTCCATCTTTGCACGGAACCTGTCTCTGCTGCTTTGTGCTTCTTGACGTAACCGACCAATAACCTCGTTGTAAGCTTTCCTAAACATTAAAAACATTAGACTTATCTATAATAATAATTCTACTCCACGTACGCATTTAGAGGCTCATTGTCTCTCTTCCATTTTTCTATTTGTTCCTTCTTTTGTTGGATGAACTCAGGGCATCGTTCAAGATCTTTCATAGCTTTTTCGAGTTCGATATTAGCTGCAGCACGCTCCTTTTCAGGAGTATCATCCGCGAAAATAAGTTTTTGAAGTTCTTCAACAGTCTAACCGAAAATATCAGTAAAAACAGCTTTTTTGTTTCCAAAAAAAACCCTTGTTGTACCTTTCTTAACTCATCGTAAGCGCGGATTGGACCACCTCCAAAATCACCTGCTTGCATTCTAGCTTCTATAGCATCAATCTAAAAAAATTAATAGGAGCAAAAAAATAAAAGGACTTTGGTTGTACCTTTTTGAGTTTCTTTGATATATTTTCCATGTCCATGGTTTCACTGAGAGCTTTTACTTTTTCTAGTTTTTCTGTAATTGCATTCATATCTAGACCACTAAGCAGTAGCTCTAATCTCTTTTCTTTTTCTTGCATAATAAGCTAGATAAACATAGGTCAGTAGCTGTCATCGAAAAAATACAAACAAAAAAAGAAAAGCTATTTTGCTTTTGCGTAGTAAATCGCTCACCTCACGCTCTTCGAGTTGCTTTAGTCTTTCAGATTCTGCTTCCTTCATTTGATTCTGAAGTTGTGCCATCATTTGCATCATGCTATCGTTCTAGTCATCACTGTGAGCACAAAGTACAAAAATAATAAAAAGTAAATATGTAATTATTAACCACGCACTGATTGTTCTTGACCTCCTCCACCAGAAAATGCTTGTGGATTTTTACGTTGTTTCTCAAGATCAGTTTCCATGCGTTGCATTTGTTGCTCCATCATGGATATTTGTTGCAAAACTTTTTGTAGTAATAAACCATTCTGTTCATTTCCAGACCCTTGATTTCTAAAAAAACCATCAGCACAACTAACTAACAAAGGCATCAAAAAAAATCCGTACCCAAACAGTTGGTGGACACTCTGACGGGCCAAAGAAATAGATTTACGACTCTGTCTAATCAATGCTTCCCTTTAAATAGGTTAATAATTGTCCATACGAATAAATGGAATACACAAGTGAGCAATAAGTGATACACAAATGAGAGTGTACTAAAAAGTTATAACAAATCAAACCTTTTCTTCACTGCTGCAGCAGGTGATGGGTCATCAAAATCACTATTATACATATATATACAGGCGTCATAGTGCGCGGATTCACCCAGGAAGAAGGACTAGCATTCGACAACGCAATTTTCATGAAACAACAAACGAATTTCCAGTAATAAATGATTAAATTTCCTATTTTCCAAAAAAGAAGTACTTGTAAAAAAAAACCAAAACGACGCGTTGACGAAAGCTAAATCACTTCAACCTATATAGGGGTGTTGCGTACTTTTGTTTGATCGAATCTGAATAACTTTTATTTTGAATTGTAGAACCTCGTCTACCTGCAGGTCCTGAAAATGCTGAAGTTCCTCGTCTAAGAAAAAGAAAAAATTAGAACACAAATTTAATTAATGTATTATTAACTTACGATCGCGGTATCACTCCAGACGTCCTTGTATTACCAGCTATAAAAGTATTTCAACAATGTAAAAACACAAGATGGTGTGCGCGCTATACCTTGTTGCATCACTCCAGATTGACGGTTTCCGCCTTGTTGCATTACACCAGATTTGCGACCAGCACCTCCAGCAACATAGGCTTTACTCCGTCTGTTACTATTCCTAGTTTCCATCTCGCTTTTTCTTTGTTGCCAAGCTTTTCTACACGCGCGTCAGTTAACATCATACGCTAACAACAAAGCCGTACTGTCTTTGTAATTCTTCTTGTCTCTTTGCGTCAGCCGCTTGAGCTGCTTGGGCTTGTTGTGCTTGGGCGCCTCCTAATTTTACAGAATAAGCACCTTCACGTCGTCGTCTTCCATTGCCAACTGGAGCGTCCATACCTTGTGAACAGAATGAGTACGTGTGAATTTGCATTGACAAAAGGGAAAAACGTACTGGAAACACTTCCTGAACGGTTATTCACAGTGCTTTGCCAAACGCGCACAATTTGCTTTGCGCTATATATTGTGGTTTTAGCCTGCTGTTCTAGATTCGCATGGCCCGCACTGCTACTACCATAGGCTTCCTTGGCTCTTTGTACAAGTAATAGAATGTTGGACTTTAACGCTTGCGCTGTACTATCAAGATTTGGCGCTCTCCAGTGTCCATTTGGCGCAAGAACGTTAGTTTGTTAAGGAAATGTTCAGTTATTCACTTGAAGGAAAGAAAGAAATTCGAAAGGATATTTTTGACACTAGGTCTTTTAATCCTTGTATGAGGGACTTGGCAGAATTTTTGAGATCATTGGGCGAACCTAGGACACAAGTTTTAGGACAAAAAAATTCCCATTAACACAAGCGTTGTACCGTGTTGTGAGGATTGCTTCACAACCTTGACAAGCTGTGCAACGCCTTCAACAATTGTCCTTATTCCACTCTCCAAAGCTAAACGGAAATAAGGCGGGTGATGCCGTTGTGATTTGAAACGTTAAAAAGGAGCGACAGAGCGTTTTCAAGAGCGACAGTGTCACTGATTTGTTAAGAAGAACAAAAAAGTGTTCATACCTTCTCTAGACATCTCGCTTTTTACCACAGAGGGTACTGAGAAAATATGCGGTGTGTGACAAGGGCACCTGCGCGCTAGTTGTTAGTTGTTGAGGATATCAGCGGCTGATCAGTTTAAAATCGCGCATGAATGATCAATACAGCGAATACATGTTCGTAGATTATTTAAGCCAAAAATCAAATGGCCTAACTCTTGCTTCTTTTGCTACAATGTTTATTTTCCGTGTAACGCGTACCTTGTTGCCCAGTATCTGCTTGTGTATTTTGGCTCGAAAAGCTACACGGTTTTGAACTTCACACTTAACCCAATAAGTGAACCACGAGCAATTGTAGCGTTTCTGTAGGTGCTTGTAGTGTCCAAGGAGTGCACGAGGCAAAACGTAGGTACTTATCGTATGAGTCTAATCTGGAAAAGTGTAAATATTAGTGGATGCATGCCGCAGTACTCTTATACGCTGAGACGCGAAGCAAGTCCGTAAAACGGAAATTCGCCGTTTGATTCTCACTTTTTGTGACTTAAAAAGCAGCAAACGCACGCTTGCGCGTTACTCAATACAAAGAAAGCTGCCAGTTCGTAACACAAAAGATATTAGTTCCGACAGGTTGCGAGTGCTACTTATCATCTACAGTACGCTATTACATCAAAACGAGAGCTATTTGTTTGTTTTCTTTTTTTTTTTTTTTGGTAAACGGCCAGCGCACAAAAGTTTTGTACAAAGTATTTACATTATTGTACACGCCATATTTTTCGCACCCATTGTCACAACGTCGGCTCCTTGGGGCTTTTTACAATTTCCGCCTTCTGCTGGATAAAAATTTCGCGACTGGATTTAAAATAACTGGTGAATTGTTTCACCAAGTTTTCCTCTACCAGAGCGTCCATTGTTTCTTTTTCTTTTTTTAATTGTTCAATCTCTGCCTTCAGTTCACGCGAATTTCTATCTTGCAACTTCTTACGCAGATCCTGCATCCGGTTTCGCAATTTTCTTATATCTTCTGCGAATTCCTTGTCAAGCTTAGCAAGCTCACTCTTGTTGCTTTCTTTAGCGCTGCTAAGATCAACAACATCCAAAGGGAACCGTCTAAACAATTCCCTCTCGGCTTTTGTAATTTCACACGTGACAACTTCTGTAGGAGAAAAGCGACTGTAACTTTCAAGGTCATCTATTATATTGAGTTAGTATTGAATGCCTCGAGTGTTTAGTATGTCCATACCATCGTCTTGTGCTAAGGGCGTGTCTGGGATAAGTACAGCGTGCCTTCGTTTTTTAACAGTTACGCCCATTAAAGACTCTTTAAGTTTAAAATATTGCTTCCATGAAGTGTAGAATACCAAAGGCCGTGACTCAATCTCTCCACGACATTGTGGGCAATTGTATGTGAGTGGGTTGGGAGAATCGTCATCATAGAGTGATAGCTCATCTATGTTGATGATGTTAAACACTGAAAAAAAAATAAAAAAATTCAATCTCGCACCAATAGTTATTCCATCACATTCTGCAACTACCCAAGCGCCACAACTGTCACAACCAATCCAAGAGGGTGGCTCATGATCACTTTCACTATCTCGCGATTGATCTCTGGGTTGGTCTCTATCTTTTGCATTGTATACATATCCTGATATTGGACATGCATTCTGTTGACACCATTTGCGACCACAACTGTAATAAGTTAAATTAAATACAAGCTTATTCTTTCGTACGCAGTGCAAGCCCAGTGGTCAGATTCTGGTCCATGATACCATGTTTCGTGATTTGTAAATAATTTCCCTTTAACTAAGTTAGCTCGATTGGATGGCGTGTAGTCATACCGCAATCAGCACATTCTGTTCCTGGTGGAGGGATAGGTGGTTTTAGTGGTTCAAATTGAGCTGTGCTTTTAATTGATGCTGAACGTCGTGGACGCGATGAAGCATTGTCTTGCAAGCGGCGTTTCTTAAGGCTTGTAGGATCTAATGAATTACGCCTTCTTGGCTATATTCGTAGTTAATAATTGAGCGTTATATTTGAAGCTAACCTTTCTCTTTCTTTTTTGATTTATAACATACTCAGGATAGCGAGATTCTGTTGGTGCCATAGAAAATTTTGGATTTGTCTAGATACCATTTAAAAAAAAAACTTCAAATGTGTGACGCACGTCAAGTGTTGTTCGAATTTGATTTTTTATATCCATATCTGTAATTGTGTTTCCATTTGACAAAGGCCGTCGCCTCCATTTCTAAACAGTGTTACAATTGAAGAGGAAAGAGGAGCTATGTACATCTAAAACAAAGCGATGCAAGAAATCTAGAGACGCTTGCGGCTTCACAGAAAATGCTCGCTCAATACAGCCTTAGAAATTATGTTAGTGCATGAAATTTGCTATAAAGATTTACTCACTCGTGAGGGATTCATACGAGGCTTCTTGTGACAACATTTGCATTGGCATTAATGTAGAAGATGTTGTAACATGAACTGTTTTGATGGGTTGTAGATTTGTGCTATGTACACGAGATTCGTGTTGAGGGAATCCTAATTGGTAATTTAGCTTATATTTTTTCTCTTCACGTGCCACTACCTAGTGTTCCCGACATTGGAGACGTCATAGTGGCGGTAATACTAGAATTTGGTTCTACGACAGAATCAATTATTGTTTGCTTGATTGGAAGGAATGTTTTACTTTTATGAGTTACACTCATGTGTGCGCTTGAGTTGTCCCTAAAAGAATAATCAATGTGATTCATTTTAATATAGCGGAAAAACATTATGACATAATGGAAATTCTAGAATACCTATATGACGATGGTAGTCTCGTGTTCATCTAATTAATGTAAATTAACTCACAGAATTAAAAAACAAAACACTCGCTTACTTGTGTATGGTGATGCGAATTTTGTAGCGTGTCACTAATTTTCCAATGTCCATCGTTCTTAGGATCGCGCTTTTTATGAATGAGTGATTGTTTGCGCTCAACCAAAAACAACAACGTACAACAAATGCACATCCATGACCTTTAGCTTGATTGAACAAGTAATTTTTGAGCGATCTCTTTAATTCTGATACACCAAAGTTGTCATGTGGGTATTTACTTGGCCATGTCTTAAGATTACCACGAGTCAGTACAAGCTAATAATTCGGGGCATAGATATTGTACAACGTCATTAAAAAGTGTACCTGATTAACTGAAGCAGCAAGAGTTTCAAAATGACATGAGCCACCATACTTTTCGAGTACAATCTTGACAACCGTTAATAACCTAGGGGACACCTTTAGCAAGATTGCTGAGATTAGATCTACTTTGCAACGTACTTGTTGGTGTCAGGGCCTCGTCGTTTTTTCCTACGCCCCATCTTGGAAGAGTCACCCTGTACGGAAGGAGTTTCCACTACCTGGTTATTTGAATGAGTACGACGGTTCAGTTTGCGTGTGATGGTGAAGAAATGTTTTGTATAACGACACAAAACAGTACTGAGCGTTTTTGGACGTGGTTGTTTGCAAAAATAGGTGGTTCAATCATAAGACGTACTTCTGCGACTTGTTTTTGGCTGTTGTACATTTCTTTCAATTGCATAAGCCTCTCCAACATGGCTTTAGGATGCTCTGTTTTACTGGTGGCCGTTAAAGAGTTCAGTTGATGACATGTTTATTTACCTGATTTGCGCCTCTGGTTTCGTTTGCGACATTGAGTGGTACATGAGGTAAGTTTTTAGAGTTGAACTGCAGCGAGAAAGTGAGCTGGACGAAAAAGAACAAGATTTAGCGCAACTATTTTTTTTTTAATTTCGTTGGCGTGGGCGCAGCTAAAACACAACCAAAGCTAAAGAGAAATATTTGTAGCACTAATTTGCAGAAAATAAACAAAAAAATGCTAACGACAACGAAGCGTGTCGTAGCTTCTGGTTTTTTCTATTTCAACAGTGAAGTTACCTTTCTGCTTCTACAAAGCCTCCGATAATTCCGTTAAAGGAGTTGTCTGTATAGGTAGAGACAAATGCCTCCACCTGTACAGCAGGGCACTTTCATCTATTCTGTTAGTCAATAGTAATCTAGTTTTGAAAAAGCGCTCTTTCTCCCCACAATTCTTTCGCGAGTGAATTTAGGTTAGACGAAGTTGTCAGGCTGCCAAAGGAAGCAAAACAGTGGCATCAGTTGTAGCGCATCTCCACTCGAGAGGAAATTGCTTTCAACTCGAGTAAACAGTCAAAAAAAATTTAAATTAGTAATTTCATACGCTAAGCCCGTGGATGCAAGACTAGAATGTCGAGTGATTCTGGCGCAGACGAGAGCGGTAGCGAGCGGGTAATACAATATTTTGAGTGCCTTTGCATTTTTAAGCCATTGTAGAGTGGTAGTAGACGAAACAGTAAAGTAGAAACAAGCGCCAAACCAATAATAGACGATGAACAAACTGGTGATAGTGGTGCTGGATGGCAATCAGGGACAGCAGAAGACGCAATGCGGTCTATTTTAGATGCACAACAAGTAATAATTCATTCAATTCAGCCGAATTCTGCTGATACAGCGTAGAAAACAATAGCACAACTAGTGGGGGACAATAAAGAATTAAAAGAGCAATTAGACGCACTAAAGAGCGAATTTCTTAAATTCAAAGCTCAAGCTAAAAAGGTAGGTGTCGTATTGTAATTCGGGGTGATCAAGCGATTTATACTTTGCCAGGACCACAGAAAAGTAGAAATACTAGACACAAGACTAACCAGCACGTTTTCAGATTGTTTTGGTAATAGTAACTCCTTTTTAGCGTTGACTACGGCATTAAAATCAGTAACTGGATCCGTGAAGGAGAAGAAAGCGAAAGGCTCACCAGCCAACAAAAATACAAAACGTAAAACATTCACGCTTAAAAATGAAAAGTACAGTACGTATAATCATTTTGCAACCAGTTTGTACTGCGTCCCTGCTAATTAATCTACAAAAAAGGCAGTAGACGCATGTCAGAGCGTGCAAGGAAAGCTAGAGTGGTAGATGCGAAATATCTTAATTTCTTGGACGAAGTTGGTCTAGATAACTTTAAACCACTGTTTAAACCGGACGAAAAAAGTTTTGAAGACTTGGCTAATGATGAAACAAAACTATTTCAAGTTGTACGTTAAATGACGCTCATTTTGCTTTTTGTTTTTTTGTCCGATGACACTTTGATAGGATCCTGATAATCCAGTGCTTGTTAAACTGCTCGCTGCTCCACCAGATGTTATGTACGACTATGTCATGCTTGGACTCGATGGTATGTCTCGTATTGGTTACCCAGTGTATTAATCCGAGTGCAGAGCCATTACGTAACATTTTTGATCATGGATTATTTGTCCGGGAATTTCTTCTTACAATGAAGGCGTGGACTACCCCAGAGGAGGTTTTTGCGAAATTGACGTCCTAGTATCCGATTTTTTGTTTGTTTTTTTTGACTTAGGTTAATTTGTAAATTGCGCTCCTTGATTCTTACAGTCTTGATACTTCAGATGCTAAAGCAAAAATGAGCTACCTAAAGAGGCTTGTGCCAATACTCAAGACGTGGTTTTCTTTGGATAAAGCTTCTGATTTCAAATACAACAAGGACTTGCTAAGGTACGTATTAGTGCATAGCAGTTTATTCTTAAAGTGTGAAGGAAATTCCGTGAATATGCGGAAGAAAAAATCCGTAAGATTGCCCCTGATGTAGAATCTGAGCTTGTACCTTACTTGATGTCCTGTATGCGTAATCGTAGATTCCCAGAAAGCAAATTATGTCCAGAGTACGAAACGTGATGTCATGACTAATAATTGACGCACAAAAAAGGCCAGTAGTATCAAAAGAAATGGAGGCTGGAGAGAAGATTAAATCTATCCTTGACATTGACGCATTGGAACTTGCTCGTCAGCTCACCCTCATAGAGGAATCATTATATCAAAGTGTCCAAGCATCAGAATTTCTTAATCAAGCTTGGGCTAAGAGTGATAATGAAACACGTGCTCCAAACTTGAGCGTAGTTATCAAAAACACAAATAGAGTAAGTAGGCTTGATTGTAAAGTGATTGTTAAGTGTGGTAGGTTACAAATTGGCTCGCTACCAACGTATTGAAGCAAGAAACTGTAAAGATTCGTGCATTGTGTATTGAGAAGATTATTGAGGTAGCAAAACACTTGCTCAAGCTAAGGAATTACAGTGGACTCATGCAGGTAAAAGAAAAACAAAGCGTTTTTTTCGTTTTATTAATTATAGATTAGGTTTTGAGTTGCTTGTTTAGTAGCCCTATTCAAAAATTACACACGAGTTGGGAGGTTCGTAATTTGTTGTTACTAGCACGGTTGTTTATTTGTACTAATTCGAGATAGCTCGTGCCTGATAAGGATAATGCTTACATGCAAGAACTAATACAAATGATGAGTAATATAGGTCACTTTAAAGAGTACAGAAAACACTTGTCAGAAGTAGACGCTATCAAGGAACCTTGCATACCGCTTGTTTGTATGTTATACATTATGTTATTTTTAACCTAATTGCGTTTACAGCTGTTGTGTGTAATGACTTATTCTTGCTGGATGATGTATTAAAGAGCGTAATTGATACGGGTGTTAACTGGAACAAAATGTATAAAATGGCAAAGGGCATTTGGGAAATTAAGCGCTACAAAACACCTTATCCTCTTCGTCCTGTACAGTCAATTCAAGATTTTATTGAGGATGGAGAAGTATGGGAAGCTGAGATTGCTAGATTTGCTATTGCAGAGCTTTTGGAGCAGAATGGTACACTTTAATAGATTGCAAATTAGCACTTTTCTTATTTGTGGTAGTGAGCGTTGAGGGTGATACAGCACAAACTGTTGAAGCGAGAAAAAAGAATTATGGCCATCAACGCACGAGATCTATGACTTCTATTGGAAAGCCAGCAGCCTCCACTACGCAATCACCAGGCCAGGAGCCTGATATGGATTGGAATTGGCTGTTCCAGGGTTACGAGGTTCACACTTACAAGAATGGTATGGTTATTACAGCTGAAGGTAGTTGTGTTTAAAAAAAATAATAGGTGAGACTATATTGGAGCAAGGTTGCTTGATAAAGTCTCTATTCAAAGTAAACAAGGGTGCCGTTAAAGTTACAACGAAAAAGGGAATTGTACTGAAAAGACTCAAAGTCGGAGATGTTTTCGGTGAAGAAGCCTTGCTTTTGGAGAGTTCAAATGTACGTTTGAATGATGATTGTTATTGTTTATTTAATTACAATTAGCTTGGTGTACGCGCAATGTATGTTGCAGATGGTGATACAGAATGCTGGTCCTTGACTGTAAACAAAGTTATGCGTGCAACTAAAGCAGATAATAATATATACGAAAAACTGTTTAAGATTCTCGCTATGCGTATGGCTAACAAGCTTAAAACCGCTGGTCAAGAAGCTCTTGAGGTAATCAATTCACGTGTTATAATGTTTTTATTAATAAGAGCAGCAAGCGGAATCTAGCAGCAAGAAGGATGAATCAACACCTGCTACTGAAACTACTACAGAATTAGATAAGCTACTCAAGAAATTCAGACTTAAGGTATGAGATACTTGTACATGTTCGTCCTCACAATCTTTTAGAACGAGACTATTATTAAAGAGTTATCGTGTTCTCTAAAGACTAGAAAAGGTCGCAGTAAACTCACTACTATTGGCAACTTGTATATTACGCATAACTACATTTTATACCGTGGTAAAGCATTTGGCTTTAATGCTAGTGTATGGACCTTTCATAATTTGTACATTGAATTTTTTTGTGTTAACTCAACATCAGGAGCGATTTGCAATATCAGATGTAAAAGGTGTACACAAAGAGGCCAAGAAAGAGAATTTGGTTCGTTTGGATATTGTAGATGATAAAGGGAAACCAGATTCTGTACGTTTGAGCTGTGTATTCCTTGCTCATGAGCCCTTTTGCTTATATTACTCTTAGTATATCTTTGAATTTGATAAAAACTTCATTGAGGAAGCCTTTAACGCGTTGAACACTACTATCCAACTCCATACGCCTGTTGTTCGAGAGCGTGGCGAGTCCGTAATTGAGGTATGCTTATATTTTGTTTGCTCTGCCCTGACATTATGGATAGAGCATCGGAAGCGGTAGCTTTGATGTAGATCAAGAAGAGGATGATGAAGAAGGCAACTGGTCACCAACAAGTGAAGACTGGGAAATGATTTTTAAGGGCTCTCGCCATTCTAAACACGCCAAGGGCGATGTTATATTAAAAGAGGGTACCACAGTTTTGGCTTCTATGGTAATAACTGACGTAATTAGGTGACACTATTGTGCCACGTTTATTTCAAATTACAAAGGGAAAATGTAAGATATCAAAAACTACTGATGGCGAAGAGAAGGTTCTAGGTCATATAGATACAGGTGATGCTGTTTTTGGAGAGATTGTACGTTTTTTTTAATTTAACCTTAACCTTGTGTCTTACTCTATGTAGTCTCTCATCCTAGAGGGTGGCGAAGCTTCTGCATCAGTTATTGCTGATGATGATTTGGAAGTGAACGTTGTTGAAGGAGCTTTCCTTCAAGTACTTTTCAGGTATCTCATTGAGAAACTAAATGCTTTGATTTGCGATCACGTTTTATTAATTTGGCGTATTATAGGTTCCATCCAGATATCTCTGGACGCTTTTATCATTACCTATCACATATTCTTGGTACACTAATGCTAATTATTGTTTGTTATGTCTTACTGACTTGTTTTGTAACAGCAACACGGCTTAAGAAGCGTGATAAAAATGCGCCAAAACATAAGGAAAGGGCGAGATCTAAAGAGCACGAGAGGGTGTCCAGCACATCGTCTCGGTCAGCGTCTAGAAAGTCCTCACAAAAGAAATTGCGTCACTCGTCTAAGAAAAGTCGTTCTAGCAAGGACAAAAAGTAATAGGTATTAACGCACATTAATAATACACTTGGTTGAATTAATGCGTACTCAAATTACTGCAAGCGAAATAGCTTACATTTGTAGTGCACATGTATCCATGTGCTGTAATTAAACAAAAATAAAACAAAACTTTGGTACTTCCTTCTCATCAATTTTTATCAAGGTAAGTAAAGCATTTATCGTTGCTGGAGAGAGGTTTGACGTGTTTTGAGCGTTAAGGCGGTCTTAAGCCAACAAAGTGCCAAATGTATTCTTTTTTCACGTTTTTTTGGCTTTTAAACGTGCCTTGTTAAGTAGTTATGCTCAGGATTCTGCAGGTACTATTAGTCCTATTTGTTAGTCGAACTTATAATTTTCCTTTGAGGCACTTTGGTTGATGATCTTTCTACCTTGTGTGGTACCTACGCTGTTTATACCCAACATTGGAACTTTTAAATCGCCGACTTTAACGTGAGACAACTTGTTTATTTCTGGTTTAAACATACTATGGCCCACACTGTGTCCTAGGTATCCAAATAGCGATTGGAAGAATGGTAACGTTACGGCAAACGTGACCTACTACACGCAGCAAAATACTTCTTTTGTTGATATGATATTACTGGTGGCATTTGATTCTCCCTTTTCTGGTGTACCTCTAGAGCCAATTATATCCAAATATCAGGACATGGGACCAAAAGCCATAGTATTAAGAGGCGAGGAGCTATCTCCTGGTAAGATTTGGTTTGATACGAACAGAGACGTTGGTATTGTGAGGATTCCTATTGCCGTACTTTCAGGTACCCTCCAAAAACGTATCCCATTTTAATGAACTTTAGAGAAGGACTTTAATACTATACAAGAAGCTATACGCAAGAACAACGGAACGCTTAACGATTGCGTGCTGCTCAGAGGTAGTAGATTTTCTAACAACCAAGCTTTTACTGAAAATAGTTGTAGAGACAAACCTGTGGGAAAAAATACTCAAAAGCCCAGCTTTTGTAATATGTATACAGCTTCCATTGCTACTGTGGGCTACTGCGAATATTCTCCTTTGTTTGAATAGGTTCTATACTATATGGAAAGCGAAGAGATGCACTTTTGCACCAAGACAGCTTATTTTATGTCTTGAATTTTTTTCAAACCTCAGTGCGTTCAAAAAAACACAAAATGAATCACGTGATTTTCTTACACCGCGTAGTTAGGTTTCTGTTTTCTGTAGATCTGTTTGGCTCTCAAAAAATATATCCGCCTTGGATGGGTGCTATATCATTCAGAGTTACATTTCCGTTAGCTATTGGATCCTTTGCTATCATGGCGCTTCAATGGAACCTTATTTTAAAGGTGCAGAAAGTTCTTGTGAACAATTTTATTACACATACCACGGTATTTGTTTATGTCTCAGTTGTTGTGCTTGTTGTTATCGAGGTATTGGTTGATGTAATTGTCTTTTCGGTGGTACGTCGTCTTCTTGGGGTTTTTTTTTGATAACAAACTATTTTTAGCTCGACAGGACAGCTTTTTTACAGTTTGCTACTATTGGCTTCTATATTATTCTCTTGTTTGCAATTGGTGTATATTACAACGTAACAGCTGGGAGAGTTCTATTACGTATAAAGAAAATGGAGAGTACCAGAGGCAAGAAAAAAATAGCAGGGGTAACGAACAATTAATTAAACTTGTCATTTGTCTCATTTTTTTCGTACTCGTAGGCAATGCATAAAGGTATTGGTGTTGGCATATCTATAATTTTAATTGCATGCGGGGCTTTCTTGTTCTCACCGCAGATATTCGGATACCCTATCAACTACGTTTTGACTTTGACAGGCTACTCTATTCTTCTCTTTACAGCAAGTACCCTTCAGATACTTCATTTTTACAACACAAAGCATCTTATACGACGTTATTTGGTGGCACTTGGTATCCGCACTCCGAAACAAGACACGTCTACGTCAAATGGAAATATAAGTTCTAAAGAGAGTGCTGTGAAAACATCCTCATCCAGTGTTAAAAAAGAACAAGTGTAAAGACTAACGATAGTTTCCAGTATGACTTCTCAATTAACGGTGGATTGATTCAGTACAACATTACGCCTGTGGGGAGAAGAAAGATTGACTATCTGCAAACAGATTTCATCTTAGTTCTGCTTCACGCACCCAGTAATACTTGGTATTCTAGACCCAAAGCTCAATTCATAATTGTGTATCTGGTTTACACCCGAAGAAACTCAGCACTACCTTCAGAATAGGAAGTACAGTAAAAAAAATGTTTAATTCCTTTTCTATCGAAAAGTCTTTAATCATTAAATGAAAACGAATTACAATGAAACGTATTAGGATCAATTATTTATTTAGAAGCAATAGTGGGAGAACTTGCGTTCTACATATTTACAAGATTTTGTTGAGGGTATTTACTCTTGGGTACGCTTGACATCACGTTCTTGTCTTTGTTTCTTTTGAGCATGCTTGTTTTTGAATTTGTTGGCACGCCTTTGCTGCCTACCCCTTTTACCACATTGATTGCGTTTTGAACCCCTCTGCTCTCGGCGTTCTTGTCTTTTTTTGATCCGAAATGCTTTTTGTTCTTCCATCGCATTGATCACTTGTTGAACGTCTCCTGAGAACCCAATTTTGATCATTGTATTGAGACAAGGTCTCCATCTTTTGTATCCTTCAGATTGAAGTTGTAGAATTGCTTTGATCCATTGTTCTTGTTGATCTGATGGAACACGTTTCAAGAATCGAGGGCATTTTTTGATTGTATTAACAAGACCAGCGTTGTCTTCAGAATCTATATTTTCGCTTGATTCTGTATCGTCGGTGTTGCTTGACTCGGTACTGTCGTTCTCTTCACTGTCGCTTGATTCTATGTCATCATGTTGTTCAGTTGAAGGTTTATCCGATACCTGAGTATGTGTAAGATATTTAATTGTTAAAAGGACGCAATACGGTTTAAGGAGGCGTACGTTTTGTATTGATACTGGACCGACTTGAACTCCACAATTGAGAATGTTTTTGAGAGTTGATGAAATTTGTTCTTGTTCAATGTCAAACTGGATTGTCACACGGACTGGTGAAGTTGTTGATGTTTGTTGTTGTTGAGTTGTCATTGTTTGATTGTATTGTATTTTCGTGTTTAGGTTAGCCACGATGTTATGTGTGTTGGTTGTTTTGAAATATGATCAAGTGTTGAACATAGAATTGAAATATGATTTCAGTGAACACAATTAATATCTCTTCTCAACTTTTATTCAACTTTTTGTTTGCCACAACTGTACTTCTTATTTGTTAATAGAGTGCGCGTTTAGCGTGTATGTTTAGCGCAAACGTCTAACACAAGAGTTCCGTTTTCTTTGACGTTCCTCAATGGATCACTGTGGGATGAGATTCAACAAACTCAAATAACAACAGAATACTCAAGAAATTCTTGGATTCAACAAGCGTACTCAATCTGATGAGACAACCATCTATTGGTTCTTGTACTAAAGTAACAAGCGTAAATGCATAAAACTAGCATTTTAAGTAAATGTCGCTTATTTTATAGATGCCGATTATACAATACTGCTTCAAAGTTCACTGGGAATAGGAGAAACCTCACAAAGCAAACAAAGGGTAAGGATAAAGTTGTGAGGTAACAAGTAGTGTTGTTATTTATTTATAAAAGGTTGAACTTTAGACGCTCGTAGTATCTGAGAATCAGTAGGCTCAAGTTCAATACTATAACCACTAGAAAAAGTACCAATGACTTTATGTTGCCAAAGGTCTCGTAACTCTATTTTTTCTCCCGTTTTAAGACCCAAGTTCTTCCAGCAATCTCCAGTACAACTAAAATTGGATAAGATTACAAAAATAGATTGATTTTGTTTTGACTCACGTGACATTTGATCTTCTTGGACTTCCATTGAAGAATAGCATAGCTATATCTCCATTGTGCAAATCACGTCCCCATACTTCAAGACTAGAAACATTTTGCCATTGTTTGCCTTGTTTGCCCAGCACATCTTGGTCAACACTAATTATTTCCTAATTTATCAGATCAGTACAAAAAAATCATTCAAAATAATTTGACATTTTCTATCCGTACCTTGTTAGTGTAGAGAGAAAGAACTTCTTCTGTCATATTTCTTGGATCCACCTAGTAACTCAAGTAAGTCTCAAAGTAGTTTCTTGATACTAAAACCTGCTTACGCTAATTAAGAATTTTGCAGCTAAGATTGCCCAAAAATTAATATGTGTTCGACTCTGAGTCATATTCATATTGCCTGCTCCCGCTATAAGTAATCCGGGGTCTATGTTAATTTAGTATACATTGGGCACTACAAACATACCGTTCCATCCTCCAGGACCTGAATACATCCATAGATCTTTGTCAACACGGATATTCTCCAAAATTGGATTCCAACCACCTCCGTCATCGACAGCGATACGCCACATATTTCCTATTTCTTTCCCACGTTCCGCTATTGTCTTACCAGCTGTCCAGCACATATTGAAGAAGATTGGCCTTCCTGTTTTCTAAAACATTGGGTAAGCCAAAAAAAGAAAAGATAGCTCAGTAAGGGAATACGTTTAGACCATCTCTCATTGCTTCATATTGTGCGAACGCATCACCACCAGCATCGAAACAAGAGTCGTCCTTCAAATAATCGACGCCCCAGTCAGCATAACTTTGAGCATCTTGTGCCTCATGGTAGCGAGATCCTGGGCGCTTGTAACCACCATCCCAGCAACTAACACAACATTAATGTGTATTCTATCATAACCACATACCTGCAAGTATAATCACCTCTATCAGTATAAAGACCAAACTTGAAGCCTATCAAACCGTTAAGACTGCTTGTTTTGCAGAGATATAATACCGAGGCCGTGTAAGTAATCTGACAATGCTTTTACGCCGTTTGGAAACGCCTGTGGATCAGGAATGAGAGCACCAGACGTATCTCTACCCCACATGATGCAATCTAAAAAGAAAAGCTTTACTAAAAGAAGGAAAGCAACCTTTTGTACCATCGAGATTAATGTACTCATATCCAAGGTCGAGGAGACCTTTGTCTTTCATAAACCTTGCTATTTCGCGCACTTCAGTGTCCTAGTGTTATCGTAGTGAGAACAGTTTGAGGAAACTTCAAATCACGTGTTTCAACACTGTGACATGGCAGTCACGTGATGTGGTTTATATGGGCACTTTAAAGACACGTACCAGTACAAAACCAGGTTCCCATAGATATTGCTTCGCTATCAAGTGGCTATGAAGGGCATACCATGAGTTAAAACCTAATTTGAATTAAACGGTTTAGTTTGGGCGAAAAAATGATACCCATTGGAGGAGTGAGACCCAGGCCATTGTCAAGCGCGTATGCGCTTAAAAATACAGCAACGAGCGCTACGAAAAGCGTGCTCACGTGCATTTTTGTACAAAAGAATAAGTTGATTCATAGTGGGTCAACAGTTGCCTACCAACTGTCTTGGTGATGAGTTACTTGGGCCATACGCAGTAAAGCAATGTAAATATGAGCAAGGAACGTGTTTTATACATTTTGTAAGAGTTTGTCGTGCTCCTGACGTGATACCTTTTGATAAAAACGTTGAACCTAAATTACAATAACAGAATACGAGACCATTACAAAACCGCTGTGTTGTTTCAATACTTAGATAAAACAGAAGATAAAAACCGTATTTTCAGAAATTCTACTATGTCCTTGCTTCAAATCTTGTACATCAACGCAACAACTTCATGAATACTCTGGATTGCTCCAAAAAAAAGACTCAGTTATCCTGTTTTTGTGATACGAATTACCCGATGACTTCAAATTAGTGAATACTATTCCTTTTTCACACCATTACAACACCTCTTCGTGAAGGTGATCCTAAGTACATTACTTCCCAACGTAAACATTTACTAGATGGTCTGTACTGCAATAACTATCCTCTTTACAGCCCTTGTTGTACTACAAGCACAGCAACTGGATCAGTTTGCTGTTACAACAAGCGGAAAGATGTCATTTAGAAACAACGGTCGCATTGTTGGCGATTTTGTATCTACAGGCGGTCTAGAAGCAAGAAACGACTTTACTTTTGAAAATGGCTTTGTACAAGGTGACGTTGAGCTTCGTAACAATCCACGTGGTCAAACTTTGGATGTTGTCGGATCTGTAGTTACCAGAAATGGGGTTGATATTGATGACATCAATACCTTCACTTTGGACCCTTCAAACGCACTTGATTTTGAAACAATCCTTGGTATCATACCTCAACCTCAAAACATGACCTTTACGAATGAAACGCGTGTGTTCAATTTTGGCGAAGTATTTCGAGCAACCGTACGTTGTTTTGGTCTGTTTTTTTCTGACTTCTTTCTACAGTCCTTCAGAAGTATTGGTTCTGGTTCAAGATGCAAAACCTTCCCTAATGATATTCAATCATCGACTCATATATCCGGATCTGTGGTTATCATCAACGGTGACGTATCTGTAAGGAACAATGTTGAGTTGACTTTCGATGAAAACGCAAGAGTCATCATCAACGGCAACCTTGATCTTGGAAACAATGTTGAAGTTTCTTTCCCAAACTGTAAAGGAACTTTACATATCTACGGAGACTTGATTGCAAGAAACGACTTTGAAGCATGTGGAGGTACCATAACTTTGAACACAACTTTTTTACTCACCGTTTTTTGTCAGGTATTTGGGTAAACGGCACAACTGATGTCCGCAACGATGCTAAATTCTCAGGATTTGTACGATCAGATACATTATCAACAAGGAACGACGCCCTTTTCGAGCGCAAGGACCTTGGACTGCCAACTGGCTTTAATCCTCAATACTCTGTACTCACGACACAATATGACGTTCCAACCAATGAATTCCCTGTTGACACTCCCTACGATATCTTCCAGGCCTACCCTGATGCTCCAGGCGAAGTCAAGTTCCCTTTGATGATCTTCCTTGGCGGTGGAAGCGGATTTAATAATTCTGATGGATACTCTCGCCTTGCCATCAATATTGCTAGTCAAGGCTATATTGTAGCAGTTGCAAGCAGATTCTTTATTCTCCCTCCTTTCACGAACGTAGCCAACATTGTTCCTTGCTCAACCTTGGATGCCCTCGAAGCCTTTTGGGTTTCTAACCCAGATCAGAAGCCTAATGTCGATATGGACAATATCATTTTTGCTGGTCACTCCTTTGGAGGTGCCAATGCGTTAAATTGTGTATCAGCAAATGAACAAGGGGCACCAATATGTAATGGCACATACTCAATCCAATGTGGATTATTTGATGTAACAGGCAGAACTAACATCAAAGGAGTTGTACAGTATGGTGGTTTCATTGCAGGTGACTTACGAGGTCAACCTCCAGCGTTTATTCCAAGACTGCTCCCTGGTAAATTTACAGGATGGGTCACTGGTGATATTGATGCACACTCCGTCTTTCAATTTGTTGACAACGTCATGAAGGGATACAACAGATATACTAGAAGTGGAGACAAGAACCTGGCCTTTTTTATTAAAGGTGCCAACCATTGGATCGTGAGCAACAATGCAGACCCTACAACACGTGTTTCGCCAGATTTGTTTCCACGTATTGATGAAGATAAAGCAAGCAAGATTGTTGCTACTTTGTTTCACCACACCATCGAATACTTCAACAACGATTCTGAGGAATCATTGAAGTACCTCACAGGTGGATTCAGAGAAGCTGATGAAGTATTTCCTTTTGATGTACCAGTTGTATGCGAATAGATATACTGTACCATGCCCTACCAACTTGTTAAAGTTACTATAACCTGTCGTGTTTTAACTGTAGTTTCACAATAAACCATTAAACAGTCTTGATATGACGTTGTGCAAGTAAACCAATGTATGGTGTTAGTAAATGTAACAAATTTTCTTATTTAATGAAAACTATTTAGGAGCAACTATTTATTTACAAGCAGTAGTTGGAGTATTGTGAGTCTACTCTTGTGTGCGCTTGACGCATTCTTGTCTTTGTTTCTTTTGAGCATGCTTGTTTTTGAATTTGTTGGCACGCCTTTGATGCCTACCACGTTTAGGACATTGATTGCGTTTTGAACCCCTCTGCTCTCGGCGTTCTTGTCTTTTTTTGATCCGAAATGCTTTTTGTTCTTCCATCGCATTGATCACTTGTTGAACGTCTCCTGAGAACCCAATTTTGATCATTGTATTGAGACAAGGTCTCCATCTTTTGTATCCTTCAGATTGAAGTTGTAGAATTGCTTTGATCCATTGTTCTTGTTGATCTGATGGAACACGTTTCAAGAATCGAGGACATTTTTTGATTGTGTTGACAAGACCCACATTGTCTCCAGAATCTATATTGTCGCTAGATTCTGTATCGTCGGTGTTGCTTGAATCGGTACTATCGTTCTCTTCACTGTCACTTGATTCTATGTCATCATGTTGTTCAGTTGAAGGTTTATCCGATACCTGAGTATGTGTAAGATATTGAATTGTTAAAGGATGCAATCTAGGGTGGGCGTACGTTTTGTATTGATACTGGACCAACTTGAACTCCACAATTGAGAATGTTTTTGAGAGTTGATGAAATTTGTTCTTGTTCAATGTCAAACTGGATTGTCACGCGTACTGGTGAACTTGTTGATGTTTGTTGTTGTTGTTGAGTTGTCATTGTTTGATTGTATTGTATTTTCGTGTTTAGGTTAGCCACGATGTTATGTGTGTTGGTTGTTTTGAAATATGAACAAGTGTTGAACATAGAATTAAAATATGATTTCAGTGAATACAATTAATATCTCTTCTCAACTTTTATTCAACTTTTTGTTTGCCACAACTGTACTTATTTGTTAATAGAGTGCGCGTTTAGCGCGTATGTTTAGCATAAACGTCTAACACAAGAGTTCCGTTTTCTTTTGATGCCTCAATGGATCACTGGGGATGAGATTCAACAAACTCAAATAACGATAGAATTACTACTAAGCGTAAACTTTAATCTTTAGCTTACCATCCAAACAGTCACGTGATTATTCAAGAATTTGTTCTGTGGAGTAACAATACAAGTTCACGCTTTTTTGTAATTCAACAAGTAAAACCGTTAAACATTTACAGGTCTTGCGTGCAGTTACACTCAGAGTATTTACCAAAACAACAATGTAGTGTACAAGTAAATCAATTTTTTATTTTTTTTTGAACCAAAACAGTATCACGTGCTCTTATCAGTGCTTTTATCCAGATTCTTCTTCTCTTGTGCACTATCATTATTTTTTCGCGTTACTGAAACACCATCCTTGGTATACGACTCAACAATTCTATTCAGCTGCATAGCATGGCTATGTACTAATTTTTTCTTGAACCTTGGAGATTTAGTACAAGCTTGTTCGCCATTTATCACTAACACATTTTAGTATTGACCAGGTTCGTTCATTTAACTCCGAACGCACGTTTGCAAACCATCCAATCGGAGAACGCTTGATCACCTCTGAAAACAGGTGGATCTGGAACAGCAGGGTCTATGTCGTGTAAGCAAAAAAATTGATAAATATAAATGGTGTACCATAAGGTGGTATGTCATCTTCATAGCAGCATTCAACTTGATAATATACAGTACTATAAGGAGAAAAGGATCTATCTCCTGTTTGGTTTTGTCTTGCTGTTTGCTTCTTTATTCGAGCCCACTCTTGAGCTATCTCAACAACTGAAGTTCTCCTGTTCTGAGGAGCACCTGGGCGTAACGTTTGGAAGCGCCTCTTTGCGGTCTAATACAGTTAGTACTTTTGGAGACCATTCGCTGAAATAGTACTCTAGGAGATCGTGCCAAAGTCCAATCTCCTTCTGTGTTTCTTGGACGCTCTGTTTCCTTAACGACCATGCAAATATCTGTGTACTTGTTAGAGAAAAAATTAAGTGTGGAAGTTAATGAGTACTATTAAATTCAGAGATAAGGCATGAAGGATCGAATGGTTCGTGCTCGTCGTCTTTTGCACCATCAATAAACAGTACCACACATACATCATTTCCAATGTGTCTTTTCCTTTGGAGCTAATTATTTGTTAGAAAAAAAGCCCTGATAGGTTGTCCCAACGACAGTACTTGTTGTGGGTCTGTGGCACTATGTGGTAACATTGTAGAAACGTGATACATAATTTGGCAATCTTTGAATGTTCGATAGATACTCATTGGCCCTGTTGTGTCGCTGTGTGTATCTAAACCACCTCTATATCCTTCCCATCCTTTAAGCTTTACAGGCTTTCCAAGGAATGTAAGGAACCTCTTAAAGGCAGGAGATCCATCCTTGTTTCCAAAGAATTGTTTCTCCGTCTTTTGACCTGGTTTTACATACAACACTCCAAACTTGTATGTTTTTGTTATTCGTCTAGAATGTCAGTTAGCGTATAGTTTAACTTCGAGCTTTTCTTCAAGAACGTACGTTTCTTCCACACGTAGTATTTTATTAGATAGAGTCGGAGAATTCACTTTCTTTAATGCCTGACCACTCAATCTATCAAAACCTCCACACTTTCTATCAACTAACTTTATAATCTTCTTTCTTTGTTGTGACCTTGTTCCTAATTCTTGGGCTACTTCCTCTTCTATAGGAAAACATATTAGGAAGAATATAAATAATAAAAAAAGCACGTGGAAATCACGTGCCATTTATTCTTAAATGAATGATTGATTCAGAGTTCATTATAAGTACACGCCTGTGTTTGCATTAGTGCTTATATTTTTATGCTACTTACCAATAAACCCATGCTGGAAGTTTTTCACGCTTAATTAAAGCAATAACTGCCGTTGTATCACGTTGTCTGGCGAACAAAAAAAATGTAAAAAGGGAATAAAAATTAAGATTTTAAGTAGTACCTTCCAACATAAACACTGTGATCTAAAATCATTAAAAAATGTTTTTTAAATAAGTGTGAATACGTACTAAAGTTATGGAAGAATGATTTATAATAATGTGGCTGGACATCGCTGCAGGAAAAATGAGAAAAAAAAAACAAACCAAAAAAAAATATTGAGTACAGGGTAGTTTCATTTCCGTTTTCTGAGCTGTATTTCCACGATTTGTTAATTTTTTGACCTTTATCGACTATCCAACCATCACAACGCTTTATTAGCCTTGCCTTTGTATCATTATTATTTTCTGGTGGTTCAAGAAGAGCGTCAATATCATCGTCTAGTGCCTTGGATATTTTATGCTCTTATAATTTAGTAAATCACAGCTTTTGATAGTACTCTCTGGCTTACGCGCAATCAGCACATTATTATTATCTGCCGCTGTATCTCTTGGTACATCAACGCTGGACATCAACAAACCTTTGACTTGACTGCCTTTACCCTTTTTTGGTTGACGTCAACAAAAGGTACATCCAAACTGTTACTAGCGTACACTAATACTTTGCACGACTAAATACACGTTATTTTTAAATTAACATTCTTTTTTAGTTTGTACCCGCTGTGAATGCTTGTGTAACGTTTGCACCCAGTTTAGAAGATACTTTAGAGATAATAATAAGAAATACTGTTTTTAAAATCTCACGTGTAAGGTACCTTCAAAGAACGGGCAATTCCAATCTAGAGCCAATCGCTATTTATTGGGTTAACCTTTTGGCATATCTTAGTAATGAGTACCTGTCCTTGTTTGCTTGATACTTGTCTTTGACTTCCCAGGTCTCCTTTTGTACCGGCAAGGACGACAACAGGATTACGAAACTTTATATCTTTTATAATTTTGTAGAAATGTTTCACCTCTTGGAATGAGTCCAAGTCAGTTATCTAAACGACCTCTTCGTTAGGCAACATTTTCAGAAAACAAACGATAAAAAACTCAAAAACTTCAGAACATACAGAGTAAACAAGTAAAAAGCCATCAGCCCACCTAAAAGCGTTTGGTTAATCAAGTATACGCCAGAGAAGCTTCAATTGTGTACCCGAACCACGTGGAGTAAAACTCTATGTTAAAAAGTAAGATCAACAGAATTACTTTTATTAAAGCGTGCCTTGATATGTTGAGTCGCCAGAAATATCTAAAACGTGCGTCGATAGAGGGTTACCATCAAGTTGCAAGTCAACCTCATAATAATCTTGAATCTGGATGAAGATTTTAGTGAAAAAAGTTTCGAACACGTGCTTTTGGTTTTTTGTACCGTTGGATCGCATAAGTCTTCAAGAAAGTCTCCTGTCCTGAGACGATAAATCAAAGAACTTTTACCACAAGCAGAACCTACAACACACTGTACGTTATTAGTAACGTATTACAGAAGTTGTAATACTACTAGCCAAGAGAAATAAAGAGTACTTTCTTTTGTTTTTTTTTTGTTTTTTTTGTTTTACACGTACTATATTGTACTCGTTCGTATTCCTCTTGCGCACAGAGTTATTATTAATTGTGTTGTATTTACGTTTGGACCGAAAAGATAATTTCCGCTTCAAGGAACGTCCAGGAGGCTACGAGAATCAATAAACAGATCAACGATTTTTTTTTGGTTGTATTCATGCCTTCAAACGTGACGAGTCTTTTCTAGAATTTTTAAAGCGCACTTTTGAGCTTCTAGAACCTTTGAGCTTCGAGTTCTTGATATTTATATTCTTGTGAGGAGCACTCATGGCCCAACAATACAAGAACTTAAAAAACTTCTCATAGATAGTCAAAACTCAGTCACGTGTATTGAAAAAAAACTGCACGTGATTCATACAACCATGAGCAAAGAAAACCAAATCTTTACAAACCAATAACATCATAATCGCGCAATCTGTTGCGCAAGTAAGCGCACTGGGAAAGGCAGACAAAAAGACAACAACAAAAAACTTAGAAATGTTTATTTAAATTAAGTTAAGATAACAAGACAACCTTAGTTTAAACCATTGGTTTGTTACCCCATGTTGAATAAAAGTTCCGCATAACGTTCTTCTCAAGTTGCTATAGAAAAATACCAAGTCAGTACTCTGTTAACACGTAATAACTCCATTTCTAATTCAACGTACTGAGTTCTGAATATACTTAATAGTATCCTCGTTAAAGTTATCAAAGTTGCTATCTTGTTGTTCGCGAGGCTTAATAAATAACTTCTCCGCTTCTTCTCGACTAACCTTCTTTCTATCTTTTGTCTTGCTTGACGATTTATGGGAATTACGTCTCTTACGTGTAGCAAGCTCTCCGGCTTTGTGATGATGTCGATCCGCCTACATGAGATGAGACAAACTATTGAATGGTTATTCTCACCTTGGTTTCATCTTTTATGGTTCGACTGCTCTTCTTTCTACGCACTTTATCGCGCGTAATAGATCTCGCTGATTTGCTCTTACGTGCCTTAGCTACGATAAAATTAGATATAAATAGATGAAGGTTG
The DNA here is from genome assembly GCA_038496445.1 of Trichosphaerium sp. ATCC 40318. NCBI lineage: Eukaryota > Discosea > Flabellinia > Trichosidae > Trichosphaerium > Trichosphaerium sp. ATCC 40318. Next base: position 194,698 of record JALMLS010000342.1, read on the forward strand.
GCATGCGCACGTCTTTCTGGTGTTGTCTCAGCACGCAGTCTGTTGATTCCTGTCTTTGTTTCGACAACTGGATTAGATTTTGATTCTATTATAAACCAGTAAGACAAACATTACTTCAAGTTGGTTGATAACGCACTTCCTACTTTTAAGATTGAATTTGGCTCTGAGGTGCTTTGTTTGTTCTCTGGCTTCTTTTGTGCTGGTTTTTCTAATGTTTGAGGCACATCAATGATAGTCTGGAAGTCACGTGTCAAATTAAACTGTTAATAAAATGTTTACTTACCACTTTTTTAATACCACTTGTAGGAGGTATTCTCTTTTCTTTTGGTGGTGGAGTGACAGCCTCTTGTTGCTTCGGCTTTTCAGCGGTTTGTTTTACAACGTTCGGTTTTTCTGCGTCTTGGTTTTGAGCTTCCTTTTCTGCTTTCCGTTTTTGCATCTCCCTTCTCTTTTTTAGCCATCTATAGAATGATTAGAGGATAAATAATTAGAAGTAGTCGATAGCTATCTTACTCTGGTACTTCTTTCTCAGTAGATTGTCTCTATGTTCGTATTAGAGTTTTTTTTAAAAAAAATTGTATTGTGAGTACCTGGTGGCCTTTACGCTTTCGAAAGTCTTCTAGCTTATTTGCTGGCATTGTTTTTGATCTCTGGCGCGTATCCACTGTTCCTTCAGTAGCTTTATCTCCGCTTGAACTGTCCTTAGATCCATCACCAAAGCGAGCAAGAAGGTCTTTAAATCCGACCTTTTTTTCCTCTGCCTGCAACAAACTATTTAGCAACCAAAGTCACGTGTAAACAAAAAATGGTTTATCTCACCTTGGCACCTCCACCATCTGTATTTTTATATTGTTCATGTACTTTTTTGAATCCAGCGTCGGACGCACTTCGTGTTTCGAATTTTTTAATATCAAATTCAATTATATCCTTTGCAAGCCTTCATAGGGTTATCAGCATATCGGCAAATCGGATTGTACTAAAAACAAAAGAACACATACCTAAATTCGTAACCTGTAGCTGATGGATCGTCTAAATACGTATTAACACTTCAGTAATACAGAGCCGCCAAAGTGTACCTTTTTGAAGAGAAACAAACGATACAATATCAGCAAAAGTTATACCCTTAGGGCTTGAAGAGCTTTGCTTTAAAATACTCTCTAGATCCTTTTGTGTCTATAAAAACGTTAATAGAGTAAAACTGAAGAAAAATACAGTTGGTTATTTTAGTGAAGGACATTAAAATATCACGTGGTACGAATAGACACGTAAAAATGAAATTGAATGAATAAATAAATTCAAATAGTGAGAAATCTAGTGTTCACTCGCCTTAAATTTACCCATCTTGCTCTGTGCTGTTTTCAAGTCGTTGAAGTTAATGTATCCGTCACCGTCATCGTCTATTAATGCGAACTAAACGTTATTAGGACGTATAATTCCAACAAATTACATTCAAAAAAAAAACAAATTCAATGTAACACATATCAAAGGAAAACACCGTATCACGCGTATACACAAGGAAGTGAAATCTATTTTGATTAATTTCAACAACAATCCAAGTTTTAATTAAATTCTATTCAATTCAAAAGAATAACAATCAAGTAGCTTTGTATGAGATGTACCTTCTTCTCTAGCAGATCAAACTCTTCCTTACTGAAAGAATCCTGATACTTCTCAAAGATAACGTCGTTGTTACCATTTGCCGCCATGATGCACCTGTATGGCGAAACCGTAATAGGTGGTGTGATTATATGACGCCAATTATAAAATCTCAAACTAGCGGTTTTTGTCCACCAAAGTTTAATTGATGCTTCAACCAAAAACGTGGCTGGTTTTCAATTTGTTTAAATACTTCCATATAACAACTGTAACATAAAGACATATTATAAGTAAGCCTCAAAAGGGATTTCGTTTATTTTAGGGTCAGAAAACGGAACAAAACAAAAAAAGCCAAGTTGTGGTTTTGTGTGTTGTTAGAATATGTCGTCCTTTGATTCATCCATCTGTATACATGGTTATTAAATACTCGATGAAGTTAATATTAGTATTACCTTATCCATCTCAGAGAATTTATCGGCGAGGTTTGTTTTAATGTCTGGGCCTGTGTTAGTAATTAACGCATCAGTAGAAAATAGTAATTTTGAGGAAGTACGGTCAAGTTCCTTTTTGATGACAACTGCTGGTTTTTCCTTCCTTTTCCTCTGCCTAGACGCATTGTATCAGCATACAGGTAAGTATACCTTTGCTATACACGTACTTTGGTAGAGGTATCAGTTCAGGGGGACTCGGGGCTGGTGCGTTTTGGAAGTACTCATGAAACAATGCCTGATGATACACTTGAGCGGGATGGTACAGATAAACAAAGTAATACGCACGTCTGCTGCAGCAACACGTTTCTGTGGGTCATATTTAAGCATCTGAGCGATTAGTTTTACTGCGTCGTCGGGTGCTGCCGTGAATATTTTGCCTAACGGTATGCCATCATGGTGAGTGAATTCCATATACGCAGGGAGCGTCTTCATCATCTACATCCAGTTTTATTAGACGAAGTCCCGAAAAGAAAAAAAGAGAGTTTTGTTTTCTGTTATTAGGACAATCGTACAGGCCAGTCGGACTCCTTGGGAGATCCTAGACTCGAGAATATTCTACTGAGCTATTCAAAATATTAGGCAATTGTGAACAGAAGATAGGGTAACGTACTTGGTCGATATCGGTATCGCCTGCGAATAGAGGCGAACGCAATAACAGCTCACCAAAAACGCAACTATATAAAGTTTATTAGTATGACTCATCTCGCAAATAAACAGATACGAACCCACAAGACCACATGTCAACACCTTGTCCATATTGCTTTGATCCAAAGAAGAGCTCTGGAGGTCGATACCTAAATGACGTTATAAGGTTAAGCCATGAGGTTTTCTTCGTTTTTGATTGATTTTCAATAAATTTTTGTGATAAAAAAGACAAGATGCTTAAGTAGGTACCATCGAGTTACAACTACGCTTGTGTACTTAGGATTTGGGCTACCGAATTGTCTGGACAAACCAAAATCAGCAAGCTTGCAAATATATGTTAGAGACAAAATAACACTGACTTGGAGCACCTTTAATTGCCCGTCAGGAGCTATGAATAAATTTCCAGGTTTTAAATCCCTGTGCAATACCCAATGTTTGTGACAGTACTGTAATGCTTCAAGTAACATTTGCATTATACTTTTAACGTGGGCTACAGTGAGTACTAAGCTCTTTGATTGAAAGTGTCAGCTGAAAAAAGTTAAAAACATCAATAGATTATACCTTGTCTCTGATAACGTGCTCCAAGTCAGTAACACAGTACTCAACGACCAAATGAATATTTTGGTTTAAAATAAAAACGTCAATCAGCTATACCCTGTTATTCGCTTATATACGCGCGCGTACGTACGGAAATGACATTTTCGTGCCTTAATTCCTGGAGCAAACGAATCTCGCGTAGCGCTGTAAAATTTGCGCCCTCTTTAAGCTCACCGAAGCGTATCTTCTTTATAGCCACCACTTGGCCTGTTTTCTTTATTGTGGCTTTGTATACAACACCATGGGCACCTTCTCCCAATTTCCCTTCCCTGTTGTACTTCTCCATGCCAGTGTTAACGCTTTGATGGAGGCCTCAGTGCGGATATAAAAAAACGGCGGGACTTAAACTCGTAAGGCGCACAAAGCATCTGTTACTTTACAGGGACATAGTTTTGAAATTTCGGGCTAGCGGTAGTAAGCCAAACATGTGCCAATTTGAAAAAGAACAGAAAATTCTGAATTTTTAAATGTTGTTGAAACGGCATTGCAACAATCAGGAAAAACGTCACAATTAAGCGGGGATAACGCATGTAAGCGTATGGCATGTAAACAATGTGAACAGTGCGAATAAAGTTAGCACTGTTATGATTGAAATGCGGTTGTTTTACCGTGAACATTGAAAGGCAGTTCACTAAATACCTGATACTAATGATGTAATAGCAAAAATCGCCTGAAAACGAGCAAAACCTTCGCACTTACGGGTTGTCCGCATGCAAGCTTTGATGCGATAAATCGCACGACGGCAAGGTACTGCCTCCAGACGCGGCTACCGCTAGTCAAATACCAAAGTACATGACGACCTTTGCACATCCTCAAGTGAAATAAGCAGCATGCTTTGGTAAATAAAAAGAGCCAACTTTTATGAAATAAATAGTTGTGGTTTTAATGGTAAACAAAAAGTACTTTAAACTACAAACCTACTAGGTAACGTATTTGGTTCTTCGTCTTTGCCATTTCCATGAAAGAAATGTTAGTGCCAATTCAATCCACAACTTGTGAGAAATCAATCTGCTTGTTTTCACAGGCTGGTATGATTGAAACACTTGGCCCTGTTTCTAGTGAACAACTAATGGAACTTCACTTGGGCGTTGTGAAAAAACAAGCCAGAATTATTTAATCATCAGCTTAGAAAATACCAAAGATTCCAACCTTAAAAATGAACAAAACCTTCACACTTACGGGTAGTCCGCATGCAAGCTTTGATGCGATAAATCGCACGACAATAAGGTACTGCTCCCAGACGCGATCACCGCTAGTCAAACACCGAAGTAAATGACGACCTTTACACATTCTCTCCTGAAATAAATAAAAAGAACCAACTTTTCTCAAATAATTTATTGTGGTTTCTAATGGTAAACAAAAATTACTTTACATACAACCCACAAACAAGCCTTGTGGAAAACATTGTTGTAGTACCAATTCAATACTAGAGTTCGAAGAAATCAACCAAACCGTTTTCGGTGCAAAGGACTATACACCATCTAACTTGTGACGACATAAAACCATTGTAAAACTGAGTCTCACCTTCCACTTGCGGTAAGATAGTACGAAGGTCAAAAAGGTGGGTCTTTCTTTGCCGTACAATGGAGGCGCTAGGGATAGTAGAATGTTGTGTTTATTTTAAATTGGTTGCAAGTATAATAACACCAATGTTCAGTTCCTACACAGCAAACTTTTTTCCACGTGTTGTATAGTTTCTAAGAGAGTAGCCAGTTCATTATATCGTCTTGTGCGTCTGGTTGTTTAGGTGTATTCGTTTGGACTGTTTCCAAAAATTGCATATCTAATCCTGTTTTGTTTGCTCCAGGGTTAGGATTGCCGCCAAGTCCTGACTGGAATGGTGTTGTATTATAAAAAGTGTTGTTTACAGGAGGATTAGGATCATCTCCAAGTCCCGACTGGAATGGTGTAGAATCATAAAAAGGGTTATTTGCCAACATTGGGTCAATCACCTAGACGCTAGTGAGAATCACGTAAGTTTTTCACTTGGGTTACCTCAACTTCGTTTGATGATACTCTGAGACTATTAGGTACACGGACAATATTGTTAGCAGGGTATACACCGGACATTGAAATAAGCTTTGCTTCCTAAATTAAAGTGAGCGATAATTCGAGTCTTTGATGTCGAGTCAATAACGCACGGTTGCTCCAACACCATCTGGACCTTCGATAATCGCAGAGCAGGTTTACTGCGAGGTGAATCAGTTGCACGAGGCTTTTTACGCTTTTTCTTTGTTCTTGGGCTGACAACCTCGGTTGCTGTAGTTTTATTGCGTGGAGTTTTTTTTTTAGGTTTCTCTCTGAAGAGGAAGAGCTATCTTCATTCACAAAGTCAACACTATCATTTAAAACACCGTCAAGTTTATCATATAGGGTAAGTAATAACCCACGCAATTTTTCATGGGCGTCGTCGCCGCCCAATTCTGTGATATGACTAAACAAGAGGTTGATATTTTAAACTTGTTTTGAAAAATTTAAGAAGTTGTTATTGATGCTTACTCTGTGAGCTTAACACGTTTTTCTGTTAGATTCGCTTTCAACTGTTCCTTTACATCGCTATCGACAGTATCATCACTATCCTCAGCCTTTAGTATATCCTCGAGAAGCGACATTTGAGATTTAACTTCGCGCATGAATTGTCGTAAATCTTTAGGAATGACGACGGCTACAAATGGCTATTAGGTTTGCTTAAATTATTAAAAACAAATAAACGTACACATTCGTGACTTTTCAAGCATATCTTTGCGCTACAAAACAAATGAGCAAATTACAATTTGAGATCTCATTACTTTTTTCTGGGTTTTTGATGCCTTTCCAGGCAAAGTAAGTGGAGTATAGTCGGCTTCTGTTGGTACTGGAAATTCACATCCTTTCTTTACAAGCTTTTGGTAAATCTCATTGAAGATAGGAAGCTCCTAAAAGATCAAAAAATGAGATTTTGTGTTTTATTGTAAAACCGGTAAAAAAAAGCCGTACATCCGGATGTAGTGGTCCCCATTGCATTATAAGCATCAGTGCCTTGTCTATGATTAGATTATCCCAAACTGAATCGCTCTTTTGCTTCTTCTACGACAAGTGTAAGCGAGGTTTGAAGTAACGACTCGGTGTCACCTTTTTTTTTGCCAATTTTTTCATAACTGCCATAAATTCTTTATTACCAACGGCACGTTGAAACTTTACTCCGCAGCTCTTAACACACGCTTCAACTACCTGAACAAGCATTTTAGTATTGAGAGTTAAAAAATCAGACAAAAGCGTACATGAAGCGCCAGCCATATTCGTTTCTTTGCCTTCTTATCTGAGAGGACAATCTAAACGGGTAATCATTTTAACCACCTGTTTAATTCAATTCTTACCTGTAACACGTTCACTACGAGAGGTGGAAGGTATCTAACGCGCCATAAGCAAAATTTGCGGATCAGAAATGGCGTACTTTATGTGCTTATTTGTGAGGTCTATGATTAATAATATGATATCCCAAGGCGGAGAGGCAAGCTAAGGGGCTGTTGTTATTTGGAACATAAACGTATACTGTACTTTTGCATGCGTCGCTTTATTTATGAGGCTTTGAACCTTTTGAACGTCTCTTTGGTCTGGGTAGTACGACATGTCAGTATTTTCAATGTGTTACGTGCATTCCTCACCGTAGTGAAACAATTGGGTTTGGGCCTTTTCACTCATATGTGCACTGTGTTCTTTTACAAATGGTAATTCTCGAAGTAGGACTGACACAACAGGCTATTGCTGGTATAAAAGTAGAAACCTGTTGTTTTGGGGTTTTGTCGGGCCTTAAAAGAACAAACCAAGAATTCAGCACTAATCAACAAATAGCCCGGGATTTATTCACAGAAGTTTTACTTGCGCCTAAGGTTTTGTATTATAACCTTACTGTTTAGGTGGATATCCTTGACCCTGTGGTGGGTAGCCTTGAGGGGCACCTTGAGGAGGGTAACCTTGGCCTTGAGCGGCACCTTGAGGAGGATAACCTTGGCCCTGCTGATAGCTCGGAGCACCCTGACCCTGTGGTGGGTAGCCTTGAGGGGCACCTTGAGGAGGATAACCTTGGCCTTGAGCGGCACCTTGAGGAGGATAACCTTGACCTTGAGGAGGGTACGGACCGGCCTGAGATGGGTAACCTTGAGGAGCCTGTTGTGGTTGAGCGTATCCTGGAGTACCTCCAATAGTTGGGCCGGTGGAATATCCTAAAGTACTTGCGTTAGTGTAAGTATAGTTATACAGATGCTTGCCTTGGCCTTGTTGAGGAGGATTTTGTGCGCGGAATTGTTGTGGTGGAGGTCCTTGACCAGGAACTAGAATAGATTTAGTAACGAATTGGTAACGTTTAGTCGTACTTTGATAGTAGTTAGCTCCTTGTCCGACAGGTGCGTTTGGCTAGATTGGATTTCAGTGTTGAAGAAGAAAGAAAAAAATATCGTAATGACGTACACCTGGCACATATGATGATCGTTCTCTTGATAATTGCTGTTGCTGTATGTTTTGTAATTCTTGAGCAGATGGTGCAGGAAGAGGTTTGATATGATGCTTCTTCATGTATGATGTCAATTGACCTATAAGCAGTTACTTCAAACTGAAAGTGTCATCTTTTTTGTTTTACCTGGAACTTCAGCTAAAGTATCAGCAGCAAGACGAGAAAAGTGTTGGTTCTTGTACTTCCTGAAAGGGACAAACTGAACAATATCACGTTCAGCCACTCGGCTTCCGCTTCTGAGTAATGAGTCATCTGCATCTAGGGCGTCCATTTTACTAAAATCAGCGCCACCAACACCAACAATCACGATAGATAGTGGTAGGTAAGAAGCACCGACAATTTCTTTTACGGTTTTAGCCATATCAGTGATTTCACCATCAGTAACAATAAGAAGAATAACATATTGTTGGATTTCTTTAACCTACAAGGAAACAGTTAGAAATATATTTCTTCTATTTACAAAAATTGTATGTACGTACGGCATCATATTCTTTGGCTTCACTAGCTGCACGTTTAATAATTTCTGCAAAATTTGTTGGACCATAAAGTTTTACATGGTCAAGTGATGCATGGTAGGCATCAAGTACACCTTTAACCTAAATACGAGTTAAGCAAACTGTTTTTCAAGAGATGTCATCGTACACCATGTACTTCAGGCTTGGAATCATTGAAATTAATTGGGAAACAGTGAGATACTTTTCTACGCATGTGTTAGTACATTGTATCATCGTGTGATGTTGTGTACCCATTAGGAAGCTTGGCTCCGAATCCATAAGTAGGAATCATCTACAATTTAATTAAAATCTGCAATACTTCGTTTTTGATTAGTGTACTTGATCATTATCATAGGCTGCTAAGATATCACCAACTGCTAGAATTGCCTACGCCACAAAATTAGTTGTATAGTTTTTTAATGTATCATCAGGAAAAAAAATTACCTTTGCGTATTCATTTGGTTCATATGGATTCCTGTAGTGAAGAGAATTGGCGTAACGAGGGTCACCTTCAAACATGTCAGTAATAATAAAAATCATATCCAGACGCACCATTGGATGCAGTGTAATCGATAGCAACAACAAGATTAATCTGACAACCACCAACAATGAAATCTAATAAAAATAAATTAAAATGTCACTATTTTTTTTGAGATTCCTGTCGCGTACCTAAGAAGGAGTGTTGTTGAATAAAGTCCATCTTGTGAAACGTAATTACACCGGAGTTTTTGTATTTTCGTTTTCTTTGCTTCTTAGCGTTGATCAACGCATGTTTTGTCTTTTTTTTCAAGTCATTTATGGATGCTTTAAATTCTCCAATATAATCAGGATTACCAGACCTGTTCCAATCGTAGCATTGAAACAATAGTGTACTGTAGCTAATTAGAATATTCACAATAATAGGATCGATCAAGGTACCGTGTAAAATCGCCACCACACAACTTTGAAGCAGGAATCTCGAATTCACGCCATTTTGGGTGCAATGTTTTACGTATGTACTCAGTTCTGTAAAAGTGATTTAATTATTTAAAAATCAAGTAGGGTCTAAGTACCTGTGTACTACAGTGTAACTTCCACTGCTGTTTGCTCTGGAAATTTGCATGTAAGGATCTGATTTACCGAAGGTGTCTGAAGGGAATGTTAGCGTTATCAAGTTAGTTTAGTTGGGTTTTTTCTGTTTTAACCTTTTTTGTCCAAGTCTGCACCAGAAAGAAGAAAGCGGAGATTTACTTTGAGAGCGCTTTGTTCTTCAGCAGATATTATAATAAACCTATCATTCACTAGTTAGCCTTTAAATAAGTCGTTTAAAACCTTACCCGTTTTTCTTCCGACGGTTATGCACTAACTTTTTTGTGAGTCTCCCACCTTTGCTACCTGGCGCCTGTCAGCTTCATTTTTACATCTTAACGTACCAACAATATCACCAATAGTTACAGTTGTTTCGCCAATTAATTGTTGTTGGTCTACACCACCACGAGGCTTATCTACGTCTACAACAACAAATCGAAGCTTTTGAACTTCTTCAAAATGATAATCGACTGGAATGGATGTAGCGAATTTTGGTTTCAAGGTATCGCGTATCATCTCGGTTTTGCCAACCTTCCTAAATTTTTTGTCGTTTGCGTCTTTTAAAAATACATAACATTGCGGGTCGCTCTTAGAACCAATATCTACACATATGTAAGGGGCGGGGAGGTATTTTAAAGCGAAGTATACCTAAATCGGCCAGTTCTAGAATGTAAGTGAGCTCCAAGTGCTGCAACAACAATCCGTACCATAACATTCGATGCTAATATCCAATTTAGACGTTGGTCCATGCGGTTGCTGTGATAAAGAGTCAAATCTTCCGGGAGCGTTTCCAACGAAAGATTGGGAGTGAGAAGGGCCTGACATACTACGTCTGTTGTAGTTAAAGGGTCAAACTGGCCAAAAGTCGTGGTTCGTAAACACAATTAAAACAATGACCCGAACGCACTCAAAACTCTGGGATAGCACGTGAAGTTCTAGAAATAACTATACAAGGAATACAGAGCAATCATTGAACAGTAACCGGCAAAGGAAGTAAAGGGCATGCAAAGGAACTTATATTTAAATTTACAATGAAACGACTATTACCGTTTACCCTGTCCTTTCTTTTTCAACCCTTGTAACACGGAAAAATGTTTACTGCGTCTCTTCTTTGTAGACTCCTAAAACACGTTTTTAGTGAAAATCAAACAAAAAAATTGTAAGACATCGTCGGCTCTTACCTCTCTCTTGGACTCCTCGCGTCGTTTTCTCTTTTTGATGTTCTTATCTCTTTCTTTGTAGTAGTTGTTGTGTTTTCTGAGTTCGACATGTTTAACAGTCTTGAGAAATCGTAGAGCTAAGCAAACAAAATCAGTTGTCTTGGATTCTTCACGTTAAACAAATTTCGTACCCTCTGCTCTTTCTTGTTCCCTAGGATCAACTTCGATTTGTGGTCTTGCATTCTCGAAATCATTCTCATAACGAAGAGTACTCTTTTTAACTTCTTTGTAAGGTAATTGTTGGAGAACACTCTGCACGACGTTGATTAGTACAAGTAAGATTAACTAAAACTAGTACCTTTGGTGCTTTAACTCTTCCCTCTCTATATGTATGCGTAGGTACTTCCTAACACCAAGCATTAGATGTCAGTCTCTCACATAAATCGGTTACCTGTTCGTATAATGAATCCTCTTTCTGTGGGATCGGTATATTACGGCCTCTACGCAACTGGTACACTGTTCGCGCTCTTGGACCTTCCCAATTTGCTTCTGCTTCATGAAGAAGGGAGCAAATAGGATTATAAAGTTTAAATGGTTCTATTGGAAAGTACGTTCGCAAAAAGATAATATCTAAGGAAACGTAAGATCTGCATGTTTTTTTTTATGAGGTACCAGATGGTAACAGTCCTGCTTCGAACTTTGCACGGAACATGCCTCTTTCTCCCTGTTTAGAAGTTAGTACGATGGGAACTTGGTGTGACTCTAGAGTCGTACCACTGCACGTTTAATAGCACCTCTAATTCCTGCGACAGTACGAAGCTGAGCGCCGTGGAATTTTGACACTTCAAGACGGCTTGAAAACATGCCTGGGTAACAAGTTAGTTTTGCAATTTTTTTATACAACCAATACCTTTAACAAATACAGTTGTCTTTTTAATAGTATCAGGAAATCCAATGAGTTTAAGCTTTTTAACAATCGCGTGCTTCTTGTTTACATCTAATACAACGCCAGATAAACTAGTACGGAAAGATGCCTTTGCACCTGATTAGCAAACAGTTTCAAAAAAATAAAAAAAAGATGTTAGTACTTGATTCTTCTCAATGTTCTGGAATCCCACAAGACCAGTTTGTGGTGCAGCAATAGGTCCCCAAAATGTGGCCAAACAGTGAATGTGTTCAGGTGTGTATTTCAACATGCGATTCTTTCCAGTGGCTTCGCTTATTACAGAGTATACTGGCATTGTTTGGAATCGTCTCCATCCAAGAGATATAACGAGAGGATCATGTGACTTCAATATCTTTCTATGCCATCTGTGCTTACGGACACGAGCCTTAAAATAAACAGTAAGAAAATCTTCAAGAACATCTTTAATCTAAATACCTGCACAAAGCCTAGTCGGTCTTCGCCCTGCAGCAAACCTCCAATAACTAGTGGTCTGTACGGAGAAAAGTGTTGTACAAATTCGCAAGGTATCTTAGATACTGTAACTCTAACATACGTTCCAGCTCTAAAGGAATATATTAGAAGCTTCAGGAGATTTTGACATTTGCTGATTATACGCACGGGTAACCTTCCACCTTGGCACGCTCTTCTGGGCTTAAATGCGCAAAAGCTGTTCTGTTCTTGTCACCTTGTTTGGCATACTGTGCTTTGACATGTCTGTAATATTCACCTGGCTCTGGTGCGGCTCCTTGTAGTTTATCATACTCAGCATCAAAAAGCGCCTTCAAACGCTCCTTTTTCTTCATGCGTTTCTTGTGCTTTCTGTCTTCTTTTTCCTGATTCATTTTAGCGATGTATTCTTCTGTCTCGTTGTGAACTGGAATTTCTTCATCTAATTGCTAATGTTAGAATTGGATTCATGTACTAGTAAGAGGCATACCACTTTCTGAGTCACTAGAGCTCTCATCAGAGTCATAGATATCAGCTTCTTCGGCTGCTTTAAGTGTTTTCTTTTCAATATCAACAAAGCCCTTTAACTCCTCATCATCATCTTCTTCTTCATACCAGTCAATTGGTACAAACTTAGAGAGAAGGAGTTCTTCCATCTACGAGGGATTTATTGGTAAATTTGAAAACAAGTAATTTCGCTTACCTCTTTGTGCATTGAAAAATCGATCAGTTCATCATCAGCAATAGTATGTCTGCTTGATTCAAGCTTATTCTTGTCATCTTCACGCTTCCAGCTATTCATATTCAACACCCACTTGGAACGGCGTTTGTCTTCTAAAGAAGAAATTTAGGTTGGCGTCTCGACATTCTATGACGTACCTTTCTCTGATGAATGACTTCTTGGATCACCATACACAAGAGCCTTCAAGTCCACTGGTTTGAAAAACTTTTTAGCTGCTTTTAGAACATTATTTTCGCGCCAGCGCAATGTCTTGTCTTCGTTGTCTTCAGTGTCTACTTTCATCGGTTTTGGAAAGCTAATGTTCTCTTCAGGTTCATCAACATCCATAGGAGCTATATCAGAATCTTTGCGCTTTTGTTTACTTTCACGATCTCTTTTTTCTGGCCATGATGGCTTGCCAGTTAATAACTCTTCCAAGGCATCATTCTTTGGCTTGATGGTGTTCTTTGCCTCATCACGCAGCTGTGCTTGTTTCTTTTTGGCGAGTTCTAAAAGATCATCTTCGTCACTGTCATCATCTTGTTGCATCATATTTACAATGTTTAAATCTAGTTCACTGTCAAAATCTTAAGGCAACAAATCAATACGAACGTACCAAGAGGATTCAATGTGTCATCAAATGCCAATTCTTCTTTTTCTTTCTCGTCATCAAAGTACATACGTCTACGATCACCAGAAGCAAGAGCAGCAGATCCTTCAATCAAATTAATTGAAGCATTCTGAAGCTGAGTATCCAACTCTCTATTGATTTCTGTGTTTCGGAGTTCCTTGACCATTTTTTCTCCTTGACCAAGTGGTCGCGAGCCTAGACATTGAATGATTAGTTGCTGCAACTATATATTTCTTGTATATCTATACCTGGTCCTCCTGCTGCCTCTGTTCCAGCCATCTTAACGTAAACACCACTCTCATCAAAGAAAATGTTGTTAAAGTCAGCCATTGGCGCGTGAATGACACGTTGTGCCGCTGAAACGCTTTTTCTTTCTCCTTTTTTTGCTCTAGGCGTCGGCTCCTCCAATAGTTTAATTTTCTCTACTCGGAAATCGCCACAACCAGGAACATGAATTTTTTGGTTTTCCTTTAGGTTAGTACCATGCACATAACCGAAAAACGCGGCTGTTCTATCACATTTAGGGTTTATACGCTTTGCTTCAAAGTCAGTTAAATCCTCAACACTAAATCCGTGTCAAAATAAAATAATATAGACTGAAGTGAAGGTACCGATCTGCTAGGATATATGGATGGCTAATCTGCCATCTTAAAGGCCTGGACTTTATGCCAGATAGAATGTGGGCAAAATTACGGACTTCAACGTATGGATAGCCCTAACTATATTAAAAAGCTGCTAAGGAAATGGTATCAATAGTACCTTGTTTATCAAACCTTGGAAATGAAATACTCTAACTCCATTAAACAATTCCTTCTCCATTCTCTTCTTGATTTTATTCTTTGACTTCCAAACTCGACTGATACCCTAAGTTCTCTTTAAGTGGTTGAAGCGAATACGTAGACAATACGTACATCTAATTTATCCATGTGTGTAATAAGACAAACTACTTTTGTGAAACCAGTGTTTTTCAGGACATTGATAAACTCAAATGTTTCCTGTGACATGTCATTTAGTACTAATTGTCAAACATTTTGTGTACCATCTCAAAGCCGAAAGAACCATCTATCATGAGCACTACTACGTCACAGACTTTAGCCATATCTATCATGGAATTCAAATCGTTTTTAAGTTCCATAAACGTCATTCTAGCTTTACTAGTAGCTACAACTGTGACGGGTCCCTATTGATAGTTAGGAATAACAAATTTTTTTGTGAATTGCTTACTTTGACCGTTGAAATGTGCTGGCGCGCGTAGTGATACACAAGACCGCGTATAAGCGTTGTTTTACCAACCTATTGATTGTATTAGCCGTGATAAATTATTTTGTATTTTACTACAAACGTACACCCTGAGGTCCTTGAATAGCAACAATTAATGGCGGTGGGTCAGCTGACTTCCTGTCAGGTAGAGGAATGTTGTATTTACGCTCTTGTGCGTTCATGCGATGCGTTATCATGCGTCGCATCTTATCTGGGTTGGCAATGGAGAAAGCCTGTTAAAAAAATGAGTAATCAAGAATAACATAAGCGTTTACGAACCCTGTTGTTGTTCTTTTGCTTATGAACGGCATCTGGGTCTACACCTTTTTTCTTGAGCTGTTCTCTTTTTTTCTTTTCCGCTTTTTTACCAACAATGGACGTGCGGTGAGCCTTTCTGTCAGGCTTGGTGCTGTCGTCGTACATCGTAGCAAATTACGCTTAAATAGCTTTATATGTCTCCTTCCGATAATTATTTAAGTTTACAACGCCTATACAACAACGTTTGAAGCCATTAGGTCAATTCAATTTATTTTGACTCAACCTGGACTTTGCTAGTCTGAAATTTAGATAAATTTCGCACTTTTTTCGTGTTATTCTATTTACATGGCTAATGTTTACACCTTCCCATTAGCGTAATCTTCCAAATACAGAGCGTGATTATTAATATAGCGGCTGTACTTTTGTTTCAGTGGGTGTCCATCATAGTATGCAATCATAGCGCATGCTGATGCCTTACGGATGAAAGAATCAGCTTCAACTGCCTTCTTCATCATTACAGCCCAATGAAATCCATTATAGCACGTGGAGACGAGGACAAATGGATTTATGATCCCCTCTATAACTAGATGTCAACATACTTCAATTAACAAAGTATCATACCTTCTTTAAATAACGCAATTAGTTCCGTGGCAATCGTCATGCCTCTCTTTGGGTCGTCTGCCATAGCGAGCTTATATTGCAAGTCTTCACAGCAATTCCGCCGCCTGTCACTCGTGGCTGTATCCTCACAGGAACAAAGTGAGCAGACACATTTAAAACCAAAGTTTGTTTTTAGGTTATCTCTCCTGTTCTTGGTGCTTGTTATTGTATTTTCAATGTACGAAAATGACAGAGCATCACCAACTGTTATAGTCTTGATTGCATACAAGTTCTTGGTTTTGGTGTTATCATCCCACGTGTTGATACAATTAGGGGCACAAGAATGGTTGACTCGTGCTAGTTTGATGCACAAGCAAGCCACGGATGGTTTATTTGTACCCATCCAATTTGTTCTCACGACTCCAGACATGGTCTTTTTGCCTCCTTTCTTAACGTATTGGTCGTGCAATTTTAACACAGCAGGTGGAAATGTGCCCTTAGAAAGAAGACCCGCTGAAAACTCCTCCAAAGAAAATACCACAGCTGGTTTCTCAGAGAAAATAATGTCTCCTGGCTCATAGTCTCTTGTAGCAATTACGCCATAGCCTCCTGGAACAGCGCAGACTTGCATAATTCCGTAAAAAAAACTCGTAGTACTTACAATGGAACCGTGTGACACTAGCAACCAATATTGACGTAATTGCTACACAGCTTATCGTAAACTCGTGGTACTTTCTCTAAACGGCGTCAAAGTTAAGCCAGGGAGTATCAAGGCAGCCTTAGCTTGGTTTTGTCTCCATTACTTACGTTTGTAGTATTTTATATGACGATAGGTAAGTGGCGTACTTAACAAGCAGCGGTTGAAACTCTCGAAAAGTCAAACTGTTTACAATTGTAAAGAAAATTCAACTTTTTTATGTTAACTCATTCACGTGATGGTTACTAAACCTTGAGTACGCCATTGATGTTAGTTTTTCATGTGCGTATGGTCACGATTGAACCTTTAACAAATAGCGTTAACATGGTTATTATAAAACGTTAGTTCCTGTATTTTATGTATGTTACCCAATAACGATATTTATTATCTACTTAAATTTTTTGTTGGTTCTACCCATTACATCAGCATGCACTCTTCATCTTTCTCCCAAAATCCTCGCTGACGTGAATTTGAATACATAGTTTCTCCAACTGGAAGCATGGTCAACCACAGAGCAGCCATATCGCGAACATCTGGCTCTGAGAGAAGTTGTTGTGTTTCGATATCCGCTTCCTTTTTTTTGTGAGTTCTCATTAAAATACGATGACAACGCACTTGGATACCAAACAGTAAAGTCTTGATCTCTAAAACTCGCTTCACAAACTGTATTCTCCGGCTACGAAAGTGTCAAAAGACAACCAAGTCCTGAATGGTTCAAAGTGTTAGTACCCAATTTGTTGTGTTTCTTTGGATGTCTGAGCGAGACGTGTATAGATCAATAGCAAGAGAGGGCAGTAGCCAAAGCGGTTTAGAACATTATCTATCAAAATTAACAATAAAAAAATCCAGGCTTTACTCACCTGCTGCTTCCTCTAACCATCGCACACAGTCATTGAAGTGGTTTGAGGAAAAACGTTGCTGTGCCATTACAACCTTATCGTATGCAATCAATCCCTAAAACAAGTGAGCAGTATATAACGCGATACCACAGTACTTCAGCATATCCCTCTCCTAGCGCCAAACCAGAGTTCATGCGCATAGCCTAAGCTTATATAAACACTACATTACAATTTCATTTCGAACCTGAGATATTGCCTCCCAAGCTCTGGTGTGTTCACCAAAGCCAATGTGCATCTTTGTGAGCCACTCTAAGTCCTGTGCAACTTCTCCATAGTTCTCAGGAGTCTCCTTAGATCTATACATAGGCGTTAACGGGTAGCCCAGATTACCACAATATTTTTGGTACCTGTAAACAGCTTTGTTGCTGTCGAGACATTCATCAAAGCTTGAAAAGTATGTCAGTGCGAACTATTTACACATGTCGTACAATTGCTTAGCTTTGTAAAGATTTGGCCCTTCAGACAGTATTTCCAAAATGCCCATAAACCTTAGAGCCCGTAGAGTCCTGCCCTTTTGTGCTATGAATGCCTCAACAACTTGTGTGGCCCTATGTATTCGTGTGAGTAGTATTTTCGCAATAGCATAATAAATACATTGTTGGCTGCCCTATGTGGAGGTACAATAGTCCGTCTACGATGAGTGAATCGTCCTGGAGTTCATGCTCGGTCAGAGGCACAGGAGTGTTATCCTCTGAACAAAGACGTCAGTAACACATTAAAAAAAAAGATAATTTACCGAGATGACCGTGACACCATGCTTTAATAATACGCATTGTTGGATCAATGGTGCTTATAGTTGTCAGCAACATAATAGTTGATAAAAATCCTTAACTGGTATATTTGTCGCAGAGATTCAAAGTCTTCTGCTTGCATCCAATATTTTTTGGATGAGTTTGTTTCTTCATTGAGCGGTTTGAACTTAATACCAACTTGTTTGTCTCCTTGCTTTGAAAAATCGGAAGCCTCCCTGTGAATAGTTAAGTGTTATTGTATGTTACGCACAATGTACCTTTCAAAATAAATCTCAGTTCCTTCCTCTTTGTAGAAAGCGTGCAATTTAAGTTTCATTTCGAGCATGATGTTAAAACAAGCAGCTAAGTTTTCAGCTCCTTTTGGAGATATAGCTCTTCGTTTGCCAAGAAGTCTGATCTTTCCAAGCGTTGTCTGTGCTTGGAATATGCCATGATACAATGCAAGACCTTCAACAATTTCCTACAGGGCGAAAATTAACAAGAAAACAAAAAGTACAAACGCACTTGTAAAAAGTCTAGCAATTGATCAAGCCAGATATGATTAAAAGTTGGCTCTGGAACGTTCCAACTAGTGAATATAAAGAATAAATTTCACATGCACTGACGTACCGTAGAACAAGGCCTCGTAGATTATATAGCGCTCTATTTTTGCACAGTGGGATGACACTTTCGCGATATTGAATTGTTTGTTGTAATTTAGAATGTACTGCTGAATTGTATGTATCCCACATGTGTTTATCACCGTATAAATAGCAGGTTTGTCTTAGCATTTTAGAGAGCTTCTTTTGATGGTTGTAGCGAGCAATATTTTGCCATTCGAGAACTTCAGAAATGTCGCCTTGTTTATTTAAATTAGCAAAAGAACACGTGCGTTTTATGTTACTTACCAATTAAGAATGGCTCTCTCAATGGGTTCGAGTATTGGTCAAGACTTATACCTTTAGGACATCTGTACATTGTAAATCCATCGACAGTAAAGATCTACCGTTGTATTTAGCGACTGTTTTTTGTTATCAAGCGAGTACAGTTTCTCCAAGAACAAAGATCTTATTTGCAAATAATTCGCTGAGTTTCATTCCCCATGTCATTGTCCCTTTGTTCTTGTCCTTTAATATGATTCCTACATATATATGAGCAATGTTGCATTGTGACACGCCCTACCAAATTTTATTGGCCCATACAATCCCTAGTACAATGTTAGAACAACGAGCATTGAACCTAAATGTTATACCATTTGTTCTCTTGCCATGTCTCCCATTCCAAATATCATCCACTTAGTAGTTGCCGGAGGCAATTCTTTCAAGCAATCATCCAAGATACATTGCAATATACCTTTTGATATTAATTATTTTGACAACATGTATTCGTAGTTGTCGTACCTCGTATGCTGTCTGTTAGGTACTTCATGATTTCTTCTGGTCTTTGTTTCTCAGTGATTTTGTCCTTTGCCGTAGACCGCAATCGCTGTAACGTAATTCTATAATCCCAAAAAGGTCCTTATGTATACGTCAATCGTAACCAAAGTTGATATACTGGAGCTTACCTTTTTTATTAGGTGATGCTGGCACAACCTCGAAATCTGGAGTAAATACTTGTTCTTCATGCACGCCATTTGCTCCGTTTTGATCAGTTGAACCGTTATCACTCAAATCAACAGGCTGGAAGTTATCGTCTTCCTCATCGCCCTTATCCACACCGTTTTCTTCTTTGGAAGGAATAATGGGTTGCTCAATGTTCTCATCTAGTGCTGTGGGTTCCTCAAATTCAGGCTCTTGATTAAATTTATAGTCTTTTTCGTATATTTCGCGCTGTTCTATGGCTCTGTGTATAGGCGTGTAGATATCAACATTATGGGAGTTACACGATACAGCGTCATTGGCTTTGATGGCTTCTTGCTTCTCAAGCTCTACAAGAAGTTGTACACATTCATTCTAAAAACGGTAGTCAGTAAACCTTTACAACGCTGAGCGCTCACTTGATGATCATGTATCCCTTTGTATTCTTTACCAGTTGCTTCTAGGGACAGTGAAAGCTGAATAGCGCTTACATAATCTATACAATCATTAGATAAGGTCAATGAGTAAATATACAACCAGCCATAGCCTCAGCAAAGCGATAATTGGATAGCAACCTCCCTCGCTAAAAGTACAGAAAATTATACGATGTTCAATTTTTAAGTGATCACGTGCCCGAATTAACAGTGGTAAAACTTTCGGAAAATTGTTTCTGGCGCCCGTTATATCCTTGAGGAGAAATTTTTAACGGTTTTATTACGTAAGAAAGTAACGTACCTGTGTGGCAACATCAACTACATTCTCATGGAACTCTATAAACTCCCTGAAAGGCAAACTATTTATCACTCTTGAAAAAGACCCAACCCACATCAGGAATACTTGAAATGCGTTTCTCCTTGTATCAAAGTCAGCGGAAAATTACTATGAAAGTACTATACCTTTTATCGACTACGCTGTCCGCCAATCTCTGCCATATTTGCTTGGGAGGAAAATTTGCAAATTCGAGAGAAAATTTTTCTTTGACCTGTCACGAAGATGTTAACAGTTAGGAAATCAATGACGCCGTACCATCTCGTGTAAGTGTAAAAAATCGCTATAGCGTTTGTCCTACAGAAATGTCAGATATTGGACCTAAACGCGAAGTCTCAACGTACAATAATCCAGGTTCTGCCTTCCCTAGCGTTTGAGAAGCGGACTTCCCATTGAAAAACCTACCAAGCGTTATTTTTAATCTTAAAGATGCCGTACAGTATATTGGTTCGGTACAACCGAGAATTTAACCTCCTACACGTTTGTTAGTCAAGGCGTCAAAAGATTGCTCACCTTATTTGAGTTGTAGCCTAAAAACTGAAAGCTGAAAGCCTCATTCTCCATGACGTGCGGTGTTTAGGCAGATGGAATTTTCGTGCTTTTTGTACTTGACACCTATTCGCTGACACAATTATAAGCGCAAGCGCACTACAGGGTTAATCACAGTACAGATTTGACGTTGCTTTAAGCGAACATATTTAAGTTTTCTTGTTCAAAACTGAAAAAAGAAGTGTAAGCGAGCAAAAGGAAACCACAACGCGACTTGCACTATGCAGCGTAATTTTAAGGTAATTGTTCAAACATTCGCTCATTTTTTCTCACTTTTATTGAAGTTTTCCAACTTTCTTGGTTGCCCGTACAGCGGAGGGAACATGGTATTTACACCAGAGGGGAATCATGTTATTGTTCAAGCGAGCAACCGTATATGCGTATACGACCTAAAAAAGTACCGTACACGCCTTTTTTCGCGTAAATTAACATCGTCAGTCATTCATGCCACACATTACCTTTTGAAAGTTGGCAAAACATACGCTACCTTGACGTAGCGCCAGACGGACAGTCAGTATTTACTTTGGATGAAGGTGAGGGAAAAACGGAATGACAAACGTTAACCATCTTGTAGGCCCTGTTATATCCTGTGTCAGCCTAGCGTTTCGCGTACCACTATACTCAGCACCAATAAAATGGGCGGGCAGTCCAAGGCATGTGACACCATCCATTGCAGCACCTAATGTAATATAGGTGCCTCAAGATATCTCCAAATGGCAAATTAATTGCTCTTGCACTCGGTCGCTTCCTCTGTGTCCACAAATTACCAAAATATGCTCTTACATTTAGACCACTTCGTGCTGCATACTTTAGAACAAAAGCCTTTGGTGACGACATTATACACATGCGCTGGGATGCGAGTAGCACGTGCGAAAAGACATGTAATTACAACTATAAACTAAACATTGCGTAGATTTATCACAACGACAGTGCAAGCTGTAGGAACCTTTATTGTTGATATAAGAAAAGGAAAAGCAAAGGCAGTGCACTCGTTTTATCCAAATAATACCCCACTTGCAAGTTTTCACTCGGAAGACAATCAAAGAGTATCCACAACCCGTCCAGAATTTCTACTTCTAAAACAACTTTACCTTAACATCCAAGATGTACATAGTAACAAAATTTAAAGGCATAGCGCGCTACAGCATAATTAAAAAGGTAAGTCACATGTGCAGCTACAGTGACTAATTTCCTGTTGTAGGAAGAGGCTGGGCAAGTTAAGCCAAATATAGATGATAGATACAATGCTCTAGATGAAAAGGAAGTTATATCTTTTGATGATCACCAATTTGTATTCGTAGATAGGCCAAAAGAGTTTCAGAGAGGTAAGCTATTGATGTTTATTATTCAAGTTTTCACCAATAATATAGAGGGCGTAAAGGCTACATGTTGTGATTTTTACAATCACTCAAATTTGATTGTTGTCGGTTATGATGACGGGTACATTTTTAAGTCCCATCACGCAACATGCTTATACGATTTTAGCGTTTTCCGTATTTATGACATGGCTAATGTAACGGCACTTCAAGAAGTCCGTGTTGGCTCTACTGGCATTGATACTGTAGCAATTAATTCAACAGGACACTGGATTGCTATTGGATGTGCTAAACGTGGTATTTTCCAAGTTTGGGATTGGCAAGCAGAAAGGCGTAAGTATTATTGTTTATTTCTTCTTTTTTTCGTTCGCGGGATCAGAGCAATCATATCAAGAATTTATGTTTGTTTATAACTTGCGATATATAAAAATCGTCAAAGGCGGTGTTAGCTAGTCAATTAAGCCATTTGTCAAGCTTTAGATGCCTTTGACACATTTTGACACCTGTCACAATTTTGTCATTTTGTGGACATTTTTTGTCTAGTAGTTTAGCTAGTATCCTTACCATGTTACTATAGATGTTATTAAACAAAGAGGACACAAAGGCGACGTTCGCAGCCTTCAGTATTCTCCAGACGGAAAATATGTTATATCTGGTGGCTCAGATGGAAGATTGAAAGTCTGGAACGCAAACAATGGGTTCAATTTCATCACGTTCAAAGGTATTAATTCAAAAACTCAATAATTTGGAATTATTAACATTAACGTGAAATTAGATCACGATGCTCCAATCACTGGCGTAGCCTTTTCTATCAAAGGAAGTGTTGCTGTATCTGCCAGTCTGGATGGTACAGTTCGCGCTTTTGATATGCTCAGATACAGAAATTTCCGTACTTTAACATCACCACATAATGCACAATTCAGGTACGTGTAGTAATATTTTTTTGCTGTTCCCTCACATCTTTGTAGTTGTGTTGCTATTGATCCTGCTGGAGAAATTGTAGCTGCTGGAGCCACAGACACATTTGCCATTTACGTTTGGGATTTGCGTACTGGTAGACTACTTGACACATTGACTCGGCATGAAGGACCTGTTGTGTCTGTAGCGTTCTCACCTGGTAAGTTGTAATTCACATCAACAATCACTAACTAGTTTGTAGTTGGACCAATGTTATTGTCAGCAAGTTGGGATAAAACTGCTCGAACATGGGATGTCTATAAAGCCAATAAATCTCACAACGATATTTTCCAGGTTAGTTTTGTGCAGTAGCATCATAATTGCTAATTATTATGATAAGGTTAACTCTGAGTGCCTTGCCGTGGCTTGGAAACCTGATGGTAAACATGTCTGCACTAGCGATCGATCAGGAAATCTTACATTTTGGGACGTTGAAACAAGTGACACACTGGGTATCATTGAAGTACGTAAATGTCACATGAAAGGCGAACTTGCTTATAAATATTATTAATAGGGTAAACACGATATGGTAGGAGGTTGGGTAGTAGGCGACTTTAGGCGCCCAGAACACTCAACACGTACACAATTTTTTAACAGGTAAGCAAGCAGATACTTGCTACGTAACATGTTAATGAGTCAATAGCGTCCAGTATACCGCTGACGGTAATTACGTGGTTGCTTGTGGTAACACACGATGGGTATGCTTATACCACGTGGAGCAACGTATGCTCATCAAACGTTTCTGCCTTTCCCATAATCTTGGTTTTGGTGGTGCCTCGGATAGGTTTCCACATATGAGAGTTGACAATGATGTTGGTTTCCTTGACTTCATTGATGATCCAACAGTGGAAGAACGAGAGCACGGGTACTGTATTTTAGCAAACATAGTAGCAATTAATTAAAGGTTTAAACTAGAATTGATAACCAAAAAGATAAGTCTCTACCCGGTGTTAAGCAAGGAAATTACCAAGTCAAAAAGCTTTCACAAACTCTCATTACGTACGTTAGTTTATTTAGTTGTATTTATAGCAATCTTACTTGGATGTAGCGCACACGCCGTTGCATTTTCTCCAGCTGGGCGACAATTTTCTTGTGGTACACATGAGGTACGGTGGTTTCTTTTTTGGCATCTTGCCTCCCTCATCATTTTCACAGGGTTTGGCTGTATTTTCACTTGATGATGCAATGTTGTTCGATCCTTACAACCTTGATATTGACGTTACACCATACACAACATTAAAGATGCTAAAAAACGGGGAATACTCAAAAGCATTAATTGTGCGTGCTCTTTGCTACTAGTGGCAGCACTTACATAAAATAGATGGCATTCAGATTGAATGACATGGAGCTCGTGCGACGTGTATTTGAAGATATTCCAATAGATGACGTATCCATTGTAGTATCTGAACTTCATACAGCATACGTGGCTAGGTGCGTCATAGCTAGTGAGATCTTTTGCTGATTGATACAAGATTGTTGCGATTTATTTCGGAGTATATTGGCAAGTCTAGACATCTTGAATTCTCACTACGTTGGGTTGAACAATTATTTTTGTACCACGGGCAGTACATATCCCAAGAAGCAGAAAAATTACGTACCGTTATGAGACACTTGAAGAAAAACGTGCTACGACAAGGCGAGCGTTTAGCAAAGATGTACGCAAACAACTCTGGGCGTAAAATGCAAGTTACTAATGCATGTTTAGCACCAACGAAAATGGCTATTTATTGGAGTACTATGGTACAATGCAGCACCAAGTCTCCATCAAGGACGTTGAGGATGAAAGTAATGGCCTAATGGATATTGATGACGAAGGAGATGATGTTATGACTGAAGCACAAGCCAATGCTGGCATTCAAGAAGGAATCAACGCTGGGTTACCTGGATGGGGTTGAAATAAACAATAAACTACGTGAATGTAATTGCAAATTTAGAAAAGTGTTGTACACAGAAAACCATGCACAGAATACAAATACAGTCAAATGTAGTATTCAAGGTAGCCCTTATTTTAGTCGTAATTACAACAATGTCGCGGCCAAGGGGTTCGCGTAAAAAGAACAACGCACAGCCCGATCCATTATTTTCTGGTTTCAACGGCATAGCTGGCGTTACTATTAGCCAGGCCGGTACTGTACATATTAGCGGCCATCAACAACCGCAAAACAGCATGAGTTCGTTCCCACCAGTCCAGCACGTACCAGCAGTACAGCACCAACCAATTGGTAACTTTCAACCTGCTGGTTTTTCATCAGCACAGATGCCAGATTTTGAAATAGACCCAATGGGGTCGTCGCTAGGCATGATAGAATCAAACTTGTTCCCTCTGACATCTGAACCGGATTTTACAAGGTATTTAGTCTAATTACGTAATTTATAACGCTAACTTGGCGTCGTTTTGTTTTTAAACGATTAACATAACAACATTTATGAATTCTAATGTATTAGTTCATTAAACGACCTTGCGTTCTCTTCTGGGAACAGTATGACGCAGCTTGGAATCGGGGGCAATGATCTATCACAAGAACCAATTTTTAGAGCGCAACCCGGTTTAAGGACAGATACAACGCCTTTCCAACAATTATCACCAAGGTCACCTCACACAGCAGACACAGAATACACGAATGATATTCCTTCACCCCGATCAAGTACACTGTTTATTCTCCAAACTCTACGTCTTACCTTTAACCAGCCATGGAGCCTTTGACGCCGAATTCATTTACATTTTCTACACCAATGATTACAGTAGTAGAAGTATCAACGCAAGCTGTCAAACAACGCGTCACAGTACGTCCAAAATAAGAATTTATTAATCTGTCAAAAAATACCTGTAGCAGTTTCAAAAAAAAAAAAACTAGAGCCTTATTTGTCAATAGGAGATAGATGAGCGCAAGTCTTTTTACGAAAATAATGTTGTGCAATTGCGTTCTGCAGTACAAGCTCTAACAGAGCCATTCCAACAAGAGCCTTTCACGGAGGTAGTACGATACGGAAACATGCTCGCTGAAGAGGTGCGTTTATTTTTGCGAATGCGTTTTTAATTGAATAAAAGATAACACAATGGCTTGGACATTTAAAAGCACTGGTGGAGGGTGAGCTTTTATCGTATGGTGACTTCCAGTGCCTTCTAGAGACAAAACAAAAGCTAGAAACTGCTCTAGTGGAGACAAACCTCTATAGACAAGAGCTAGAGGAAATAAGTACTAACAAACACTCGTACGTAACAAAGAAAAAGAAACAACTTTTCGTAAGGTAATTTAATATTTAATTGTCTTACTTTTGCATAGTTTCCTTGCTAAACTTGTTATAACGGAACAACCATTCCCATGCCCAATACACATTAATAAACAAATGCCTGCTATAACAGTAAAACTGAAATACGGTTCGTTTGGCTCTTTTTTTTTTTTTCAATTTTTCCTTATTAATTTTTTGTTCAGGTGCACGTTGCCAAATACAGACAAAACAACCTGTCGTGGCCTATCTAATTAAAAACTTTACACAAAAAAGAAAAATAAAATTAGAGAATCAACAAGAATACCTTCAAGATGG
The DNA here is from genome assembly GCA_038496445.1 of Trichosphaerium sp. ATCC 40318. Lineage (NCBI taxonomy): Eukaryota > Discosea > Flabellinia > Trichosidae > Trichosphaerium > Trichosphaerium sp. ATCC 40318. Next base: position 221,141 of record JALMLS010000342.1, read on the forward strand.
CGTTGCACGTTTCTTGACAATGAAAATATTATCGGGTAAGACAGTTATTGTACTATTATTTTAATTCACTCTTAGGGACTCTTATGCGCATAGTAGCATTAAAGTTTACAATATCGGTTGATATGCAACGTGGTCAACAACGTATGACTAAAACAATTGAATCAGAACAGACGAAACCTACTGTACAGCCTTAAATAATTTTTTCTTTGTATTTACAAGTATTAGATCGCCTTGACACGTGAAAAACTCCAGTATACTGAATCCATGGGCAAACTTCTCGAAAAAGAGTTATTCTCCAGTACGTTCTCCATCACCAAAAACAGAAAAAAGTACTGGACCTCATTTTTCTAAAACGTTGTTTAGGCGCTGAAGGACCACAATTAGAGATACCTGTTATACTATTCTGTAATTATATTCAACGCGTGTTTTGTATTGCTACAGAGCAATCTTGTGAAGGCGCAATGTGTCTCTCTAGGTACGGTGAACCAAGAAATCTTATATTCCTTCCACTGTGGCGTACTCTTGCTTACCTATTTTTCTTCTACAACCAGATCTACGCTACAACGTATTGTTGAGGTTAAATTCAGAAAACGACTTGATAACCAAACAAAGATATCTATGAACGAATTCCAAGATTTTTGGAAATGGTTTGGTCCTTTCTTGCTCAAGTTTAGACGCATGAAAGATATGACTGCTATGTTTTTAACAGGTCTAATATGGCCTTTCATTAGCAAGGTACACCTAAAGGGAAGATTACAATCAGTTATTTAACGTACGTGCAGGACGAAGCTACAAATGTCTTAAACAAGTATCGTGCTGGTTGCTTTCTAGTTCGCCTAAGTCTATCAAAACCTGGTGGTATTGTTATATCATACCACTTGGGTAAAGATGATCGCCCAGTACGGCATTATCTCCTAAAGGATTCTGATATATACGGTACGAACGCATGCTTTTTGTCAATTTTTTTGCGTCACGTGCACTTTATGAGAAGAAAATTTTTATGACAAAGTCGTTTGACCTTATGATTTGACATTGGTTTTTAGAGGGTATGACAGTACCAGTATATTTGAGGAACCTTCACACATTTCAAAAGATTATAAGAACCTGGGAAGAACAGAGTGGCAGGCAGTGCGCCCCACTAAATAAATTAGTCGTACGTTAATCTTGGCATTTTTGTAGTTTTTTTTCTGATTGTAATAAGGCTTTGGATGTATGGATACGAGATGTACCACAAGCTGATTTGGATTCTTATGATGGTATAATTTACCACTTACCTAACCAAGTGTTGGGCATGTCCCTGAATTAATGAAATTAAATAAACTCTTGTACAATCACTTAGTTTTGTTTACCACCTGACTTGAAACAAAAAACCAAACATCACGTTTGTAGACAATTTATTCTATGAACAAATTGACATAGTATGTTACAGTCGTAGGACATGGTACAGTATATCTATTCGCATACAACTGGTACATCATAAGGAAATACCTCATCAGCTTCTCTGAATCCACCTGTGAGGTACTTCAATGATTCCTCAGAATCGTTGTTGAAGTATTCGATGGTGTGGTGAAACAAAGTAGCAAGAAGCTCGCTTCCCTTGTCTCCGTCAATACGAGGAGGTACATCAGGGGATCCATGTGTTGCAGGGTCTGCATTGTCGGCAACGAGCCAGTGGTTAGCACCTTCAATGTAAAAGGCCAAATTGTTGCTACCGTCTTCGTATCGGTTGTACCCCTTCATGAAGTTGTCGGTAGATGCAATACCACTGTGTAAATCGATACCGCCTCTGAACCAACCTGTAAATTTACCAGGGATTACGGTAGGGATAAAAGCTGGAGGTTGACCGCCGAAGTCGCCTGCGACGAGACCACCGTACTGAACAGCTCCTTTGATGTTCGTTCTGGAAGTGACATCAAATAGTCCGCAGCTAATCGAATAAGTGCCGTTGCATATGGCTGTGCCTTGTTCGTCTTTAGATACGCAAGTTAGAGCGTTGGCACCGCCAAAAGAGTGTCCAGCAAATATGATGTTGTCCAAGTCGACGTTAGGTTTCTGAGCTGGGTTGGCAACCCAAAAGGCTTCGAGTGCATCCAAGGCCGAGCAAGGAGCAAGGTTGATAGGAAATGGGAAAGGAGGGAAAGGGACGAATCTTGTTACGACTGCTACAACGTAACCTTGACTAGCAACGTTGGCGGCAAGACGGGAGTATTCGGAAGATGTGTTGTAGCCGCTGCCACCGCCAAGGAAGATCATCAAAGGGAAGTTTTGGGCAGAATGAGGGTAAGTTACGAAGATATCGTATGGTGTATCAGCTGGAGGCTCGTTTGTAGGAACGTCGTATTGGGTTGTCAATACAGAGTATTGAGGATTAAAGGCTGTTGGTAGTCCAAGGTCCTTGCGCTCAAAGAGGGCGTTGTTTCTTGTTGATAATGTATCAGATCGCACAAATCCTGAGAATTTAGCATTGTTGCGGACATCAGTTGTGCCGTTTACCCAAATACCTGACAAAAAACGGTAAGTAAAAAAGTTGTCTTCAAAGTCATGGTACCTCCACATGCTTCAAAGTCGTTTCTTGCAATCAAGTCTCCATAGATATGTAAGGTTCCTTTACAATGTGGAAAAGAAACTTCAGCATTGTTTCTGAGATCAAGGTTGCCGTTGATGATGACTCTTGCGTTTTCATCGAAAGTTAACTCTACATTGTTCCTTACAGATACGTCGCCGTTGATGATAACCACGGATCCAGATATGTGAGTAGACGATTGAATATCGTTAGGGAAGGTTTTGCATCTTGAACCAGAACCAATGCTTCTGAAGGACTGTAGAAAGAAGTCAGAAAAAGGAAGTTCCGAATATACGAAAAAGCCAATGGCGTACATTTGGACGAAAGATAAGATCAAAATTTATGATACGTGTTTCATTCGTGAAGGTCATGTTTTGTGTACGCGGTACAATGCCGAGGATTGTTTCGAAATCAAGTGCGTTTGAAGGGTCCAAAGTGAAGGTATTGACGTCATCAATATCAACTCCATTTCTGGTAACTACAGATCCGACAACATCCAAAGTTTGTCCGCTTGGATTGTTACGAAGATCAACGTCACCTTGTACAAAGCCATTTTCAAAAGCAAAGCCGTTTCTTGCTTCTAGACCGCCTGTAGATAGGAAATCACCAACAACACAAGCGTTGTTTCTAAATGACATATGTCCGCTTGTTGTAACAGCAAACTGGTCCAGTTGCTGTGCTTGTAGTACAACAAGGGCTGTAAAGAGGATAGTTATTGCAGTACAGACCATCTATCAAAGAGTTAATACGTCGTATAAGGTATAAGAATCATGTAGGGTGTACCTTAGTGAAGAGGTGTTGCAATGGATAGAGTAGTTTTGTGAATATAAATTTAGCAAAACAAACAGGGAAGTTTTTTTGATAAATGTGGACAAAATTTAAAGCCGGGAAATACATGGACTACGCTAGAAGAACTCTTTGCACTGGTACATATTTTGGACGCGCCTAGTTTTATTCAAATTCGAATTTTCGTAAAACTGTGCAGTATTTTTAAACGATTTTACTCGAAGGAAATCTGCGATGTCATAGGTATAGAAGCAGTGCTTCTAAAAGGAGCTCATTTTCATTCTATCGGAGAAACTTTCAAAAACAAACATAGTTCAGACCGCGGTACATATCTATTAAGACGCGAATCAACGCGCTTTACTGTCTCTAGCGAACTTACCTTCCCAACACAGTAATCAGGAGACAAGTACCGAATAATCAGACGCAAGCTTGTTTTCTAGAAAACTGAAAAACTTTTGGACTCTAGAGTTCGATAGAGTCGCGCTTCTAATACATAAATAGAATCTTGTGTTGATGACTTGCCAGAAAAAGTATTGTGCGATTTGCTATCTTTGATCATACGGTACTACCCTACCTTTTTCGTAATTACTCCACTATTTACAATACGTTGTCACAGTGCGTCTGTTGAGAAGCTACATAGAATGAAGAAACTCCATCAAAGGCTAAAATTATAAGTACACCAAAGAAATTGAACTGTTGCGCAAAAAAACGTTGGCTACCAACATATTTCTAAGCTCTCCTTGGTACGGACAAGAAGTAGAAGTGCAAAGGAAGGTAGAATAGACTAGAATATCAATTTGGTTTGGTGAAGAAATATGAGTTAACCACGTTCACAATGGTTCGAAATTACTTTCAATATTGCTCTATTCATTAAATGCACTAAGTTCTTACAAGCTTTTTTATTTAAAAATCATTGTTGGTACAACACGTGTCTCGGAAAAAAAAAACCAAGTGTCGCTTCGAATAACTTATTCGAAAATTGGTACATAATGTCCAATCTTGTCTCTTTGGTCCTGTTGTATGCACTCTGCAATCCATACAATATTCCTAATCTCTTGCTCCTTCAATCGGAAGTATGAATAGAACACACCATAACCAAACTGTTGGAAGAAACTGAGCTCGTGCAATTTCACTTCGTATTCGAAAAATGCGTCTTCAAGCGATTTATCTTCATCGTATTGGATCTGGTTAAACAAGTTATGGTACTCCTATTCCAATAAAACGTTAACACAACCGACCAAAAAAAAAAAAGAAAATGCGTACAGGAATATGAGCAAGGGATGCTTGGACTTGATCTTCGTCCTCAGCACGCTCCAATGATTTCACACCCTTGAGTAGAAGTCAGTATTACTCTTAACAACTATATTAATTACCTCTGGGTACAATTTACCGAGGCGAGGGTAAAGTACTACAACAGAATCTTTCTCGAGCTCTGTACCGAAAGAGTTAAGTGTGATATTCACAGAACGTCTGTCAGCTTCAAACTAGTTTGATTGTTAGCTAAAATCTAAAAAACCTCTATTGTCGTACTCCGAGGACGCGATGCATGACTGAATAAGTCTCTCCTCCAAGTCTCTTGCAAAATCTATCGAAATCTTCGAGGTAAGCCTTGTATAGAGTATTTCTGATTTCTTCAATGTGCTTTTCGTCTAAATCCTCTTTTTTGAGGCATCCAGCGATGTAAGGGCCTAGATAAACGATTATTTAAAATTATATTCAAGTGTCAGGTACTAAAACGCGTACCCAAAGGTGTATCGATGAGGACTTCCTTGTACAATTTTTCTGTAGTATCTTCAACAGTGATGGAACCCATAGACTCGAATCTACCCAAAGGATGGCATTTTTCTAAAGCGTAAAATCGTCAATAAAAAATATCATCAAAAACTATATTTATGTGACGTTTCGTACCCTTGAGCTCTTCAGGGTCTCTGTCGTGAAGTGTACCGGTAATCAAAAGTACTAACAATGATCAATAAGGGCAGAAATCTTAGATTTTTGTTTTTTGTAAATTTGTTTTTTTTTCTCGCTACAATTAAAATCCGGCTTGGCGCTACACCACGCGTTTGGGTTTCATTGTGTACGTACCAACATTGTCGATCATGTATGCGTATGAAATGTAGTCTAGGAAAGTAGCCAAAGGCTCCACGGCATTGGCACGCAAGTAGTTAAACTAAATGTGTTAGCGAGAAAGGCCAGTACCCCAAAAAATGCGAAAAAATTCTCTCACCTGTTCGACCATCTTTTCTGTACACTTTTCAGCTATTGTGGTGGTCTATGGTTTGTTAAATTAACGCTGTTACAAACAAGTCAGTACTTGAAGCGGCGATGGCTCATTTTCTAAAAAGTTGCCGTAATCTGTCTCCTGTAATTGTAGTTTCATATCTAGTGCCGTTTTAGCGAGCTGACGAGGGAAAATAATCGAGTGTTAAATTAACGCCAACAAGCGTAACGTACCTTCTAGGGACTCGCACTGCACCAAGTTCGCGTAATGTTCTTTCTCTCCTAGCAAACCAAGACGATAACCTCTTAGAATGCCCTCAAGGTATCCATCGTTTATGTTGAACGTCATCATAGACCCTGTAGACCGCGACATGGTGCCTGTGTCTTATTTTTGTGACTTTTGAATGTTAACGAACGACGCCTTGGTTTTTACCAGTTAAATTCCAACGAAAAATCGAACGTAAAGCACTTGCAGTTATTTGTCAAATGTCAAATGACAGCAACACGTTGCTCGTTAAACTAGTTATTAGATTCTTTGTATTTTTACACGATTACATACACTTTAAGAGTTGTAACCTTACAGCTTTTTTTTTCCTATCGTGCCCGTCGACAAAAAGGACACGACCGAAAATGTAGTACATTTGTATCGAATGCTGGCCACTCTTTCTTAGAGGAACCACATGCCAAGAAGCAATCCAATGACAAAAATGACAAGGTATATGAGATAGGAGGACATGCCAGAGCTAGGCTTGCTTGGCTGCTCATAAACTCTTGCAGGAGTCTCTTTTTTCCGTTGCCTCACTAAAGAGCGTATAAATTGGCGTTTAAAAACGTACAAGCGTAGTATTTAAAAAAAATTAGAAAGAAACGTACATCCTCCTGCTGCTAATTCTTTTTTCAACTTGGCGATTTCTGCTTTGTACTTCTCTTCTGTGGATGAAGACGATTTGCTTGAACCACCATTTGATTTCTATTGTGGGCATTTGAGTTAATCTCTTTGGTAAGGCACAAACGCAGTAGTGTTTTTGTGTACCCTTTTTGAGTGTGAGACAGACTCTGCTGGTTCGTATATTGATGCTGCTTCCTCTCCTTCTCCAGATTTCTTTTTGGCTAGTGGAGATAAGTACCAAAAAAAAATTATACGTGTCAGATATTGTAGTGACATCTTATACGAGAGTCTACGTACATGAGGTGCCTTCTGGGTGCGAAAATGAGCAAAGAAGCTTTTGATTTACAATTTGGTCTCTCGACGCATTTTTCCACTATGGCATGTATTAATACGCAATGATAGGAGTATTGGGAACGAAACGGTGCGATCTTTTTGTATTAAAAATACAATCAACCCACGTACCACTGCTTTTACGTCGGAAGGCACAGAATCAAGTACCATGTGTTGTATTTGGAACTTATCTTTACATTCCAGCGTCTTTGGAGGATCTTGCAGAAAATTCAACAAGACTACCATAAATAAATTACTAATACATCCACCAACACTATGCCGTGCCTTGGACCTCGCAAGTCTTCCCAGCAACGATCACTCCTGTATTTGGCCGCACACAGTACCTTTTAGGCGCTGTCGTTTTAACTTTGAAGGATATAGGCTTGTCCTTGTTTAGGTTCTTTAGCGTTACAATGTTACCCACAACTCGATCAAATGGAGCTAGTTTGGCGGATTAGCAACTAGTAAGGTTAAAACTCAACGTGTGTACGTGGGAAGTTGAGTTCCTGTGGAGAAACCTTCAGGTAACTAGTTGCGCTCATGGTTGTTGCTCCTTTTTGCTGACTGGCGTTTTTTGACGCGTAAAGAAGTCAACAGCATTTTGTCAGTCTGTTTTTTTGTGGATTACTGAACGTTGTACTGTTGCTTTCTACAGAAACGTAACTATCGCTCCAAAAAAAAAAAAAAAGAAACTAGAAAAAGTTCTAACAAACAACTCACTATTCGCTATGGCATTGTTACTTCGCTCTTCTATGCGTACAAGATGTATTGTTCGCCCAATTCAGCAACACTCCTTCTCTAGAGGCTATGCTGTAGATATTGCCAAAATTAAAGAGCTCAGGTGTGTGGGTTAGCGTACAACGCGTTCTTAATTTTGTTTTAGAAAGAATACGCGAGCAGGCATGAACGAGTGCCACAAAGCGCTACAAGACGCAAAAGGAGACGTTGTAGCAGCAGAAGCATTAGTTTTGGAGCGTATGAGAGAGAAAGGCGCTAAGCGAGCTGGTCGCGAAGCCAACGAGCGATGCGTATGTGGTGATCGCGTGAAATTGGGTATTTCTCCAAGTGTCACTGTTTTTGCCCTAACCTTCGTGTAGACGGAAAATACAGAGCAGTGATGCTGGAGCTCACCTCTGAGACAGATTTTGCTGCAAAAGCTGAGAGTGTACTTGCTTTGATAAGACGTATTAACAAATACGCTTTGACACTCCCTTCTGGAGAGTGTACAACCGAGAAGTTGTTGGGCCAAGCAGATCCAACGACATCTGGCACATTTGGAGAAACAATTGAAACTCTAATGGGTACAACTAAGAGCGTAAAGTACTTGTTCTCACCGAACTAATTTGTTTTGCAAAGGTAAAATGAAAGAAAATATTAAACTAAACAGTGTTGCCAGTTACGAGGCTCCATTGGCTTGTGTCTACATCAACACTAAACTAGACGACGCAAACCCTGAAGTTGGTACATAACAAAACTTTTCGTAGCTCGTGAGTTCACCACTAGACTAGGCAGTGCTGGATCTATAATTTCTGTTGATACGCCTGAACCAGAAAAATTTGATAAGTTTGGTAGACAGATGGCACTTCAAGCTCTCTCTATGCGTGCAACTTGTGTTACAAAAGATCAACTACCTGCTGATGGAGAAGCAGACGATGTATTGATGGAGCAAGAGTACTGGAATGAGGTAAAAAAAATACGTTCAAAACATGTGGTTAATGTGATCGTTAGGATAAATTATCTGTGGCTGATGTCATTGCCAAGCACGAAAAACAAAATGACTCTACATTTAAAGTACTCAACTTTCAGTTGTTTACCAAACCAGAAGAAGTGTAAGTACTTGCTATTAAAACAAATCTCAGAACATCATTGCTATACAACAAAAAAAAAATATCCAAAAGAATTTTTTTCCGCCACTACAAAAAACAATCTTGGATGTTGAGCTGTAAGTATAAAATATCAAAAAATATATGGCCTAAATTTTGATTCTATTGTACAATTCTTTTTTTGGACGGTAAGCTTTTTTGTGTTTGCTTCTTTTCTTTTGTTTTCGATTTTTTTTTCACGTGTCAACCATAAGTTTCTTCGGGCATAAAATTGAAATCCAAGTAACTAAAATCTTCTGGACCAATGTAACTATTGCTCACTTCATCCAAAGAATAAACTGTTTTGTACTTGTGTGTCTTTTTATGGTGTCCTTTTGAATAGCCCACCTTATGGCACTTACTGCATAGATCTGGTGCTGAAACATCAGGGCACGTAATACACTGATAACGTGGTCCAAAAATCGGTTCTTGACCGCATTTATCGCACTGTAATTGGAGTTGTTAGCGTTAACGCCAGTGAGTAAAAGATATTGGCACCTTATATCCTAAATGGCGCTTATTTCGCTTTGCCACTGGTATGACATACTCTACAGGTTGAGTTTTTGATTTGTTGGGACCAACAGGTCGTGTATTTGTATGTACAGTATAATTTTTTACTGGTCCCTTTGTATAAAACTATCCATAGGTATAAGTAACGATAGATCGAGTAAAATAAATAAAAAAGAAAGCGCACTTCTAAATTTGGCAGTTTCCCTGGTACTGGTAGACCTTTTTATATGTGTAAGTAAATGGCACGTGGTGCTTTTTAAATCAAACGTACCAGCTTTTGCAAGCTTAATAAAATATTTTTGTACACGGCTAGCAACCTACAACTATGTAAGCAAAAAAATGTGTCAAAAAATGTCACAGTAGAATTATGGTGACAAAAATAATGCAAGTCGTTACCTGTTTTGGGCTTCTATTACCCAGAGCACGTGCTATTTTTTCCCATCTGTGAGACGCTACAGGTTCATCAGGGTATTGTTCTAGAAGCCTCTCCAGTTTTTGTTGTTCTTCGGGTGACCACAGCTACAGTGTTCTATTAGTAATGGAAAAAAAGAAGAGACTTGGTGAAGTTTTGTCTAGATTGAAAGTTTTCGGCGTCAAAGTACTTGCCTTATTAAAAGAAGCGGGTTTTCGTTTAGTGTACACTCGCCCTCGTATAACGTCACCCTCAGCAGGTGCCTTTTTAAGTTCGGTACTAAGAAAAAAACAATACAATTAGCAAGCGTGCTACGTTTCAAATGGGTTGTACATACCCCAGGTCAGGTAGAGCGTCAAATTTAGTAATATCTATTGTAGGGCACTCTGGAATGTCGTACCAAGGTGTGTCCAACGGTGGTCTCGTCTAGGTAAATTAAGACATATTTCGAAGTGTTGAGTGACGTTTATAATGCAACTCTAACAAATTCCGCCTCAAATTGTTTAAAGTAAGCGTACCTTGTTCACCAAGCTCTCAATATACGCAGGTGGATCTCGTAGGGCCTCTTGTTTTTTCTTTTCAATTCTGGCGTAGTCATTTTCAGCCATAGTACGCATTTCGCGTAGTCTTTCAAGGTGGTCAACTAGTTTTATGTACCTGTAATTGTTGAGAAATTGTTGTATTTTTTACAACCCGTACTCTTCTGTATTTTTGAATTGCTCATCAAAAGATGGGTGTTCCTCAAGCATGGGTGCTGGACTTTCGTCCGACATGGAAAAACAAAGGAAAAACGGCGTTCGTCGTTAAAAAATTCTGTAATTCAGTTTTTTTTTGACTTTTATACAAAAAAGCAAAGTCAAAGGTTAGTCTCACTCCTAAAGTGCCTGGTTGTGGTTAAACAAGCGAGATTTAGCGTGGGAAAATGTCCAGCAACACTACGCTTGTAAAAGCGTCACGAAAAGAAGTGGGAAGTGCGTGTTTCGATTATTTGTACATTGAAATGGTTGCGGAGATCACTAGAATGTGTAAAGACCAGGAGGAAGGTATGGTACATTACAACCTAGAAAATATGGGCTACCGAGTAGGCCAAAAGTTGGCAGAGAGGTATGACACTTGCACAGCTAGCGTGTTAATTACGAAACGGTTTTTCATTGCAGAAAGCTTTTTTATAGAGCTAGGTTAACGCATTGTAGGTACACAGCGAACAAGTTGCGCCACACGAACCTTCTAGAGATTATAAAATACGTTTGCAAAGATTTTTGGGTCGCAACCTTTAAAAAACAAGCAGATGGCCTTCGCACAAACAGAAGGGTACCAGTAAGGCGCATTGAGACTCATCTTACCTAACATAAGCAAAAAGGGTGTTTATGTAGTTGCCGACGATAAGTTTAGATGGTTGACGCGTTTGTCAGCGTCAACGAAGGAGCTAACAGATGAAAAAGCTGCACTGTATCTTATTTTTCCATGTGGCTTGTTGCGCGGTGCTCTAGCTAACCTTGGCCTTGCTGCAGTAGTAACAGCGAAAGTAAACGGCAAAGTTCCAAAGTGTACGTCCACTAGATTACAAAAAAAAGCGATCGGCAATGTGTTATTGACACGTAGCATAGGCCATTTCACGATAAAGGTAAAGTTATAAGGCACTGTAGCCTAGCAAGCGAGGGTTCTCTTCAAAATAATTGTAACATAAAATAATGAAACCAACTTCCCACCAAAATACCAAGACTTTGCGCCAAAAACGTCAGAAATGTAAATATGGTACGAACAGAAGAACAACAAATACGCGGATTTTTGTTGCTCCCGTTGTTCAAAGCAGGATCATTGGTGAAGTGTTAGCGAGTAAAGTGTCAATGCTTTGGCGCAAGTTGATTATGATGTTTTTATTATTTATGTTACATTTACACCAAGTCAGCATAGTTGGATGGTCTTGATGCCATAATACGCGGTACAATGAATTTCTTGCGTAGCATGTCAAAAGGGACAATCAAACTTGACAAGAAAATGACAAGTAGCCATTCTTGTAATGTCAGTCCAACTGTTCGCAAGTAGTGTCCGCCAATATATGTGAAAAGTATTTGCACGAAAAAAATGAAACCTTCAACAATAACAAAGTTCTTGTTGAGGAAAATGTGCTCCAGTATGTTCATACTATTTGTACGCACATTAAAGGCATTAAATACAGTCCCGAAAATAAAGTAGCAGAAAAATGCTGTAAGGAATGCGTTCTTAGATGGTTTACCATCACGCATAAACCTAAATCAATGCTGTGAGTGTCACGTGATATTTGCTTGTAGTGTACCATGTTGGAACTACATCCCAGACCAGCCAAATAAGTGACATGCCAGCGACAAATAGTCCATTTGTGAGGATTGAAGACCACATATATTTGCTGATAATTGGGGCTTCTCTGTCAACTGGTTTTTCTCTCATGTATCTAACATTTTGGTTAGTTCTGCAGCTGTATGAATAAGATATGGTAGCGCATACTGTAGGAGTGGCGGTTCACCTCCAAAAGCTAAGGCTGAGAATGTATCCATGACAAGATTTACCCAAAGCAGTTGTATGAGAGTAAGTGGGAAGTCAAAGCCCAAGAAAGGTCCCAGAAAAACGATAACAGTAGACGCCAGGTTGACAGTTGATTGAAATACTATAAATTTACGGATAGATTTGAATATTGTCCTTCCATACAAGATGGCTTTAGTAATCGATTGAAAATTGTCATCTAAATTAAATGTCAATACCAAATAATAATCTTTGTTTTTTAATACCTAGTATTATAATATCTGCTGCTTCTTTTGCTACTTCAGCACCTGATCCCATACCAAATCTATATTTTGGTTAGTTAAGCACGTTATATTTAGTGCTACTCACGCCACATCTGCATGCTTCAATGCAGCAGAGTCGTTGCAACCATCTCCAGTCATGCCAACTACAAAACCTTGTCTTTGAGCACATTTAACTAATCTGCTCTTATCGGTTGGCAGAGCTCTATATGTTCACATTAGTTAGTGCTTGTACGACCCTTCAAAAACAAAAAATACCTTGCAACAACACGTAAAGAAGGAAGTTTATACTCTACTTGTTCGTCTGTCAATTTGTTTAGTTCTTCACTTGTAATCACTGCTTCATTGACATTTGTCATGCCATCAACGAGGCCGCATTCTCTAGCAATCTAAAAGCAATTAGTAAGTAGCAACAAAAAAACCCAAAAGGTTGTTTGATCGCACAGCGAATGCAGTTTCTTTCTTATCACCAGTTATCATTACAGTTTGTACGCCTGCCCTAAATTAAAGTTAGGCGACAAGTGATCCGGAAAACAACCGTTGTACCATTTGACAGTTTCTACAGCATCCTTTGTACCATTCCTTATCTTGTCCATCACAGCAATTATCCCAACAAGTGTTAAACGAGCTGGAAGGTTTGACTCTTCAAATGGGACATTAGAAGTAGCGATTGCAATGACCCTAAAAAACGTTAAGTAAATACTCCATCTGTGTTTAGATAATTTCTCACCTAGCGCTCTTAGCGCATTGTTCATCAATCTCTTGCTTCAAAAGATCAATACTAGTGATGCGACGAACTTGTCCATCACCAGTATAGTAGCTTGAACAAATAGGTAACAATACTTCTGGTGCGCCTTTCAAAACAACAACTTCTCCTGTGGAGCTTGCCTCTAGACATGTTCTATAAAGCATAAACAAAGTGCTGTCTGCAATGGAAGTGAACCTGCTATTAAACCTTGGGAGTTCCATACGAGATGCTGAATACTTGCGCATGCTATTAAAAGGTAAAGAATCAAGTGTTTTCATCGAGTCATCCATGAGCTGTTCTTCAGGAGTCAGGAAAGACAAGATAGCCTTGTCTGTTGCATTACCGCTATACTCGCTCATTAGAATGTAGAACCTTACGTGGATTGGTACCCGACAACCTGTCCATCTGGATTGACAACAGTACTCACAGAAGTTCGCAATGTAGTACCCAAAATATCTCTTAGTTGTGTTGGTACATTATGAATAGTACTAATGGTGTCAGTAATTCACAGTAGTAAAGGGTTTTTTGTACGTGAACGTCTTTGCTGAGCCAGATAAGAAAGCACTGGGCTCGAATTTTCCACGTGTCATTGTTCCAGTTTTATCTACAAAAAGGAGCGATATACAACCAGCTGTCTCAATACCAACTAACTTCCTCACTAAGACTTTGTCCTAATATAGTTTTTAAATAAACAAGTACAATAATTTTTGTGATACCTTTAGCAAACGTCCCATATTCATCGCAAGTACTATAGCAATCATCATAGGTAGTCCTTCGGGAACAGCCACAACAACAACAATGATTGCAAGCGTAGCTGCTGTAACGCAATCGTACATTACTTTTCCAGGGCTACCAATATACCTGCATTTGAACTAAATACTTTTGCACTTCGATGTAAATGTTACGTACTCCATAATAGCAGAGTACTTGTAGTTCTGATCCATAATAATTTGTTTGAACATGAATGAAATGGCAATACATATAGCGCCAATATAAGCCAGCTTAGATATACCATCTGCGAGATGCGATAGCTTTAATTTGAGTGGTGCTATTTAAACAAAACAAGTCAAAACCACATTGATTTATGTCAAGTTGACGTACCATCTCTGTCATTACTTTTAACCATGTCTGCGTGTAACTGACCATATATAGTGCTTTTACCAACTTGTTTAACAAGCATGACGGCTTCACCGTCATCTAAAAGGTACTGTGAGTAAAAACCTAATTTAGTGATGTCCAGTCGTTGTTTTACCAATAGTAGATGCCATAAATAAGTAGTGAGGATCTCTGAAATCCTGAGTACTTGGTGGTATATAGCCTTCATCCACAGCATTCTTTTCCATGCTCTTTGTCTCTCCACTGAGATCAGCACTGTTGACCCATAGCTTTCCTGCGACAAGGTAACCATCCGCTGGTATGCGATCACCTGCTTCCAAAAGTACGTAGTCACCTAGTTATGTTGGTACTGTTTAAATATCTTTGCTTCTGCCACGTACCGATTACAATTTCCGAAGAGTATACAACGTCAAGAATATTGTTCCTGCAAGTCGTCAAACAGACTTCAACAAATAAAACATGTAAATAAATTGTGACACATTGATTTAATTTAGTGCTAAGCGTAGATACGCTCTTATTTTCGTAGGGACACGTTTTTTTATACCGTAGTTGTTACATACCTGAACACTTTTGTTTTATAACGGCTTGCAAGCTGTTGCAATGTTTGAAAGGTGCTTTCGTTCTTGTATTCGAACCACGTTGAAACAAATGTAGCCAAAAAAACAGCAATACCGATGCCAAACGCCTCGAACCAGTGTGCATAGCCGAAAAACTAACATCCCAAGTTAGATTATCACAATAAATTACTAAACGCACAGCCAATACAACTGTCGTTACCAAAGCAACGCACAGAATCTTAATAAGGGGGTCCTGAAAGTTCTCCAAGAGTTTCTCGTAGAATGTCTCAATTTCTGGTGGTTCGAGCTCGTTCGTCCCATAGGTGTCTTTTGATTGCACCACCTGCGTGTCAGATAGGCCTTCGTAGTGGAACTTGCCCATTGTGCTGACGTGGTTGTAGTTGAACCCCAATTTTAAGGGATTTTAAGTTACACTTGTTTGTTTTGGCGCACTGAGGGGTGAACGTATGCTCGCGCTACAGTTCGCTTATTTTAGTGGAGCATGCCACTTTTCACGTGCGTGTTATTTTTTTTCTTCAGTCCTTTTTGTTCATCTTGCTCTAATGGATCCTCTTGATGAAATAACACTTCCCATGCTTATTGTGATGGCTTTGCCAATAGTTGGAGGTATTAGTACTGTGTAAAGCCCTAATACCTTATTTGGCGTTTTTAGCGCTATGCTTATCGTACTACATGGTTAATAGTATGAGAAAATGTAAAACTCCTGAAGATATGAATAAAACGCGTAGACTAGCGCCAAAATACGACTAATATCTTGTAAAGTATACAGTGGCGTATGGGGCGGTTTGCCAAGCGAGTTTAAAAAAAAATAAAGGTTTGCTCACAGTTTTTCGATTGTCAATAAAGGACTCTAATGGTGGTCACGTGTTTACACGTTTTTATATTATAATCAGGCATCGTCAGAGCTGTTAACCTCCTTTGGCGATTTAGGGCTTTCTTGTAAGTTCTCTTCTGTAATCTTGCTATCATCCTCTGGCACACTGTCTTGGTCAATTTGTTTATCATCTGGCTTCGTTTTTTCGTTTACATCGGCAGCTATGCGTGCCGATTTTTTTGAAGATCTTGCAGACCGAGACCTTGAAGACTTCTTAGATCTGCTTGACTTACTTGATTCTCTAGAAGTTAAACGTTTTAGACGCTTTTTAGAAATTTTCTCGTGCGTTGGCGTCAAGGGTTCTTCTATCTCTTCTGCTACCTCTTCAGCCGGATCAAGCATAGTGTCATTAAGGACCCAATTATACCTTGGTGTCGTACGTGTTAGTATAACGATAAGTACAGTTGGTAACACTTACTTCTGTGCTACAACTTTCACGCTGCCAGCATCAAAGTCTTCTCCCTTCCAATAACCTTTTATAAATTTCGCAATTCCTCCGCTTGCCTAGCAATATTGAGAAGGCGTATGACACTATCCATTACCTTGAAATCGTTGCTGTACCACTTGAATATGGCTGAGACATAGAGCTTGTTTTCTTTGAGTTCTACGCCTCCGTCCTTGTTTATAAACTTGTCTGCAAGCGCATCCATTTGCTTGTCAACTGTTTGAGGGGTAAATGGGTCACGTGATAGCCTGTAAAAGGGTCAAACCGCAGTGTTGATAAGATCATGTACCTAGGGCATGAAAATGCTCCACAATTTATTGCAAAGTGAATTCTGGGCTCCTTCATTGGGCGGATAATCTTGTTTGATGTTTTAGGAAGATATTTGTTAAACTGATTTGCGTACGTTATTCTCAAGGGCGTACAGACTCATCTTTTTGCCTCCAATAACGTACGTACTGACTTACGTGAGCTAAATGTACAGTGGTACCAAACGTCAACAAACGTACGTAAAAAAAAAGAAGCTAGCGCGTTGTATAAAGCCCAGGTTGCCACGAAACGAATGGTCGTTACTACAAACGAATCAGCTTACAGTATTCGCACACAAACTTACAGACACTTTTTCCTCATCGCATCTAGTACAATGTAATTGTATGCATTCATATAAAAGCACAGAGCTTGTTTGGCGTCCATTGAATTAACATCCGCTGTTTGTATGTGAGTAGTCACAGAATCGAATGCCTCCAACCCGCTCTTCGATTTGGAGAGAAGGCTAAAGCTCTCAGTTGAATACGCCAATTTCTCCGTTTAACGCACTTGTAATTTACCCAACCATCTTCTGTCACCCACCGCCTAAGCGATGGAAAGACGTATTCAGAAGAGTTGCTATCATCCATGAGTGTGGTATAGTGTAGTGGGTTTTGACAGGCAAACTGCTAGTCGTATCGGAAAGCCCACTGACGTTGTTTATCATGAAGGGCGCATTGTACGGCGAGTGTTTCGCGAAAGAATGACGCTTTGGGTTTTCCGTTTAGGAAATCAAATTTATTTAGTGTACCAACGTGGAATGCCAGCTGTCTAGTGTTACAATGCTTACAAAGAACAGAGCTTGTGGTGACACCATTATTTATGTAACAAAACACGTGGTAAGCAATTTAATAGCGTGGTGGGTAATTGTTGCCAGGTGGAGGACCCCTTCCGCGTCCAGGGAATGGAAGACCGTTGAATTGGCGAGGAGGGCCATTAAAACCTGGACCAGGAGGACCCATTGGACCTGTGAAAAAAATAAAGAGTTAGGGCAAAGAACATTATGTGGCGAGTATAATAGCTTCGCGAGAACGCGTATTTGGCACAATACAAGCTATTAAACAAAAAAGTTATTTAATGCGTATAACGCGTACCTGGAAATACATCTCCGTAAACGAGAAGGCTATAGAAGGATCTTACGCAAAATTTATGCTTCCACCCATCGTTATGGTTTTTACGCACAGACGGTGAGTCGTGCGTAAGCCAAATATCGCAGTAGTCACAATAATACTTGGGCATTTACTTTTCTGCTCGTGTTTTAAGCGCAATCCTCACTTAATGCCTTCAGCGAAGATTTTTTACGTCTGTGCACACAAGATTTGGTAATTTTACATTGAAGGTTATTAATAATGCAATTACGTTCTGTGTTAGTAACAGACAATACTAAATTTCATGACATGTCATTTTAATTACGTAAGTGGTATGGTGACAAGCAAATAAAACAGCCGAACAATGTCATGGCATTTGTATTTCATCGCTTGCTTATAAAGAAAAGTACGGTATCTATGTTGTATAGCCTAAGAACGTGACGATTTCGCTACATAAGGTGTTTTGGTTCATTTACATCGCTTTATGCATGTTAGCGCTTTTCTACGCGTAAAAAGGTTACTGGGCGTACCGTAGCATAATGTAAGCACTTTCGAATGTATTATGGTCCTTTTGGCTTCATACGCTCGTGAATTATAGGAGCGTGCTTTTCAGTACATTCTGTGTATCTTTGAATTGCTTCTGCACATTTGGATGTGTCGTAGTTGTTTTCCGTCAAGCAAACCTGAATGGCACATGCCAGGTAGTGACAAGGGTCAGTATGCTCTGCAATACCCTGCTCTGTATTTTGCTAGCCGAAATTTAGTACTCCACGCAAAAACCATAAGCTCACGCACTGTTGCGTCGGACATTTAGGAGCAAATAATGTTAAAGTCAAATAACTTAAAATACTTGGGTTTCCAAAAATATTTTTCTCTTGTACAAAATACAACCATCCACCGTTTACTATTTTTAACCTTTTCATTTGTGCTATTCTATTCATTGCTGCATCATGGCTTCAAGCTCTGCTCGTGACAAATGAACAGTGTGTCTATCTCGTTTCCTTGCAGCACGTGCTTTTGAAGGGTCATCACTGTTAACTCGAAATGGTGCTGCAGCTGCAGCACTAGTTGATGATAGTGACTTACGCCTTCGAGGTCTTTTGGGAGCTACCACAGAGTTTTGTTCGTGGTGTATGGCTCTGCGCGAGGGCAAGTTTTGCGAGGCTGACCTTCCACGCCTCTTCGGCGATGTTGGTTTTTGCTCCGGTTTTACATCATTTGGTATGCGACGTTTTGGTCTTCTAGCAGATTTTGGACGAGGATTAGATGGTGGTAATTGAACTTTTGGTTTTCTCCAAAGCTGTAATGATTTACGCCAATTCTTCTTTCGTTTGTTTTGGATTGGAGAGTTTTCTTCTTCGTCATCGTAGAAATCAAAATCAAGTTCTTCGAGATTCCTACGGACTTTTAACAAAAAACGATACAAAAGTGACTACATACGCATCAAAGAGAGTAGCACGCCTACCAGCTGGTTTGGCTGATTTGAGGAATATTTCGTTTCTAGCTTCCAATAATTTACGGAAAGCAACCGCCTACGCCATCAATGAGCTTTCCGAGGCTTGACAGTATGTCTATGACACTTACCATGCTATCCGAGTAAAACTCAAACCTAAATAATTTTTCCTTTTCCACACGTTCATTTGAATCGACGGTCTCAACACTCAAACGCTTAGGTACCTTACCTAAAGTATCTCGTTAGTGATGTTTTATGATTGAGATGATTCATCATCATACCTTTTGATCTCTTCGCTCGTTTTATAAGTAAGGGCCCGCGTAGTACAATGTAAAACCATATTTGATAATTCTTTTTTTGAAGTTTTGATAAAAAAATATTGGAAATATCATCAAACGGAAATTGTGGTTCTGCCTGAGCACGTGTACGTGAGCAAAGTTCATACTTCCGAATACCTAAAAAACCTTACCTCAAATGACCTCAATAACTTAGTAACAACCTTAGGACCAGTCCGTGAAGCATTCTTCCAAGCCAAAAATTTAATACCGTGCGCAGACATTTGAGCAATATCCAAGGACATACGTGGGCGTAATTGCTGTGTAACTTGGTAAACTATAAATTTATTGCACAAATAGAGTACCTTGACAGCAAAGTAAATATAGCCTCCACTTTCATTGAGGCTGTCTATAAAGGGTTTAGAGAAAGGCATATTCTCAACGTTCCGTACTCACTGTATCAGAATTGAACGTATTGTTTTTTTGAGCAGCACGCGGGTCCTAAGAAAAGCGCGGTTAGGCATTTATTTGATGCTATTTGCGTACATCGGTAAGCTCCAAGGATTCCCACAGATCAACAATACATAGTCGCTCGTTGTTTCCGGCTCGTATAATAGGAATGGTGTCCATTCTAACGCCACCAAGTAAATTTGCTTCAAAAGTTGTATTTAAACTCTTAGCCGCCGGAGGCAGATATGATGATAATACGAGGCGACAATATGCGTTATTGCGTTTGTAATATTATTAACGAGGGTTTTTTTTAGTTAAGCTACAGTACACGCTATTCACAGATTGAGTGACGTTTACAAAAATAACGACTGAAATTTCGCGCTTGATGGTGTTGTTTTTTTTAAGCTGACGGCCGTATGAATGGATGAAAGTATGCGCCAAGAATAACAGCGATGTAACAGCCCACGCAAAATGCGCCGTCCCAGAATGAAAGCTAGAAATAATACATTTAGTATTTGCTACACATTAACAGGGTATTCAGTTACCTCATAATGTGAAATCATATCACGTGACATGACAATAGCACCAAGTGTAACTAAAAATGGAAACGCTGCGCTTGCAAGAGCCATTGGCACGTTTAAGCACCACCTGCGTTGATTTAGTTTCTAACCGTTTTGAGAAACGCTTACCCAAGGATAACAAGAATAGGTAGCGATAAAATCAAGGTTTGTATGCAACCTAAATATAAAAATGGGATAACTTCGTCCATTTTGTTTTTCATGGCCTTTTTAACTGTAACGAGGAATAAACCTCCTTGAGATACTATCGTCATGTTAATTTAAATCAGTTCTATTACTTTATACCTATAGGTAACAAGATCATGCCAATGAAGGTGTACTTTTCTCCCCAACCTTTCTTTCCAATAGAAGCCGGTTCTGTAACATGCGCTATACCTTCTGCAAGAATATAACCTTCGAAGCCAATCAACGATACTGCTAATGTAAAGACAACAATAGATCCTATCTTTCCCAGAACTTTATAATCGTGGACTGTTACCCACTTTATACCTCTATTGGGTTGAATGATGGTAACAGCATAAAACACGGGATACAAGCACATAATTACAAAGGAAGTATATCGTGAGAGGTTGACCTGTAAGAGTTAGTTACAATGAATCTTGATTTTGTCTATGTACCAAAGACGCTCTAGATGCTTGTCCGCCATCTACACTAATACTAATAGATAACGATAGCGGCATACCTACCAGAAACAAAAGTCCAAGTGCCATATTCGCGATCATACGAACAGGCTTTTTGGTGGTAATCTTTAGCGAAGCAACGTACTTCTTGCATCCAGCTTGAGATAATTAGACTCTCGACAATAAACTGTTACTTACCAACAAACACTGACATCCCAAATATAAGCAATACTTTAGAAATGATTGTACCTAGCATGTAACATTCAAGCAAGTGTAACATGCCAAGTTGTTGCAATTGATAAGTACGCATGTACTTGGATTTAATTAAAACTAGACACAGTGAGCAATCATGATAGAGCTTGTTAGCGTATAACGTACTTATTATTGCAACTATAATATGTTGCAAGTTTCCAAGGACACCACGAAGGAACAGCATTAGGAAAGGTGCAGGATTATAAGCTTCCTCGATTTGATCAACAGCAAATCTCTGTAACAAACAAGACCAGTTAACAAAGTACAACTACAATCCAACGTACCAACGCCCAACCCAATGGCACCAGAGACAAGAGTGCCAATACAAATTGAGCAGTACCTCCCCAAGACGGAAATAAGAATACCAAAAAGCTAAATGGTACAACTGCTAACAGAATATTGGACCAATTTGATGTAAGCACCTACTGTAATTAAGATAAACAGGGTGGAAATTAGTACTTGCCTCAAAAGTGCACCATAGCGTTTCTAGTGGATATCTCGAGCATCCTTGCTTTGTTCTTGCCTATATTACGTAAGTGTCATACTGTACAACAAATGCAAATGTATTTACATTAGATTTTACGCCTACATCGATGGTAGGGTCTTCTTGCGTGATGAGGTCGTCAACAGACGTGTCTTCGTCATTTTCTTCATCACCAAGAATCTCCAGTAAGTTGTCGCGCTGATCATAGACTATATCATCTTCTTCAGCGTCACTATCGCGTTTTTCAATATCTGACAGCAAGGAGAGCTCTTCAACAGATTGGGCTTTGCCTCTCCTCATTTATAACCAACGTGATTGACTAATAGCTCGTTCTCTCAGTTTTTGTAATTTAACCGCCCAGTTTTAAGTGTTGTCCGCTTTAAGGCATTACATCCAAAGGCCGCTACTTCTCAAACGTATAGAACGCACTACTCGTTCATAATAATAATATTTACGAATCTAAAATACAAACAGTAACTATGTCAGGGCTAAAGTTCACCAAAAAGCAAATGCTGGGTAGGTAGATACTCCACATGCGAAATACAGTGTATATTCCGTAAACTAATACGTAACAGATATAGAGACGTTCGAGAGCCGCCTCGTGGAGCGCTGTGCAGAAATCAATAACCAGAGGTTGAAATATCAAGGTAGCCTGCAATTTATTTCACCAAACGGTAATTACTGACGAAGTGTCTGTTTTTAGTTTATTTCATTGCATTAATTTGCTTGAACGTGTCAAATGGCTTCCTTTGGTGGCGTTATTGGAGTGTTCGTAGTACTGCAAAATCCACACGTGTTAACTCAATCACTAGGAGATACTTGATGCCTTTGATTCCCCTTGGAAACTTTACGTATTTGCGCCACCTTTAGCATGTGCGGTATTCCTGGTGTATCTGTTATTGAGCGGGAAGTACAATGAACTCAAGGAGAACGAGAGGTAGACATGTTTGTATAAATTTGTTCTTAATCTGTTGTAGGTATACGGAACGGTGCAATATTATGTTACGTAAATTCAATTTGTACTTTAACGAAGATCGCGGGAAATTGTATCCTCTCCCAGCACAAAGAAAACAAAGGTATGTCAATAATTTATCACCGTATGTGCATCTCTTATGAACTTGAGCAGACCCCTGGTAAAGGTGAGACGCCCATATCGTCTTCAAAATCATCACGCACGAAGCTTACGCCATGTTACAACGACAATAGTTTGATGATGTACAAATTGCTGCATTTAAACAGGTTGGGCATTGTCTCTTTTCTTTTTTTTTTTGACATTTGACCATTTCATAGCTCCACACATTGCTCTAGATCGTTGGTATCCAAGAAAGTCTCGCGAAGACCTTTTCGAGTGTCTATAATCTCTCGGTTGTGTTGGCAAATCATACAACATAAGCAAAATGTCCAGCTCAAGATATCGTTGCAGCGATCAGTCTTGGGTTTACTGTTAGATATTTGGTTTGGGTTGGTCCTTTACCTTCATTCCATATTTTGCTCTTATTTGTTGCCGTGTGAAGTAAGGATTTGGTAGACATAGACAGTCGAAACATGTACATGCGCGTTGATCAATCTTTTTGGCGTCAACAGAATTGTAAAATAAATTATTTGTTTCAAAAACAAATAAGGTTTAAATACGCACTCTGGCTTTATTTACAGCCGCCGTGTAAGGTGGTAATAAGCATGTTAAAAAACAAACTTTGGGATCGCTTGTACAATCTAGTAACGCTGCCTTGAAGTCCGTCATAAGCTAGTTAGCTTTCTTATAGAAAATGGCTTATTATTTTTCTAAAATAAGCGTGTTAGCTTTAAAACAACACCATAAGCGTACAATATACTCCCAAAGCTTTAGGATACCAAGCAAAGAGTTTTTGTACGTCACAAGTCTAAGAAAGGCACGTGCCTTTTTAGTGAGCTCTTATGGCAAAACGTGTCGTTGACTAAATAAGGCAGTCTCGCAATGAGTGTACGTCACCAAATACAATACGTTACAGGATGTAAGACACAGTTGCTTGGCGCTTTGTAGATGCGTTTTTGAGGCTGCAAAAGTATTTTTTGAGAGAATTCTGCGATAAATGTCTGGTGGCTTTTGAACGCACAATTCTTTTGCTTTCCAGTGAGAAACATGGCAGAACCAACAGCAGTGCGTGAGTAATGATATCAATATAACTAAACGACTACCAAGGCACCAAAAGAACTAGGACGTATTATTTCTGCGTTGGCGTTATCAGAAAGAAAAGCCCAAGCAGTTGCAGAGCTTACTTTAAACGTGGTTGACGCGCCAGCCGATGAAAAGACGTTTTTGCTCAAGTTAATCACTCGCACACTCGACAAAGCGCTCTCTGAAGCCAGTGTAGATGTTAAAGACGCAGGAGAGATCGTAGGGAAGTACATTACATCAAGCGCAGACACCGCAAAAATCTTGTACGCATTACGCCTGCGTATTTTTTTTGACTGTATTTACAAGTGCGGAGCGTATTCAAAGCGCACTTTTGGCTCCTGGTGTATCTCAAAATATTTGCACAAATGTCAAGGTAATAGCCACCATTCGCGCTAATTCTAACGTCGTTATGCTAGACTGGTCATCGTACCCACTCTTGCAATTCTTTGAGAGTTGCGCATGTAGGACAAACCGTGACCCTTTCTGGTTGGGTACAAAAGATTCGGTACGTTTGTAGGCGATGCGCAGTCACTAACTCTACCAAGTGACGTAAAGAACGCCGTTTTTATTGACTTGAGAGATCGCTACGGTATCACCCAAATTGCTTTACCAAAGGATAAGACTCCAGAACTCGTTAAACAAGCACAAGAATTTGGCACGTAGAACTTTTTTCATTGTTTGCCTATGCTTCATTAAACACTTACAAAGAACGTAGGCCGCGAATGGGTAATTAAAGTAGTTGGCGTTGTAATTGAGAGACCAAACAAGAACAAGAAAAGACCAACTGGAAACATTGAAGTCAACCCAACTTCCATCACTGTTTTGAACAAATCCCAGACACCTCCATTTTTGATTGAGGTGAGTTAAATATTCTTCATTCCACTGCATCTTACAAGACCTCCTCAGGACAAAACTGACGGCTTAGAAACATTGCGTATGAAGTACAGATTTATTGATATCAGACGTGACCCAATTAAAAACGCTTTGATCTACCGTCATAAGTGCGTAAACGAATTAAAAAAAATATGTACTCGCTCCGTATTTACACACGTTGTAGTCTTGCTCAGATTGTACGCCGTTTCTTGACCGCTGAAGGATTTATTGAGGTCGAAACACCAACTTTGATCAAATCCACTCCTGAAGGCGCAAGAGATTTTGTTGTACCTTCTCGTAGAGAAGCTGGAAAGTTCTATGCTTTACCTCAATCACCACAAACTTTCAAACAATTATTGATGGTAGCTGGTATCGATAAGTACTTTCAACTCGTCAAGTGCTTCCGTGATGAAGAATTACGCGCTGACAGACAACCTGAATTCACCCAAATCGATTGTGAAATGTCATTTGTAGAACAAGAAGACATCTTGGCTGTTTTTGAAGGATTTATGAGAACAGTATTCCGTCAACTAAAGGGTATTGAATTACCACCATTCCCTCGCATCTCCTTTGAAGAAGCCATGACCAAATACGGTTCTGATAAGCCAGATACTCGCTTTGAGATGTACTTGAAGAATCTCAATGATGTTGTCAAAGACAAGGTGACATAATATGCCAAAGCATCTACAAGACAAAATTTTTCTTACATTATTCTAAATAGGGTTTCTCTGTTTTCGACAACGCTGAGATCGTAACTGGTTTCTGTGCCAAAAAGGCCGTCGCCAAATGGGGTTCAAAGAAGAAACTTCAAAAACTCTCCAAATACGCAACAAGCGACGCTATTGGCGCTAAAGGTAATGCTTGTCATAATTTTAACTAGTTACTAATTGTTTGTAGGACTTGTTTGGATTAAATACGAAGCTAACGGCAAAACAAAGTCAAGCGGTATTGACAAGTTCTTCTCTTGTGAGCAACAACTCGAATGGATGAAGCTATTCAATGCTGAGCCAGGCGACATGCTATTTATCTTTGCAGGTAACAGACTACCAACATTGGAAGCCTGCGGTAAATTCAGAGTACACATTGGTGGAGAATTGGGACTCAGGTACAACTTGGTTTTTCAAACTAGGCAAACGCGTTTATTTTTTTCTTAAATTGCTTTAGAACCAAGGACGTCTTTAACTTCTTGTGGGTCGTTGAATGGCCACTATTGGAATGGGACGAAGATGAGAAGCGCTTCACAGCCATGCACCATCCTTTCACTGCACCTTACGAAGAGGACTTGGCGTTACTTGAGACTGACCCTGGTACGCACTTTGAACCTGTTGTGCCTGTTGTACTTCTAATACCGTTTAATAGGCAAAGTTCGTGCTATTGCCCACGATATGGTATGCAACGGTGTAGAGATTGGTGGTGGTTCCATTAGAATCCACGATACCGACTTGCAACGTAAAGTCTTGACACTTCTCGGATTTTCCAAGGAAGATGCTGAAGAGCAATTTGGATTCTTGATGGAGTCATTTACAAGAGGCGGTACGCCGTTTTAAGCATGTAGCCATCACATCTAATTTTCTCTGCGTAGCTCCTCCTCATGGTGGTTTGGCGTTTGGCTTTGATCGCTTGTGTTCTGTACTAAACAACTCTGAGACAATCCGTGATTATATTGCTTTCCCAAAGAACAATCAAGGTTTGTACTTTTTTTTCTTGATTACCTAGTAATTTGGTAATTTAACTGTTCTTTTTAACATAGGTCGCGACGTTATGATTGAAGCACCTGGTCCTGTTTCTGGTGAACAACTCAAGGAACTTCACTTGGACGTTGTCAAAAAACAAGAGCCAACAGAATGATTTAATGCAGCCTGAAGTACTCTGTAAAAAAGTGGAAATAAAAAATTCATCTTTGTCCATTTATTCCGGGCGTCACGATTAGCCCTCACTCTGTCTAACTACCAAACACCAAAAAGCCAAAATGTCGCAAGAAAAGTTGTAAAAATACACAAAACCTTCACACTTACGGGTCGTCCGCATGCAAGCTTTGATGCGATAAATCGCACGACGGTAAGGTACTGCCTCCAGACACGGCTACCGCTAGTCAAATACTAAAGTAAATGACGACCTTTGCACATCCTCAAGTAAAATACCAAGGATTTTGGGTAAATAAAAAGAAGTAACTTTTACGAAATAAATTATTGTGGTTTTTAGTGAAAAGGCTCTAAGAACAACGCAGCCTACGTCAGCTATTCCCAAGAGCTTAGCAGTTTTGTGAAAATACACTATTTCCAAGAACTTCTAAAAAAAACCGCCGAATTGATGGAGCGGCACACAACGCAAGAAGCGCACCCACGAGCAGTACAGTTGATAGCTGTAGTACTACACCTATTCCCTTTTCACTTCCGTGTAAACAACAAAAGCTGCAAGAGGTTTGTTCAATTTGGGTGTGCAACCAACTTTCAATTCCCAACAACACGAAATCACTTTCAGACCCTTCTCCAGGCTTACGATTTCGAGTACTACACGTTCTACGCGAAACGAATGAAAGATTCCGTGAAGCTAGCGCAGATTCGGATTTCGTTACGCCAATACTCGCTCGAAAAAGCGAAGCCGAAAACTCAAGTAGTGAGCTTTTTTACTGCCTTAAACAATCACGACTCCCCACAGATTTAGCCCGCCAAGTTTTTGAGAAAGTACTTTGTTTCGCCCAATATTGTTGCTTGAATACTATTCATAATTTTACTTTTTATTCGTTGTACAACTTTGGTTATTCCCGCAAGCATTACACTCTTGCGAACTTTTTTACAGTAAAATTTTTGAGTTTCACATCTAGTTGTACAATTTATCCTGTTTGGTATTCCTTAGAATTGTCTTGCTTTTTAAGAATAGCTTTAATAGACCAAGACAGTGCAGATGCATCTTTCGGGGCGTGAAGAGGGGGTAAGATTGTATCTTGAGGTGGGTACACGCAAACCAATGGCCTGTGAGGAGCCTTCTGGTAGAACTCGCTACCGTTTTCTGTGTAAAAATAATAATGCAGTTGGTATTGTCCTTTGCAGTTTCCTGATTGAATCGGCTCAATGTTGTCATAAGGCTGTAATCCAGCGTGCTTTAAAGAGAATTGGGAACCTAAACAAAATGTTAGAAAGTACAACAGAGATAGTCACTCGTTACGAGGGTATCTACTACTGACAGTAACTATTGCGTTGCAGGACTTACAGAAGGTTTTATACTCGGGTAGGGTCATTTCTTCTCGTAAATTGTTCGGTATTTTTGACTCCTACGCAAAGATAAGAAGGAGATAATTAGATTTATCCTGTGCGTCACATGATTTAAAACGAGTTTTTTTACAACTTCGTCGGGAGTTGTAGGTTAATTATTTTGTAACAACGTGTTTTGTTTTGAAATACGTACTGAGCAGATGGTGTTCGAGTGACGCGCAATAGCTGAAGTGTTGTACAAAATGCTTTATAATGTGAAACACAACTTTTATTTAATTAACCCATTAGTTGCTCCAAAGCACTCGTAGATGAGAGATAGCGTGACCACCCTTCGTGTTCAGCTAACAACCCCCCATAATGGATCAGAGAACTTTTTCCATACCACGCTAGTTCAAATGTTGAAGCAAGATAAAAAAAAATACGCACCAGTCTTCAACACATCCAGAATTAGAGAAATGGTGTAAAGTTAAAAAGTGTTTTCTTTATCACTTTTAGTTTGGGTGATATTGCCTTACCTCCGTGCAGTTGTTGAGCTTAATTGTTTTAAGTGCCTTCATTTCAAAGGGTGCTTACCCAGTTGGCGAGATTTGGTTGGTTCGTAATTGTACCTTTTGCAAAACCGCACCGTTCCGTTGTGCCTCCCCACGTGATTTATTTGAGACTCACGTGATTTTCTTGTCTTGTATCGACGCAACATCTAGGTCTTCTACGGTAACAAAAATAAAAACCAAAAAAGAGCTATGGTGATCAGACGTACCACATTAAGAATTTAACAAATACAAAGACGGAGGTACGAATCTGCACTAGTACTACCATTTCCCAAGCTTTGTTCTGACTATTCCTAATTCGCAAAGGCTTACCCCAGCGTCACAACGCGTCTTGAGGCTCAATCCGTCACACAGTACGATGGTTTTTTATGTATAAACCATAACTCGAGGTATACTACCTCCAGTGCCTCAGATCAAGTATGCATGCGATAAAATACAGCGACAAAGCCAGGTGCGTGGCTTTTCTTTCATTTTGAAAATATATATGTCTCTTTGTTTTGTCACAATATTCTGTTTTTTAAGGCTTTGACGGATACCTTGTATCCACTAAGCGTAATATATTAGAGTACAAGACCCTACGGCATTAAAAATAAGGGAAAAAAAGCTGATAATGCGGAAGTACAAAAAGTGCCAAACGGAATAAGGCGCGAAATGCACTAAAGTATAATTAGTACGTACGTAAGTAGTCGCTTTACGAATTTTGTTTTAACCATTGCCAGCCGCATATTCACCTCATTACGAAAATTGCAAGGTCTCATAACACTCGCGTGCAGATTAAACGTTTTTTTTTGTCGTTTCGAGCCACGTGCTTGGAATAAAAAGGCTAAACGCAAAGTCAGGGCGATAATGGAACATGCAGTTACACAAATGAAAAACACCGTACCGAGGCAAACTTTCGAAACAAGGATGCTTGCGATCACAAGCTAGAACGCTCGTCCGTAAAATAGCGCGACTCTTCATTGTTTTATTTTCGTGAAGGCGGTGACACGAAATAAAGGCACGTAGATTCGTCCTCGTCTTTTTGGGCAGTTTGTTGTAATTCTGTTTTGGTCTTCTGCTTCCAGTTTACGTAATGACCATACATTTATTGCGTCTAATGACCGTCATCACGATTCGTTTGATGTCATACTGTTTAAAGTACGTTCGACACTGGCGATACAATTACGTATTCTTCCTTAATTGAATGTTTTAAGTAGTTAGAGGTTATGAGAGCGCTGAATTGTTGACAACATATAACCCTTTGGTGGCGTAGTTTGCATGGTGACGAAAACTTGAATGTGTATTTTTACTTCAGTGCAGATAACAGCGCTAGTCCTGCCGCCAACTCCTACTAATACTTCGTGTAGTGCTTGCTGTGTGTGAGGTTTTTGTAAGTATAGAATACAACAAAATATTTTATGTAGTATTTTAGTATCACAAAGGTTTGTGATGCTTGAGTATGTTCGAGAGCGTTCGTGATTTTACTACTAATTTAAAATAGTTTATTATTTTCTAATTGAGTTGCACCGATATCACGTGGGTTAAAAATTATGTTGGATTTGCTCAAAATAACAATAGTTTATTTTTTCTTTTTCTTTTCTTTAGGTAGTACCGTATTCTTAAAAAAACTCACCCGACAAATTGTTTTGAGTACGTAGACGTTTCAGTATGAACGCTAATTATTATTAGTAGTACGACATCTCTTAGCATTGGTTGATTAGTTTATTTTGAAACTTTTAGTTGTGGCAAAGAGGTACAAGCGAGAGCGTTTTATAAATTTTTTGAAAAAATTTTAAATTAGTCAACTTGTTTGTGAACGAACCTTCACTTATAACCTGAAAAAGAAGTAATTCTTATTTATGTTTTAGAGTGTAAATTGAGTGAAGTCGTAACCGAGGAAAAATATCTCGAGACAAAACTGTAGTTTAGCTTTAGACTAAAGTTGCCGCGTACGTTTCTAGTATAAACCTATTGTGTTTTTCAAAAACTACACTACTATTTATAGTCCGGAAAACGTGCGCAGAAGTATTCAAAAAAATAAAATAAGCATTGGATTTGAATCTATCACTCCTTATTCGAAACCCGGGGTGTCTTCAGTACCGTTACTACATGAAGTCTGTCGCTAGAGTATGAAAAAAAAAGAAGAACAAACTCCGATTTAAAAAAGCTCAGCGTACTAAACCAAAACACGTGCGTACCAGTCAATGTTATGCTAAATTTGTTTTAAATGGCGTCAAACGTGAGCAAAGTTGCTTAAGAGTTTACTTGCACACTTCCTCAGGACTTTCGAAAAAAAAACGACATAAAATCACAGACGATGGATTGAAGTTTTTTTTCCGCGTTTGGATGGCGTAACAGAGTTACGTCCTGCATTTACGGTACGTACTATAACGAAATCAACGATTATGACATCAACTTGTGTCGCTATCCGAGAACGCCTATAACATATTATTGAACCAACACGTGTAAAGCATGAACAAACAAAAAATCCCGCGTTGGCGATGTACACATAAAAATAACCTCGGAAGTTTCACGCCGGACTTTTAAAAACAGCTAATTCTCACAAGCACAGCATCAAGAGCTCCTTTCTAAAATTCCATTCCTATGCACAACCCTATTTTATTCCCAAGCGATGGTACTATCACCTAACGATTCAATAAAGAGAGTTGACTTTATATTTAGTTGCTAGCGAGAGCGAGCAAGAGCTTGTAGTTCCAAAGACAATGATTATAAAGAACGAGAGTTTAAAAACGATAACGAAGTACAAAACCGGGAAGAAACTGGGAGAAGGCGCCTCTTCTGTCGTCTACGCGGCCAAGACATCAAAAAAACATAAACGAGTAGCTTTAAAATTTTTCAAAACCAAATTTTATGCGAAACACGTGAGTCTTGTTGAAGAGGAGGCCAAGATTATTCGAAGTTTCAAACATCCTAATATTGTAAAGTTATTGGATACATCTGTTCAAAACAGTACGTAGATAATTATTGTAGCAGTAGAAAACGTGTTTCTTCCTTGTGAAGTAAAAAAATCTTTTCTGTTTTTTTTTTATTTTTATTTTTCGTATTATCATTCCTTTTTTGGCTCTGTTTCGAAAAAGGCTCTTTAAAAAACCCTTGCCTTTACTTTGTATTAAAAAAACACCAGTCACCACGTTTTGTTTAATGAATAATCACATAACCCTCGTGTAGATGTTCCCGTGTTTGTTTTTGAAAGATGCAAAGCAAGCCTTGGAGTCACACTAGACGAAAGACCCTTTGTACTATTATCCACGTACAAAAGTATAATACGACAAATTCTTGGCGCCCTCGTAGCAATACACGCAGCCGGTTACGTCCACAGAGACGTTAAAGTTGGTACGCCCAGAACTAAGAAATAAAAAACAGCTCTAACTCAGTTTTGTAGAAAATATTCTTGTAGATTACGCGGGTTGTGTTAAACTAGCTGATTTCGGATTCGCAGTCACTGTTGATAAGGCCTTGAAAGGGGCTTCTAATGTAGCTGGCACTCGCTACGTACGCATTACTAAGTTTAAGCTTATCCTAACAACCTTGTAGTACATGCCACCTGAAGCTTTTGTAGCTCCGCGAGCGTATAATGAGACTTTTGATATCTGGTCTGTCGGTATACTCACATTTAAGTTGTTGGCACAAGTCGACCATTATGAAATGCACGGGCGAACCAAATACGGCAGTGAGCAAAAGATGATACAATTATACGCCAAGGGCACGCTTGACATGAAACCTTACAAGAAAGATCTGGGTCGCGAAGAATTTGAGTTCATTTCAGCTGCTTTAACTGTTGATTTCTTGAAGAGACCGAGCGCAGCGGAGTGTCTAAAACTTGCTTTTTGTAGAACACCACCGAAAAAAAGGAAGCACAGAAGATTTTTGTCGGTCTCCAAGTCCTAAAGAAAGACAAAAAAATCACGTGATACAAACAAAACCAAAAACTCTAGAAACAAAATTTTGTCACCTGGGTTTAAAAATTCAGTGATGACCTCTGGGGTGCTAGTGTAAATAAACTGTATTAATATTCGTTCGTAACTCTTGAAGTGAATAAAAAAATACAAACAAAAAAAAAGTGTTGAGTGGTTTTTATTTGGATTACATGAGATTGTATCACATGGCTACTTATTGGTAGTAATACACTACAGTTCGTAATCTTCTTCGTCAGTATTAAGATCCACTGTAGGCGACCCTTTATCTATAAGCGCTGTGCTATTATGACGCTTTACTACAGGGTCGGCTGTGGATCGTGAGTGAGTGCGCATACGCCTAGGTTTGCGTGGTGGAGGAGCCAAACTGAGTGTTTGTAATCCTAAGTACACATTGGCTGATAACCTACATTCTGTTAGTGAAATTACTTTTGTATTATACCATACCAGAAGAGGTACCACCATACTACACGACCAACTGGTTTTGTGGTTACGCCCATTGCATAAGGAATGTAAAGAGCTACCATTAACACTATTATAGAGGCAATACTGAGCAGCTTGATCAACATCTAGCATGGTCATTAGTGAGTATTAATTCTCTATCATTTTGTACTTACATCTCTAAGTGCTCTTTGCCTTTGTGTAGTTGCTGATGACTGTAATTTGGCAGCATTAGCCTTATATACACTGTATACGCGTGCTATAGTTACAACACAATATAACACAGTACATATCGATGTAATAGTATAGAACAAAGCAGTCGCAAATGCCATCTGTCAACAAGAATATTAGCAAAAAAAGCTAATGGAAACACATTTTTGACGCACAGCACGTAGTAAAGAAGGGAATATAGCCCTTAGCATAGATGCTGCAAACTCTTGCAACAATAAAATAGCCATCCATGCGAAAAAAACCCAACGATACGTGTCAAGGAAGGCAGGAGCGTAAATACTCATCTGTTTGAGGAACTCGTGCCTAAAATACCATCAGTTTTTGTCAAAGGGGTACATATTTATGACATACCAGTACAGGGCAACAAGCATTGTTGGTGCAAGAATAAATGGTAGGGAAAGAGTAACAAGAATTTCGTTCATGTAGTACGGGTAAATGTTCCTTGTTCCCAAAGGATCAATAGGAAAATAAGCAAGCATCACTAAGAGTGGTCAGTACAAAGTGTCGCAGTGTTATGTAAACGAAAGCCCAAGTCGTACATAGAGATGCGAATATACCAAAACAGATACCAACAAATCCAACACTACATTGTTTCTTCTTTCGCGTGACGTATTGCACAAACCTAAGGGCATTCAATGAACAAGCTTGCTGGTACAGCTGGAGACATGTGGTTGTACTCACCTTACAGAGGCAAAAACGAGATTTGCTAGAATGAACAAAGTCATGCTAGCTTGCCACACAATCATACCAATGGACGTGTAGACGTCGTACCAGTCGTTGTTTTCTACTTCCATTAGAGGTCTCTAGAACTTTGTTTGTAGCGTACGTGGTAAGATTAGAGCTTCCATTGTAATGTTAACGTTGTCTAGAGGAAGATTATCAATGTCATCTTCGTCAACAGCCACAATTGGTATTGTAATGTCATCGGTATTCGACCCGTCTACAAAGTACATCTCGTTCCCAGGGCGAGAGTCACTACATACAATAGCTTTTGCTTGTAGTAGCTCTCGAAATTTAGGCTCAAATGGAATGGCGCAATCACGCAATATAACGATGGCTCCTGTGTAGTCGTTAAACCTGCGCTAAAAGTAATGATTTTGCACCCGAAATGTTGTTTGCAGTTGACAAAACAAGTTGTCCTGTAATGTTCGCAAACTCTAACGAGTTACCGCCATATTTTAATGGCCATACCCTAGTGCATATTTAGGGGCATGCTGGGTAGCTGGTTGGGAACTTGTACCTTAAAGTGGCGTTTTGTCCGTTTGAAGACTCCACAAACATTTGCGTAGCTACCAAAGGCGCACATACTAACTAATTAACACGCGTAAACAAACCGTTGCGTACGGAGAATAAGCAAGTAGATTATCGGCGTGTAGTGTGTCATTTGATAGTCTATATTACTATCTAACCATTCACAGTTCAAAAGGATAACGGTGTTTGATCTTTTGTCGTGTTGTGGCTGACTTTTACTCTGTTTGGCGTTTACACGTACAGTGGATTGCTAAGCGTCTATGTCAGCTATTTTTGACTAGATGACTTTTTTCAACAACAAATTAAAACAGTGGTAATCAAAATTCAGCACTATTCATAACCCTTCTTGATACACAGAGATGGCTCGCTTGAATGTACTGGTACGTACATATTATACGTTGCAGAAAAGCAAAATAGATACGAAGTATTAATAAGCGTTGTAGGTACTCATAAGCGCTACAGTACTTGTTCTGGCTGCGAATGCCATTCGTTATCCCACAAAATACTGTAATCCAGGCACAAAACTACCTATGGAGAAAAAAGAGCACGGAGCATCCTTACAACTGGTCCAAGGCATTCGAATTGAGTAAAATAACGTGTCATTAATTCCAATTTGCAGTATTGACAAGACATGGAGACAGATCACCTGTTCACGGATGTAAATGGACTGGGTACGCACATGTCAATGCAACCGTCCCATAATGCTCAACATAGCAACCAACATTTCAAGTGTGACTCATCATCTTACCTTGGGTTTGGTACTACTGAGCTAGAGCAACCTCTGTACAAAAAACAATACATTTCCGGTTGCGAGAGAGGTTAGAAATTATATGGCATGCCAAATTACTTATTACAACAAAAGGTCAGTTGACAGGTCGCGGATTTCAACAACACGTTACAAACGGCAAAGAAGTTCGTAGATACTACACAGAAGTATTAGGTTTCTTACCAGAAAAATGGGAAATTCCTGATTCTGTGTATTTGAGAAGTACTGATTACATGCGCACTATTCTCTCGGCAGAGGTAACTTTATTGCAACTTTGTTCTCCTAATTTCAATAGGCATTTATTAATGGTGTATTTGGAACAGAGACAAGCTTTAGACGTACAGTGCTCACCATGAATAAAGAAAGAGACGTTTTGTATCCAAACCCAAGAAGGTGTCCTTTATTGCAACACAACTACGAAGCTTTTGAGGAGTCAGCTCTAAACAAGGATCATCATGAGAAAGTCACAAAGCCTCTAAGAGTTGACATTGCTAAGGCACTTGGTATTGAAGAAGAAGAAGTCCAAGGCATGGAAGTATACGCTGATTGTGCATATTGTTACTTATGTCACAACATGGATATTCCAACAGCCATAGATCAACATCTTTTTGACAGAATTAGTGAAGAGTTTTTATGGCGCTACAGGTACCCTATCGCTCATATTATCTGTGTTTACAGTATTCTAGAACGAGAGGAGGATACCCATCTCCTATTGAAAATGGAAGGCTTGGAATTGGTGAAATCTTGAAAATATGGATTGACAATGTTAACACAAAGATTGCTGACGCAAACTCTCCACTTCAGCTTTCTGTAATGGCGGTAAGAGTTGTTTAATTTTTGTTGATCTGGCCCTTCGCAATTTTAGTACTGACTAGCGTTCAAGGCACATGACACAACTCTCCTTCCTCTCCTAGAGGCTTTCCAGGTTCTCGAAGAATGGCCAGGTTATGCAGCGACTGTAATTTTAGAGCTATGGGAGACTGAAGGTACTCACGCCATTCGTCTACGTGTAAATGGCGAATCTGTCCTTATACCAGGATGTGACAAAGAGCTATGCTCATTTAACTTATTTATGGATAAAGTTGCCAAACAATTTTTGCCTATTGAGGGAGAATGCTTTCGCTCGCCACAATCCAAAAACAAACCAGAATTGTAAATAAACATTTCTTGGATTTTACGTGCACAGTACAACCAAAAGTTCTATTACATTTTCCAGACCACGAACGCCACCTACGCTATCACCAATGGAAATCTATTGAACAATAATTGATCTGTCACATTACTTTGGGATAGAACCATTTTAGTGCCAGGGTTGCCCTGATTTCGGTGAAGAAAGTTTAAATTGTAGTTTCTAGATTCAGTACAAACCATGAAGCTTCTCTTGCTATCTTTAGCATTTGCTCTGACAGCAGCACTTGTACAAGACTCTGTCGATTATGATCGCGTACCAAACGTGCCAACCCATTACTTTACAGCCCCAAAAGGTATCGTATATTTATCATTTACGTACCACTAATAATTTATAGGCATGAAAGCACTTGCAGGCCCATTTGAAGGTACAAGAGTACGTGTTTTATTTTTCAATTTATTATTTAACCAAATGTGTCTAACGGGTTTAGACCGATGTAGCCTTGGCTTACATGCGACTCAAACACCCTGGAACGCAATGGACAGTAACAAGTGATTATCAAACAAAACATAATGGCGTAGAACACGTTTACTTGCGTCAAGTAATCAACGGCATAACAGTACGCTTTTTTTCTACTTAACGAACCCTTTTGTAGAAAATTCGACATTAAATTCCAAAACGTGCTCTAACGCTATTTCCGCTTTAGATCGTAAACGCCGTTGCTAATATAAACATTCTCAATGGCATGATCCTTAATATGGGCCACACTGTCTACGATATTTCAAGAGGCACACCTGAGATGCCTCCATCAGAGCTTCCATTCGGCCATTTGACTCCTCAAAAGGCACGTTGTGATCAAATGTTACTTGAGGCGCGAATTCGCTAATACTTCCGAAAAGGCACTTTACGCCGTTTTGGATCACGTGAAGAGAACTGACAAAGCTTCCATGGAAACACCAGAAACATCTTTCAGCTACATTATCCTTGAAAGCGGTGAGCTAGCTTTAGCACACAGAGTACGCATTCGTATATACTATTAGCCGACTTCTAACGTAATCATCCTGTAGTTGGTTGTCGACTTGCACGATGACGTATATGAATCATACGTTGATGTTCAAACTGGTGAAGTCCACGGCTTGTACAACTGGGTCCAATCCGAAGCCCCAACAAACGCTGAATACACTGCATACCAATACCCAATCACCGATCCAGGAAAAGGTACAGGTGAGCGCTCAAACTTGATGAACCCATGGCAATCATTCGGTGATGCCAGTCCAGAAGGATACCACGACCAAGTACGTTTGATTTATTAACTTTAGTGTACTCACGGTTTTTTTAGGGTACAGGTGAAATCTACCACGTGACTATCGGAAACAATGTATACGCACAAGAGAACCGTGATGGATCTAGCTCTTGGATGAACAACTACAGACCAGATGGAGGTACAATTATAGCGTGGCGAGTTTGATGTACTAATGCTGTTTGTAGGTAATCCAAGCCAAGGACTTCTCTTCTCCTTCCCTATCGACTTTGGTCAAGAACCACGTCAATACGAAGATGCTGCTATTAGCAACTTGTTTTACTGGAACAATCTCATCCACGATTTGTTCCACATTGGTGGTTTTGACGAAGCATCAGGAAACTTCCAAGAAAACAACTGGGGTCGTGGTACGTACAGAATAACCAAAAAACCAGAAGTATTTCGTTCTTCATGAATTAACTTTTTTAAGGCGGTCTCGGAAACGATGCCGTACAAGCCAATGCCCAAGATGGCGCTGGATTCAACAACGCCAACTTCTACACACCACCTGATGGTACGTCAAAATCTTATCGAACTCCGACTCACTTCTGTCTTCAGGTCAAAGACCACGTATGCGCATGTACCTATGGACTAGCGCCACTCCTAGAATCGATGGAGATCTAGACTCTGGTATTATTGTACACGAATATGGTCACGGTATTTCCAACAGGTACTTAGAAGACTATGATTTTTTTTTGTGAGCACAGTAACTTTTATTGACACCTTTAGATTGACTGGAGGTCCAAGCGTCGTTAACTGCCTAAGAAGCGGTCAATCAGGCGGTATGGGCGAAGGTTGGGGTGATTGGTGGGCAGTGATGCTTGAGACTCAAGCCTCTGATACCGCTAGTTCATCTTTCCCAATGGGCGTATATGGTAATGCTTCCAGTTGCTTGTTTAAATATTAATACTTTATGTAGCTACTAAAAACCCAAAGGGCATCCGTAACTTCCCATACTCTTACGATATGAACACTAACCCACAAACTTTCAAGTACATCTCTGAAAGCGGATACAGTGGTGTCCATGCTAAGGTGAGTCACAACATTTATGCTTGCTTATTAACTGTTATGTCAGGGAAGTGTTTGGTGTGAGATTCTCTTTAATGTCTACTGGGAATTGAGAACCGCAAACGGTTATGACCCTGACTGGATTAACGGTAAAGGAGGTAACAACGTCATCTGGCAAAATGTCATCGACGGTCTCAAGTAAGTATTAGCCCTCATCCCTGGTGTATTCTAACCTAACAACTTTCTAGACTCCAACCTTGCAATCCAGACTTTGTCCAAGCTCGTGATGCTATTATTGAAGCTGATAAAATTAACTTTGGCGGTGTTAACGTTTGCACAATGTGGAAGGGATTTGCCAGACGTGGTCTTGGTGTCAACGCTGTTGCAACTTCCAACCCTGTCCGTGAAGACTTCACCACCCCATCAGAGTGTCAATAGGCACAAAATCACACCTATTAAATACATTTGTATTCGTTTTATAAAAGTACATGTTTATTTCATTTCGTCAGCTTCATCTTGTTGTGAAGAAACTGGTGTTTGTTTCCGTCTTGTGTGCCAACATTTTTTTTTGAAACCTCTTTTCTTTGTTGCTAGTTTATGATAATTTACATTAGAATCATCAAGGTTCTCACTTTCCTCACTCTCTTCATCTTCTTCGTCTTCGTCCTCTGCTTTGTCTCCTTCACTCCCTTCGCTATCTTGTGCACTTTCATCCTGTTCATTTTTTTCATCAGAGTCAGCGTTAGCTGCATTTTTATTGTCTTTACTATCATTGTCAATAGATTCTTCTTTTTCTTCTTTTTCTTCTGCTTCGTGTTCATTATCCTCTTTGTTCCCTTTATCATTTGTGGATTCTATTTCCATAGCGTCACTTTGGTTATTGTCCTGCGCTCCAGTTTTATCTTCATCACTATCGTTTTCTTTTGTGGTAGCTTCTTTTACATTATTGTCGCCTTCAGTACTCTGCACTGGTACTCTTACACTTTTCTCCTTTTTTTGCTGTTTTCTGGGCCTCCTTGGTCTCTCCACACTGCTGTCAGGTTTCTTACGCTTTGGTTTCTTTTTGGGTGTTTTACTTGACAGTTGGACTGAAGCAAGATCTGCTTTGGAGTATTTTGCGAGTGTCCGTTCTAAGAGAGCGTTTATGCGCTCTTCTTCAGTCTTTAAAACAATGTCAGTGTATTCAAAAGGGCAAAGGGGTAATGAGGTGACAGTAGTCATACCAGCATTTTTTTCGGCTCCTCTTTCAACTTTTGTTGTTTGTTTGCTCGCTCCTCTTTTTTTTTCTTCTCTTCAGCACGCTTACGGGCAAACCTTTGTAAAATACTTTCAGCAGCGGATGCTTTGGCAGCAGATGCTTTGGCAGCTTGTTTTTGAGATTTATTATTCTTCTCCTTCTCTTCTTCCTTGGTAATCACCATGTTCTCCAAGTTGGCTTTCATGGCTGTTGCATCAAGTTAGTTTATTGTCATTTACGGTTGACACTGACATACCATCTCTTACGCGTTCGTGAATGTAGTCTCCCATAGATTCAACAACAGCACTCACTTCCCGCTCTAAATCTTGAAAATATGTGGTTCTAGACAGTATTAAGTTGCGAATACGGAACTAGTACTACCGTGCAATGATTTTTTGAACGTCT
The DNA here is from genome assembly GCA_038496445.1 of Trichosphaerium sp. ATCC 40318. NCBI lineage: Eukaryota > Discosea > Flabellinia > Trichosidae > Trichosphaerium > Trichosphaerium sp. ATCC 40318. The sequence continues at coordinate 261,227 of JALMLS010000342.1, forward strand.
TGGGCAATTTGAAGGCGATTCTTGTTTGTAATTTCTCTACGTTCCAAAATACGCGAGCCCTCTATTAGATTTATTGTTTTTTGCTTGTAATGCCCAATTACATTCTAGATTCGTCAATACTTTAATAGCATTGCGTAATTACCTTTTCCTTGAGGTCTTTTATTACTATTGAACGCAGTTTATCGAATGTGCCATCTAGTTTGAGCTGCTGGAAGCATTTCTGCTCCTCTGCCGATTTGGCATTGTTATTAGTGGCTCTATACATTGTTACAGTGTAATGTCATCGTGCTCAATTGGAATTATTTTTATTTTATTTCTTTATTTAACGTCAAAAGAAGTCAACTAAGACAACTTCTCTTAGCATTAAGAGCACAGTTCATCAGGCCGTCGTACGGCGCTATTTAAGTTGAACAGTGTGACGCAGCCCTTTAACATTTTGCGGCTGATAACTATTATTACAAGAGCACCATTGATCCTACAAGTCCGAGAGCCAAGTTCATCCATTTGTACTTTGTCGTCATCTCGCCAATAAAATCTCAATTGGAATTATGCTTGTTACTGTACTTACAAAATCGGTTAACTTAAATTCACAAAAAGTCAACGAATAACAACTTAACTGCAATACTGGAGATTTGTATTTACATAAAAGTACAGATTATAGGCGGTAGGTTGTCACCGCTGTTGAAAAACTCACGCCTTACGCGTGTCACCTTTTTTTTTTTTTTACCCTTGTCATTCAAGGCTTTCATCACGTTGTAATGCCGACTGGTACATTTCCAAATGCTTTGTTTTGTTTTAAACCACAGTTAATCTGTGCAACCATTGCCTGTCGTATACTGTCGTATACAATAGTAGGCAACTCCATCTTTTTAGTAGCAGCAGCAGCCTGATATCTTCGTTAGAAATGAAATTTATTAATGTTATATCTGAACTCACGTTAACGCTTTCAAGTCTCTTTCTAAATTCTTCCAACTCTCGCTCTAGCTCGTACATATCTTCATTATCAAAATCTGTATCCGGATACGTGTCATCCGACAAGTCCTGCCGTAAAGTAAGCACTGAAAAACTAAAAGAGTGAAAACACAGTACCAGTGATTTAGATAAATCTCTATTAGAAGAACAATTAGATGTTTCATCCGATTCATCATCTAATGATTGTAAGTAAAACATTGATTTGTCAATACCACGTGCGCATGCTGTTTGTTCTACTATGTCCTTTTGTAACGACTGGAGAATCAGAACCTTGCTTTTTCTTATGTGGTTCTTTCTTCTTCCTCTTTTTCGGTTTCCTTTTCTTCTTTCCCTGATTTTTACCCTTACGCTAACAAAAAACAGTCATGAAATTATAATATATAGTGGATAGTACATCATCATCGCCTTCAATAAAAGCCATAAGATCGGATATAGGCCGGGGATCTTCCACTCAGCGTTAGTAATTAAAATTAGGTAAAGTAGTACCTTTTGGAACTGACTTCTGCATGGTTTTATTTCGCTTTCGTCGGTTAGGGTCACACAACTTTGAACGTAGTTTATCACGTGTGGTTGGAGGTGGAGCTTCATTTCGTTAGCAATAATCGGAATAATATGGGAGTTAGAGAATTTTTCGTCAGGGAGCAGCCACTTCGTGGCCACAATGAAAGTTGTAAGGTAATTGTTTATAATGTTTCACAAGCTGTGTGTACGCACCATCATCTTCTGGAGTGAAGTCATATAGTATATTAAATGTCCTTCGAATTTCAGCTGGACTTTTACCTGATGAGTTAGTTAGTGGAGACCTCGTCCATATACGAGCGAAACAAACCTTTTAATAACTGCGCAATAGCCTGGCATGTGAGGTCTACTAAAGGTTTTATTTTTAAATGATAAGCTACCTACAAGGGAGTGAGGAACAATGAAAAGCACCGTATACAAACTGGTAGAAGGAGGTTATACTAAACGTACGGATGCTAGTTCACAAAGGAGGCCTGGGTCCAAATCGCGTAGTTTATCATCCCAGTCCGTAAAAGCATTTTTTTCTTCGACTTCACCTTCAGGTTGAGGGTCAACTTCACGTTGTCGTATGCGACAGTAGTCCAACACCTTGAAAAAAAAAAATATGCCGTTAGGTAACGGAAGAAATATGAATTACACGAGCTAAAAAAAATATATACCTGAGAAAGAGCTCTACCAGTGATGTTTTCTAGCTGAAATACGACTGGTTTTCCATCCTTTTGTTGTTCTACTAAAAGTGTAAATTTCAGCGATTGTGGCACATCAATTAGCGTATTTAGAGCAGTTACGCAATGTACACCGTAAAAACAGTGTTTATACGAATGAATAAAAAAAAACCGGTGTTATTTGGCGTTTTTGTACGAAGACACAAAGTTACAATGCTGAAAACAAACTACAAAAACCCACGATGTAGTATATAATGTTAATGGAAGGTTAAAAAGAGCGTACCTAGCTTTGTTCGGATCGTTTGAGACATTCTTAACAATACGTTTTTATTCACGTCTATGACCATACCATCTGAGCACTCAAATGTAATGGTATCCCCTTGGTGCAATGTGACGGTGCAATGTTTTTTAAGAACGGCTACATCAACGTCCGCGTTTTCACCTTGTATGGCCGTTGTATCTTCATCTGAAGCTTCAGATGACGAGTTTAGCTTTGTATCGGCTTGCATTTGTGGCCAATAGAATATCTTATCAATTTTGCTTGTAGTCTAGTGGTTCACGCTAGTTAGCAGCCGATCGAGTGTGCAAAGTAGTGGTTTGACCAATGAATACCAAACCAAGGGTGGCTGTTCCAAAAGGTTATGAAAAAAATTGAGATGCATCACAGCTCATGAGCAAGCGAGAAACCAATCAAACAGTACTTTATTTCTGTTGTTTATTGCCTATGTGGAATTCGTCGATTTGCTTATTCTATCACGTTTTTTGTAACAAAACTAGCTACAACACCCTAATATACTAATTGTAGGAAAGACAACAGCATATCGATCAAAATATTAAAGTTACATAACAAATCCCAATGCAAAACCAACTAGATTGTATTGAGGCATGTGGAGGAGACATTTTTTCGGATATTTCTGTACAGCAATCCGGAAAGTTTTTTCTATGGATTGAAACGCTGCCAAAAGTGCAACTAAGAAGTCTGGAATAGAGTCTTTTATCTTAATTTGTTCTTCGCTCAAATATGTGAAATAGCAAAATAGTCAAAGTAATTAGTAGCTTTTAGTATAACCAACCTCAACGTGATTGATTGGCAAACAGCATAAACACAAATTTACAATGACATACCGCATCGCAATATTGCTTTCTATTTGTATGGTCGCGAGCGTCGCAAATATCCTAATAGTTACGAACGGTACACCAAATCACCATTAGCCACAGTCTGATAGTGTCCAAATTTCTAAGTATCCGCGCGTAGGAACCTCAACGGAGTATGTTGCCACTCCGTACTTTTTCGGACGAAACTCAAGAGCTGTATTTGAGCCAGTAAACGCCACTATAATAACACCCACAAAGGACAATAATATTTCTGGTATTTTTTGTTCAATTTCGAAATTGATTTATAACACACTTTAGGCAAAGTTGTATTTGCAACATATCCTCATGATAGACGCATGTATAGGGAATGGTTCAATCGCGGAGCTGTTGGGATTATTGAATACTTTGAATCAATAAGCGATGTGGGCGTTGGGAAAGGCAATTACATCAAATTGTATGGAGGTAAGTACAGTTCCAAAGATAAAATAATATCACGTTATTAAACGAATTATTTTAGACACACTTGATAACCTTGGAGTACCTATATTAGCTCAAAAACATCTATCCTCAATCGAGGATGGATCGCACGTTACGTTGATGTTCTCTGAAAACGTGTGGTACAATACCTTTATGAGCCCATGGGTTATAGGTTCGTTCCGGCCACCGTACCAAAACAATTGTTATTAACGAGCTGGCAGCGGTGCATGTATTCCTGATTGTCCTCACATGTGCTTCTTTTTCTGTTTCCATCATCAGGTACCTACAATTATGGAAAACTCCGTAACCTTTTTTAGGATGACACAGTTTGTAGCAATAGATGGCTTCCGTTTATCAATTCCGAAAGTAGGGCTATTTATTGAATTAGTAGCCAATAGCTTTCGTTTGGCTTGGTGTATCCCTGACCCACACGGATACTTGTTCATCGTTCCTGGATGGTACAATAGGCTGTAAAAAACACTATAACTTAAAAAGCTTAGGTATGACGAGGTCTTCAAAGTGTATTATACTCTTTTTTCCAACATATCGAACTTATTGATAGTTTTGTATTGGCACGAATCAATGACAAGCCTCAGTCTAGAAGTTACACCTTACCTTAAAAAAATGGCTATACCTTTTTACATCGCGGCTGGCGCAATTGTATTCGCAGAAACTTTGTTGTCAATAGTGCGAATTGCCTTATTCCCAGGTACTAAACCAATGACTAATATCTTCAAAGCGAAAACTAACTAATTCAGAATATGATCTCACATACACATTTTATGCAACTGCAGTATTTCATACGATTGCAAATGTGTCAATAATAGTGTACCTGTCAATTATCTCCTACAGGCTATTGAAGCGCCTCCGCCACCAATCGTCACGTAATAACGGGTCTAATGGTATGATAACACGACTACTGATTCGTGTATCCACCAGCCTATTCATTATGATTGGCCTCGTAATTCAAGCAGCATGCTGGATTTTGTTCCCAAGTGTACGCTCGGAGCCAGGTGCGCTTATCTCAAACTAAGTTGTATACTAACTTTAACATTAAAGTTCCTAAACTAGTCTATTGGTCTATGGCAGTTGTAAACTTTAATGCCTTGTCTGTTATACAGGCGCTAAGCTTTATACCTTCCAGGCTTCGTAGAAAGACGACAAGCGCCAGAAGGAGCGATCTCAGTTCAACCAGAGAAAACGGGCTACGCGTTGCCAGTATTACTAGCAACGCGCCAAACACTGCTAGTGTTACTAGCTAAATATCACGTGATTTGTAGATTAAAATGACAAATAGTACTTTTAGGGCAATACAACCACATTCAGTTTTTGCTGTTTTTTTTTATTTGAAATTTTGCAATCGGTGTAACTCGAATTGCACACCCTCACGATCGCTTGTTCTCTCGCAGTGCCGTCCAACTATAACTTTGAGTAGTTTTTACCCATTGTTTGCAATTTGTCATTTTCTTGATTTTACTCCCACATTTTCCTGGTGTGAATAATGTCCTTGACCCCTTTCCTACTTCTTTGTACAAGCCATTAGCATATTTTGAGCCATGGAGAAGTACAGACGCGTAGAAAAAGAGAAACAGCATGAGGAGATACAACCGAACGAAATCAGAATAACAACTGGTGGTAAGATGAGGAACTACATCAGCTATGCCACAAACCTCCTTCAAGTACAAATTAATTGTTATTGCTACTTTACCCAATACTGCTTTTTGCATGTTTTTTCCTATCAGTAGATTATCAATACGCATTTCTCAGCGCGAAATTAGGAAAAAGAGCACAAAGATATTACACTGAAAGCTATGGGTCGCGCTATTTACAAAACGGTATGTCTTGTACAACAACGCGTTCTACATGGATTATTAACTTTTTTTTTTTTTTTGTTAGGTTACAATCGCCGAAATCATCAAAAGGCGCATAGCGGGTACAAAATACATTCGTACTCTGTAAGCCAGCTCTAACCAAATTACCCCACAGGCTTGCACCAAAATACTGTCATTGAATCTACTGACATTACAGACGAGTGGATGCCACTAGAGGAAGGCTTGGACCCAATCAAAACAACGAGGAATGTATCATCCATCCAAATTACTCTCTCATTGGAACAATTGGACACCACTACCCCAGGTTACCAAGAACCTATCCCAGAGGACCAAGTAAAGCCTCAGCAACAATACCACGGAAGATCGCGTTATAAGGGAGATCGCAACGACAACCGTGACAACAGAGGAAATCGAGGACGCAACAATCGTGGAGACGATCGTGATGATGACCGCGATGATCGCGACGATGACAACAACAACCGCGGATATCGTGGCAATCGCAGAGGAGGTTACAAAGGTCACGGCAACAGAGGTGGCAAGGGTTACAACAGAAACTATCGTGGAGGATACCAAGGAAACAGACGTAACTACGACAACTATGACCAGGATGACTACGACAATCGCGACAACCGTGACAACCGCGACAACCGCGATAACCGCGATAACCGCGACTATCAAAATGACGATAACGACGATCAAGACCAAGGTGGATACCGTGGATACCGTAACAGGCGTGGAAGAGGCCGAGGAAGAGGTAGAGGAAGAAGGAATAGAGGTAGAGGCCGCGGCGGTCGCCAAAACTCCAACCCTCCCCGAATGAGAGACGATAACGAATAATTGACAAAAACAAATAAAAAACCCACAGTTGTTTGGTTAGTTTCGAAATTTTTTATTCATCGACCAAGATTTAATTTACACGAGTTGAGTGCGGTGGTTACGTTGCTATTTTTTGTCCTTGTCCTTCTTCTGATTTTTCTACAGAGGAGAAATATTTAATTTTTTGTTGTTACAAAGTAACCAATAAATCGCAACGCGTACCTTGCCACCCTTTCCCTTAGCCACGTTGTCGTTATGTCTCTTGTCCAAGGATCCATTGCTCTTGGCCTAAATACAAAATCTGTGAACAAACCGCAGCCAAAAAGAAAAAAAAAACGTACATCACGATAAAGTGCCGCGTATTCGTCCGTTCCGAAGTAGTCTATCAATGCTGATTGTCCGCGTTTGGCCTCCGTGTCAATTCCCTTGTGAATTTCTTTATTCGCAGACAGCTGTACTTTGTTAAGAGCAGGACACTTGCCAAGATCTGGCGGAAGCAAGTATATGTCATTAAAGCGCAGATCGAGCTCCTAAACCCCTGTGTTAAATAGCAACCTCAAAAAATAAAATGTCTACCCTCAAGGATGTGCACTTGCCAAGATCTTCAGGCAGGATATCGATTTTATTGTTTTCTAAGACAAGCTATACAAAAATTGTGAGTGTTTTGCTTGCACGTGGGGTTTTTTTTTTTTTTGATTGAAATAAGTTAGGCACCTTTTGGAGGCACAAGCAGCGCCCAATATCAGGAGGTAGAGTTGTAAGCTTATTCCAAGAGCAATAAAAATCTCTGAGGGTTGAAAGAAGACCAATTTGAGGCGTAATTTCTTCCAAGTCGTTGTAACTCAAGTCCAAAGTTGTTAGTTTGTTGTAAGCACCAAACCCTATTTTTTTTTTTAACGTTAGCATACCCTGCACAAGCAATGAAGCGTATACGTACCTCTTGGTAACGTCTTCAATTTATTACAACTCAAAATCATACGTTCCAGCTCCAGGAGCGTGGTAATTTCGCCAGGCAATACAGTCAAGCGGTTTGAGCAGAGGTTCAACTCTTTTAACTTGCGCAATTGTCCAATTTCCGGTGGCAAGTTGGAAATGCTATTGTAACTTGCATTTAGGTACTCGAGGGCAGTAAGCTTGTTTATGTTGTGGGGAATATTGCCAAGGTTCTTGCTTTTTACGTCCAATCGTACAGTTTGTGGGATCCTACCCTTTTTTTCGAGGCTGGGTGAAGTATAAACAAAATGGCGACAGTTGAACGTTTTTTTATTTCTTTGCAAAATAGTGTACCTGTCTATGTCCTTAGCTAAATTTGCGCCCATGGTTTTTTAGCTGTTGAATTTAAAAGTCTCCACGCCCAAAAAACGCTGTTGGGGTAGTTATTTTCAATTTTAATTCTACTGTTTTTGACTTATGCGACTCCGTTGAAAAAATTCTCTTGATTTTCTCCCTGTACCCTGAACGTATAAGCTTCAAAAATCAATAACGCAACATGGCAGAAACTAGTCGCTTATGGCTCGCAGGAGGAGAAGACAGTGACTCAGATGAAGATGATTTCGCCTATGGAAGTTCTACAGACGAAGGTGGCCTCTCTGATGACAGCGAAGAGAGTGACGATAACAATCAAACTTCTTCTTTTTTCGACGCTGGGTCGTCAGAAGAGGAAGACGATAAACGTTTCGTTAAATCTGAGCGAGCGAAGCAATTTGAAAGAACACAAGGTAAATTTGTTTACAAACGTTCTAAAATACTGTGAATGTAGTACTTACATGTTACAGAGTTTACTACAAGGATAACAGATGCAGCTGACAAGAACGAATGGATTGATGTTAGCACTGGTACACCGTTTTTGTTATTTTCACGCTATTCAAAATAGAAAACTTATGGCGCTTGCTGCGTTTTTTTTTTGAATAAAACTCCTTATTGTGTCGTTCTTACGCGTAGAAATTTGCTCCTATCGCTCCTTTAGCTTCCTTTTTGTTTCTAATACATGCTAGAATGGACACCTTTCTTGAGACAATACAAAATTACAACCAAGCTACAACTATTCGACAAATATGGTTATCCTAGATTCTTAGTGCGGTGTTTGGTCAAGTTAGCTGAAACCGTACGCAAATTGGGTAAAAACATGAAGGCTATCCAAAAAGTCATAAAAGGTACTGTAGCCACTTGTTACGCGCCGTGGTGCTTACTTGTTTCGCTAAATTAAGATGGTAATCAACGTAAATCGTACATTCGCTTCCAATCCCAGTTCACGAAGTGGATTAACAGCCAATCTGAGCTCAAAGAAAAGGTTGACAACTTTGAAGAAGGTCCTGATGATGAGGAATATGATGACGAAGCAGATGGCGATGGCGAAGGCAAACGTAAGAGCTACTTGGCTTTTCCATATTTCTGCTCCTAGTCGCTCACTCAACTGTGTAGAGGATCTTAAATTAGAAACTGGCGGCGATGATGAAGATGGTGAAGACGAAGAAGATGAGGCTAAAGAAGAGACTTGGACAAAAGAAATCATTGAAGAAAAAATTGATTATTTGTTGAAACAAAGAGGTAAAAAAGTACGTTGTTGTGTATCATATCTCTATAAGGGTTTTTTTTATTTATACCAACATTAGTACGACAGAATCAAGAGAATTGCTCGATGGGAAAAAATGCTTGTGCTAGCCGAGAACAAGGTATTTACTTACCACACGCGTAAAAATTAATCTAATTTTCGCTAGAAATTTGTTCCTGGACGCCTCCTTGAAGTTAAATTCTACTTAATTAACGCTATTTTGGACGTTAACCCAACTGTACTGTTACCTATGGCAACTGACCACTGGAAAAAGTGCGTTTGAATGTACGAAGTTAGACTAAACTTGTTGCGTAGGTGCTTTGTAGTGCTCACTGATATCCTCGAGCAAGTTATTGAAAATGATAAATTGGTTGCTATTAACGTAATCAATCCTGATGTAGTCGCTTCTCTTACCGAACAAGATGACACTAAGTATTACGTTCAAGGAAATTTATCCCAGAAACTAAGACGACTTGGTGATGAGGTAAAGTGCACTTATCTTTTTTGTCTCTTTGATGCAGGCGCTTACAACTTTCATTAGTTGTTCAGAAGCCTTCGTAGTCTTGATGTGCACAAAGGCGAATACGTCGATAGGTTGAAGGACGAAGTGCCATTCTACCTTCTATTGACACGAGCTCAAAATTACTTTCAAGAAATGGGTAAATTCAAACTCGTTGCTGGTTTCGCCAGCGGACGTGCTGAATTGCTCTACTACCGCAAGAGTATGCCACAACCTTCTGTAACATACAGAGTACCAAAAGATGTTTCCGTACCAGAAGACGCTCTTGAAGAACTCAAACTTTGCGCCTCAACTGTATACAAGCACGGCGCTGACTCCTTGAAGAGAATGGTAGTTATACAGCAAGTCTACGCACTAGCTATTCGGGATTTGTATTTCGAAGCTAGAGATTTGATGTTAATGACCCACCTTCAAGATACAATCGACAAAGCTGAACCTGTTGCCATGATTTTGTTTAATCGTGCCATTGCTCAACTCGGGCTTGGCGCTTTCAGACTTGGTCGTATCTACGAAGCACAGCAATGTTTGGCCGATCTTGTTGGAAGCAACAAAATCCGTGAGATGTTAGCTCAAGGTGTAAGCCGTTACGCTCAAGATAAAACCCAAGAGCAAGAAAAACAAGAAAGGAAAAGACAGATGCCTCACCACCTTCACATATCTACAGAACTTATTGAAGCTTCGTACCTTATCTCAGCTATGCTTTTAGAGATTCCAAACATGGCTAGACGCGACACAAGACCAAAGGTATGCAGCGCCCTTTTGTTTTTGTTTTCTCCTTTCCTTCATTGCTTTCGTGTCGTAACAGTAATCTTTAGTTGCACAGCAAATCGTTTAGAAAGACTATGGATTTCCACAACCGTCAAGTATTCCGTGGGCCGCCAGAGAGCTCAAAAGAAGCTATTGTTGCCGCTGCCCAAGCAATGCAAGTTGGCGATTGGCAAACAGCGCAAAATCATGTTATCGGCTTGAGTGTTTGGCGTTATGTACCATCCTTTGAAGAGAAGATTGCACCTCTTCTTAAACAGTACGCTTGTTTTTCTTTCTTGCATTTTCATTTTCTGACGATGTGTTTTAGGCAAATCCGAGAGCAAACACTAAAAACGTACTTGTTCTCATACGGCAAATTCTATGAAGCTTTGAGTTTGGACCGTTTGATGGATATTTTCCAATTGACAAAGTACGTTATAAATTTTTTGTTTGCGATTGTGACTAACATGGTTTTTTTTCTACAGGAGTCAAATACACAGTGTAGTCAGTAAGATGATGATCTCTGATGAATTGCCAGCTTCTTGGGATCAACCAACTGGAACTATCATCTTTAACCGTGTTGAGCCAACGAAGTTGCAACAAATTACATTACAACTCGCTGACAAGGTAATCTTATTGATTTCCGTTTTAAATAATCTACTAAAACTGTGTTTCTAGGCAACTCAAGTTATTGACAACACTGATCCTGACTCCAAGTCATATGCTCACAGAGACAACAGGTGGCAAGATTCCCGATTCCGTTATGGTACCGCGAGGATTTGAATGAGTTGACAACATTATCTAACACTTTTTTTAGCAAACAGAAGAAATGATCGTGGTCAAAAGTACGGCCATGACAGAAACCGCAGGTAGATAATATCAGCACTTTGTTTATTGATTACTTACGCACATATAGGAAGTGAAACAAATAAGGTAGTCAAGTGGCGAATTTTGGAGTTCCCTTTTTGTAATAAAATAAATACGCTAACCTTACCCAAACCTGGTTTTTCTTTATTTTTTATTGGTGGGGAGGCGGCTGGTATCACATTTCTTGCTGTTGCGACCTGTGTTGAATTTTTTTTCTGATTGTTTATTAAATTCAACCCATAATCCATAAGGGTACTGTCAGTGCCCTCAAATGCGCTAAGCCATAGTGTAATTAATGACTACAGCTTGTTATGATTTGTTCTTGCACGTTATGGCGTGTTTGCGCCCAGGAGCCTCGTGGCGTTCATTCAAGCTGTAAGAAGCGTATGATAGTGAATAATTTGTACTAATCCAAACTTAAAGCTGTTACCAAGCGAAACCTCTTCGCTGATGGCGCCAGTGTCGCTCATAGCTTCTGGAACGAAATGTCAAACCGACGAGCATTCTTTAATTCCATTAGAAAGCAGTTAAACGTTGTACACGACGAAGATTGGTACAATGTTACAATTCGAGAGATTGGGCTGTACGTACCAAGTCAACATTGTATCTTTTCGTTAATATGGGTTTAGCTTGGAGGATTTGGTCTTCTTAGGCGGTATTGTAGTAGTTGCTTGTAATTCATTATGACAATACCAGGTATAAGGGATCACTATGCAACACTCTTAGAGAGACTTTCCCTGAACGTGTTTGGATTGAGTATAGGTTCAAGTACGTTGTTGATAACATCAACACGTGATAGTATCAGTTATTCTCATTTCATATAAAGGAGCAAGAGGCGCAAAGATATTACAGCAAACTCACGGAAGAGATTTGATCAGGTGTGCTTAGTTGTCTTGTTAAATCGAACTCTAACATAGTTCAGATTGCAGCACGTATGGGTATTAAAACAAGAGATGATTGGGATAAAGTTACAGCAGATGATGTAAAACGTGAAGGAGGAAACAGTACTTTGAACAAGTATGTATTAACATGTTCTTACATACGTGCTGATGCAACCAAGATATAGCAAATCTGTTAGTCATGCCGTAAACTGTCTCTATGGTGGCGAGAGATCATTGTAAGTGCAACACTTTAAACAGCATGGTGCAGCATTTATAACTTAAAAAGGTATGGGCGCAAGCCTATTGGTTTTTGGCGTAACAAGTCAAATCAACGCGAACACTTTGAAGAGATAGCAATGAGTTTAGATGTTAAAACTATAGATGATTGGCGTAACCTAAAATATCGGGATCTCATCCCGTTTGGAGCTAGAACAATACTATGGCTGTATGAAACTCACTTTTTTTTTTGTTCTAAGGGATGTTGTCTTTTAGGTACAATGATTCTATGAGAAAAGCATTGAATGTGATATATCCAGAATGGGAATGGAAGCTTAACAAAAAGCCAAGGTTGAAACATTCAAACGAAAGAAAAACTAACCTTGCCTTAGGCACAGGAGTGGTCATTGGCAAGATATTAGTAACATCACTTCTTACTTGCGAAGAGTAGCTTCTGATAATGATATCACTGAACCTAGTGGTTGGTATCGTATATCTAAAGAGCAGCTTGCTGCTAGAGGAGGTGCTGGTGTTCAAACATATTATCCACGGATTCTACAAACAATGTATCCAAATGTAAAGTTCACTTGGGAGAAGTTTGGATTCAAAGTTCAAACAAAAAAAGCCAAGCAATGTGTTTTGCTCATGCAAGTTCAACATTTATTACCAAATACGGCTGTGTTAGAGGAACAACAGATTGGTACAAGGGACAATGGTAGTGTCTTGACTATAGATGTATTCGTTCCCAAGTATAAAATGGCTTTGGAGTATCAAGGTAAACGCACCATGCTTGCAATTTGCTTACTCTTTTTATAGGAGAACATCACTACAACAATCCTGTTGTATTTAGTGTACCCTCAACTGTCTTTTCTTCCTTGGATGATGAGAAAGTGCGACTTTGTACAAAGATGGGTTCGTCTCTTAATAAACTTATGTTGTTGTTAAATATGCACTTTAGGGCTGTCGTTGATTCCTATTCCTTATTGGTGGTACGTTTCTAAGTGACTATTGTGTGGACTATTCTTACTTCATATTGTAGGAACGGAGACTTGCCTTCGCTAGCTAGTACAATTATGTACTATTGTCCTAGTATGAGTTTTGATATAGCCAATGGCGTTGCCCCACTCATTAATTCGCCGTTGGCACTTGAAGACGGTGCTGGTGCGTTGGTGATTTATGATTGTTGATACTGAAAAACCTACGTAGGCAAAGTAATGAATTGTGATGCTGTTCAGTTTTCAACATAGAACAAGAATGAAGGAAATCGCGTTTAGTCTACTCGTGCTGCACGTCAGATTGAGTGACAATCACATGTGTATTGTTCACATGCAAAGTAAATTATTCAAACAAAGCCTAACTAAGGGCTACACAGGCGCAATCTAAGAAGTATGAACAGTTGTTACATTAATTTGTAGCACAAAAAATGTGAAACTATTGTAAGATATGTACAAACAAATGTCGAATCTTTATAACTGGTGTTTATTCCTTATTTATTTTAAATTCAAGTGATTTGATGAAGTACTTAAAAGTAGTTGCGTCAATGCAGTATCTTGCGCGAGGGCGTGTTTCCTATGACCTTGGCACTAGAGAGCATAGACGTTCATTTTGAATAACTCTGTGGGAGGTCATGGCTGTAATCTACGTGGAGAGTGCCAGTATGCCGTATCACACCATGGTTATGATATCCGAGCACGGCGAGGTTTTAGTAACTAGTTCAGCTTTGATTGAAGTCCATTTCGGGAGTCACAAATAGCCAACTTTTAGTTGGTGGTAGATAACACTTTTACACTATTTGAACCCCATTTGGCTTCATAAGTGGTATGCCTAGCTTTTGTTAGTTTCTCTTTGTGCTAACTGGGATGTACTTTTAGACTGGGGACAAATTGCTATGAGGTCATCATTACAGGCTACCGCCAGCTCAATATCAGGTCTATGGAATCGAATGATGCCTGCTATTGCTTCCAAATCACCTGGACGCCACCAGTATGGAATAGGAATAACAGTAACGCCTTAGAAACCAGTTGAGTACTTATCAATCTTAACAGTCTTTGGTACCTGCAATACGACAATGCTGCTGCTTCTCAGCATCACGACGTTTTTGGGTGTCAGCAAAAAGTTCAAGGTAAATGTGGTCGTGGTAATGATGCTCGCCTACTCATATTTAGGGTAAAGAAAGAGATTGTGCAGCTTACCTTGGTATTCAAAAGCAAGGTTATATTCTGGAACATAAATATCTACTGTAACTGTTTGTTGAGCAAATGTTGAGATGCCAATTGAATGTTCTTCCAATACATTACATGTGGGGAATATTGTTCGGATACATCTTTCAAGAGAACTAAAAAACTTTATAGGCCATTCACTAACTAAATAATAGTGTGAACAAAGTGCTTACCTTTGATTTGTTGCTTTTCCTTTGCGTGTGAATTTATGCCAGTCCCACATAAACTTTGGCTCCATTGTTAATATGGCTCTTGGCCAGTAAGTGAGTATCCCAGCACCGCCCAATTTCACCAATTGGTACCCAGCAACTCTGTACCTACATATCAAATATATAAGAATTCATACAATGTAGAGATAGACTGTACCAATCTTTAGCAGTGTTGATACCCAACTTGCTAGCAACTGTTGTCAAGAACTTTTTTTGGTTTTCTTGCACTTCCCAGTATCCGCGTTTCCAACTGAAAAGGTCACTGTCCCAAGGATAGTCATAAAATACTTGCAAAGCACGCTGTAATGTCTTATACCTATTCACTTGAATTAAGTTTCCAATTTCTTTCCTTAAAAACCATCTCGGGCTCACCTTCGTAAAATACTTGGCATCAACTTACAAGCTACGCCAGCCTCCACAGCATACCAATCACTTAGCACTTTTACGCCAAAGCTTTGAGCTTGTACTTCAAACGCCATCTTGTCAGCGCTAATCCACATGCTATCAATAGAAGCCAGTAGCTCCCGTCGCTGTTTTTGCCTCTCGGTCTCGGATTCCTGCTCCATATTCCGTGGCATTGGAGTATTCTGGAGTGCCTTAATAAAACGGTGACTTGGGTAGACATCCTCTAAAAAGAGTTCTTTGCTGGAGTAGTACATGCTAAAGACACTTAGCTAAATAGCTAATACAAAACACCGCACTATATACTGCTACCACCGTGCTCCAATATTTGGACTTGCGTTACTCTTTCCCAATCAGCGTAGTCCTTGATTTGTAAAGCGTCAGCAAGGCTGTCAGCAAAGTCTTTTCGACTGGACAATGAGCTCCAGTGATTACGGGGAGAATGCCTATACAATAGTTTGAAGGTATGCCATTGGAAAATACTTACTTGAATTGAACAGGATCCCATGCATAGTTGGGATAGAGATAAGCTAAACAATCAACCAGAGAGCCATTATTCTTGCTTTGCTTTATCATTAACATGTCAAATGTAAAACGTACTTACGAAAGTAAAGTTGCAGCTCCCAATTCTATTACTGCCTCCTGGTCTACAGTGTACCATTGCGCCATGTCTTTTATCTCCAATTGTTCTCCAATATAGTCAAAGGCTGCAATTTGATTCTCAATATCGCTCCAACAATTCTTGGGCACATTCCTTGAACGTTAGCCAATTGCAACAGTTGGTCTGGGTACAAGTGCGCACTTAAACTTCCAAGGCTGCCATTTGTACTTGCTATAAACCCATGCAAGACACGACGCAAGAGAATTGTTGAAATGTGTTCTAACGCAATTAGGAGGTACGCAAGTTTTGTAGGTTAGTACCGTAGCACAGCACGTGCACCGTCCGTCTTGATATCTGAGAAATTTACTACGTACCAACCCTCCAGATCCTTTATTTGAAGGTCTTTTGCGATTCTATGTAACATTGGTTTACAAACGCCGTAGAGGTTGTCTGGCAGTTGCATACTACTAGGTGTAAGCTACATTAGCGATTTTAAAGGGTTATGTTGTACTGATGCGACGATATAAGCAAAGATGCCCTCATAACTCTACAGTATATGCTTGGCGCTTGAAACTACTAGTAATATAGGTTTGCTGTGATTGTAAGCAAAAAAAAACCTGCACAATTGTGCCTTAACCCTAAACGGCCTTAGCCAGTGACATATCACCCTCGCTAATTGCCATCATAGCCGGTTGGTAGGTGACATGTCACCCGATTTAGACACCTACGGTACGCTAGAACCACATTTTTGGTTTATTTGCTTAGTTATTTACATTTAAGTCCAACTTGATTTTTACATTTTTCTTTTTACATAGAAGAGGTTGTCGTCAACGCACCTGACGGAGGTTTAATGCGAAGAGTAGGTACGGCTCTTTTCGGTTCTCCATTGTGCCAAGTGTTATCTTTAGAATTAGAACTGTCTAGAGATGGAGTCGTGTTCTCTGAAATAGAAACGGATGACCTTGCTGAGCTAGCAAAAAAAAGTCAAATTAACATCTTACTAGTACTGAACGTACGCGTGACCGGTAGGCACTTTTAATGTGCTCTGAGCAATTTTTTCTTGTGCGGTGTGGTCGTAACCTGCATTTAACCAACCAGCACTAGTGCTGGTTGACTCTATATTGGATATTTCCAGTACTGGCGCGGACGTATAACGTTGTGAAACCAATTCCTTTTCCTAACGATACATTGAGAGGAAGAACATTGTTTGAAGTAAATGACTGAAAAAAGAAAAAAAAAAAAAAGAACGCACCTGCAATTCAAACTGCTCATTTTCTTGAAGCTCTTCTTCCAACCTATTGAGTATAACCTTCAATTTGAGTATGCGATCTGGGAAGTCAGTTTGATATTTAAGCTCCATGTCTGGTAAAGACTGCTTTAAATGGCCGTGTACTCGGGCCATCTCTCTACCAAATATATGCGCAGATTGCTTGGCAGGCTCCTATTGCAAACACCATAAGCAATAAAGAAAAGATTACGCTTTCTCTTAATGTGGGACTTGCCTCATCAATTGCATCTGTTGGAATTGCGCATATACCAGCTATAAATGTCCTCATCTTTTCCTTATTCGATTCTATTACCACATTGACACCAGCCATGTATGGCTCTTTTTGTCCTACAATTGAGGTTAATAACAAAAACATTTGAAGTACTAAACAACAAACTGTATCCGTACCAAAGTTAACTAAGTTGCCAAGATTTTGGATGGTCTTGGCTATCAATGTTAAATCCCTAGCTATGTTTGCTGGTGGATGCTCCTCTACCAGGCCAAATAACTTTGGTCCAAGCAAAGCAGGGCAGAAGAAACGCAAGAAAATAAATCCTGAAGGTGCTGTATACAACACTACATCGTCTTCTGGCCACTTGGCTTTAACCTGAAACATTCCAATGAGAACCATAGGCAAATATTATGTTGATAATCATACCTCCTGTTTAATGTGCTCGAATATATTCCTAAACGCAGACGGACACCACTTTAGTGATGTAAAAACGCTGTCGCATATTTTTTGAACATAATATTTTAGTGTGCCCAAGTTTTTCTTTAATTCTTTTTCTTTGTTTTTAGCTTCAATACGATACGCATCCAGCTAGTAAAAAAAAACTGAATACACAGTTATTCAGCTATTTTTTGTGGTACCTCACAAGACTTTTTGCCAGCATTTGAAACCAATTCATCAATGATAGGTTTTAGAACCTTGTGTAAATACGGCATGCCTAACATTAATAAGTAAAACTTAATTGCGTGCACCATTATACCTGTTAGTTTCATGTACATATCTAGAGCTTTTGTTGCGACTGTGTTTGCTCTGAAAATAATGTTTGCATTTTCTAGTTTAGAAAGTAAGGTTTTATGTAATGAGTTGGCAAATGTCACGTACTTGTTTCTCTAATTTCCGCAGCAGCTATCTCCTTGATAAAATGAACGCCAGTTTTTCTAATTTCAAAGGCCTTTATCAGACACTCAGCTACAGACTTTTCTTTCTTTTGAGAAACACCAGCTAACATCTTTGTTAACGCCATCTCTTCTCTTAAAAGCTCAAAAAACAATTCATCATAAGAAGTATCAGGCAATATGGTGATGCACTAAGTTATTAGGTCAGCATGATAAAGAATAAACATCATTCTTTATACCGCATAACGCCATGTTGCACGCATTTCTGGTGCTGTCCCGTCCCACTCAAGTTCTGGTGGTGATAAGCGCCACCATTTATCTTGATTTACAGGGTTCGATAAATCCTGCAGTGGAACGCAAAATTGACCAACCGGCTCCTTGTCCCACACCTCAAATAAGATTGAATCGTCTGCAAGCTCAGGTGGAATTTGGCTACACAAACAATTAACTAGTGGATCAAATTGAATAGCAAATGGCTTTAGTAAAGGCGTACAAAGTGCATTCTGCTTTCTTCCATTTTGGGTTAGAACTCTTTTTGGTTGTCGGTGTCTTACTTTTGTATGTCTGGTCTCCCAGCTTACATAAAAAATAAGGTTCGGTAGCAGCGTTTTCACTTTGTGGTAGATCACGACCAGCGCGAACTAAATAGTAATAAGAACAAAGAAAAAAAGCTTTAAAATTAACACGTCAAAACGTACTCGAAAACGAAACTGTGTTGTTACTAGGTTGATATTTAAATGCGACGTTTACTTCTCCTCTAATGTCGCAATGGAGAGGTACTAATTTTCGCCAATCCTCTTGCGTTTGGCCAGAGACTAAATTAGAAACTTTTATCAAAACCTACATGCAAGATTAATAGATCAAGAATAATAATTATTCAAAAAAAAAAATTGTCTCCATACCCTGCCAATTGGAGGACTGCGCTTCCGTTTTTGCTCGCGCACAATGACGTACACTTCGCTAGTATCTAGAGACAGATCGCTAACAAAGAACTTTAGAGACTTATGGCATTGATAAAAAACAAATATAAATTCAACTTTGAGAGTAATGTCATTTTACGTACAAATCGTATTCTTGCAAAAAACAAGGATTATCAGTGCGCCAAAGTGTAGGAGTGCGCGCTTTCTGTACTCTATCAGCAAAGATGGTACAGTAGGTATCTTTGGGCTTATCCAAATTCCGAACTTCAGAAACTTGAAAAAAAAAAAGATAAGTACAAGGCTGTTTTGACATAAAATGATGTCTCTTTACCTCTAACATACAAACCAACCTCCTTTCTGTACTTTCCTGGACCATATTTAAATTCTGCGGAAGTTTGTTGCTTTGAGTGTGTCAGTGAACAAAAAAATGGTAACGCAAATTTTTTTTGATGGTTTAAACGCACGTTTATGGTTTGTTGTATCTGAAACATCCACTCACTTAGGTCAACCGAGTTGGCGACTTGAAAGTAGTATGTTGTTATTTTTTTCTCTTTGGCCTTGCTTCCAACAGGCGCTGTGTCGTCCTTTTGGAACAGTTTAAATTGGTAATAGTTTTTTTTCTTAGTTAAGGGTTCACAACCTTTATATTGAGCCAAATCAATTACAATTTTCGCGTCTTGGGCCTTGAAATAAAACATATAAGCCCCCCCATAGTTTAATTACAAAAATGGGTTTGAAAAAAAAAAAACGGGTAAGCTTAAAATGGCCTTCACAGGTGCGCTAGCGTTAAGAAAAGCTCTCGGAAGTAATACCTGCTCATCAGAAAACACGTATAGCATGGCCTCGTGCAAGATCAGCCATTTCTTCTTCCACTGAACGTTGCGAGTTTTCAGCGATACATAACCTTGTTTTTTTGCGTTGGATAGAGAGATAGCGGACACAGCTAACAAGGGGTTGTCACCCCTAGCGCTTTTATTGCCCCTGCTACTTTTATTCCCTTTGCTCCGCTTTGGTACGTGCATAGTGCGTTGGCGTTAATGTTAGAGCGTAGGGTCGCTATTTGGGTTTTTGCTTCCTTTTTTTTTTTTTTCCAATGAAACCCTCTGTCTACCAAGCGTTTTGGAGAGAGTTCATGTATTACCACCTGTTGAAAGTACGTCGGTTACAGACAAGTACTTAAGGGCAACGATAATTTTTGACGTTTTTTATTGAGGAATTTTGTTGCAGTTGACATATTGCGGACTAGAATTGCTCCAAGTGCAAAACAACTACTAGGTACTCACCTCCTTGGCTTTTAGTCTTGCTTACTCCTTTACTAAGCTATAAAAAAAATGGTATACCTCACAGTAACAAAGTTTGACAAAGAGTTCATCCTTGTAGAAAGGCCAGATAAACAAGAGTACGCTCTATTACTATGAGGCGCAACCATTTTGCAAGAAATCGAAAGTTTACTGCGGTGGCCCTAAAAATATTTACGCTGCTAAAAGCCCTTGGTATATGCTAACACATCCACGCAAATTTAGAAAGTACAATGGTAGCTTGTGTGACCTATTTAACAAACTCGAAAACGAAGGTTTTAATCTAATCTCTTCTGGAGGTGCTGCTTGGGAACTAGTTTTCGTTTTCCACAAAGTACGGTTGTTTACTTCAAGTTTTGACTATTTACTCACTCAATATCTGCAGGACGGTCTTGCAGTCATCAAGGAAAAAGAAACTGAAGAACCTGCTCCAGTAGAGTCTAAAAAGAAAAAGAAGAGCAAGCACTAGAGCTATTGTAGAGTGTGTACCGCCCAAAGTAACGTGATACCGGTTTATCGCGTTACAAAAAGAAAAAAAATAAAGCTAAATTATCAAGGCGTTGCATTTGAACAACAATTTTTCCGTTTTATTTTTCAACTTTGACACTTTACGTAAAACAAACAGAATATGGCACCTGCTAGTAGCTGTTGTATCATTGTCTACACAATAACGTTCTTTTCAGAATAGAACAATTCGTCTAAATTCAGTAATCTGAATTTCAGTTTAAGCGAGGCACGCGACCTACTATACTATAGTTCAGTATTTTAGCCAGACATTATGAGTGAAGCAAAGAAGAAGCTTAAAATATTATGTGTACACGGTTTCATGCAAAATGGCGACATTTTTCGCAAAAAAAGTGGTTCCTTTAGGTATTATCGCAACCCCAACTGTGTTGTAATGTGTTTAGGTCAATGGTAAAGGCTACATGCGAATTTGGTACGGCTTAACTATTTGCGTTTGAAACGTAGTTTTACCGCGTCGTGTCGCGTGTATGGCATTTACCATAGCGCGTGCAGGTGTTAGTAGCGTCCCAGGACTTGACACCCAACACAAGCTACATGAATTTCACCAACTTATTTTTCAGTGAAGTTCTACCTCCACGTAAACTTATTGGTTACCACGTAGATTTTGTAACAGCGCCTCATAAAGTTGGAGTATCAGATGATGGTCAGGGTGCGTCTGGCGCAATTTGATTGCTGCTTCGGTTTTGTTACTCACCTTAATTTCCTTGCAGACGTTTTTGGATGGTGGACATCAAAGAACCCAGATGATTATTTGACTTGTAAGGACCTTGTTGGCGTTGAGGAATCAGTGCAATTAGTAACCACCTATTGTGCAAAAAATGCAAGTTATTATTTCCGCACCTCTTTTTTAGCCTTTTGTAGTCTTACTTTCTTGTAGGGCCCTTTTGATGGTAGTTGCATCACAATAGTATCTGACCTGATTTGTCGTGTTTAGGTATACTTGGATTTTCTCAAGGAGGTATTCTTGTGAGCATTCTCTGTGGAATGTCAGATCCTAGCCTGTCATTTAAATTTGCTTGTATTTTTTCATCGTTTCCTATGGCGAATCCAGATTGGGCAAAGTACTATGACTCACTGAAACCAATGCCATATTTCTTTGGTAGGGTTCAATGTATTTTTATACATTGAAGCTGACACTTTTATGAAGGTTATGGCACACGAGATGACATTGTTCCTACTGATTGGTCGAAGAAAGTAGTTGCACTACTTCCGAGCGAATCAACAACTGTTTATGAGCATGATGGTGGGCACTACTTACCAACAAAAGCTACCGCTAAGAAAGCTTTACGAGCTTTCATGGTAGACCAGCTTGCAAAAAAAAAGTAAAGAACAAAAACGGAGGCTGTTGCGTTTTTGGTACTAAGTATAATAACAAATAAACTAAGGCACTAATATAGTACAATACAAGGATTTTGTTTAGTTCTAATTTACATCATCATTAAGTTAGGAGACATAATAGATCTCACGTGTTCGCTGCCAGCTGGTTGCCCAAGAGCTTTATTTGTGTATTAGTAAAGTATCGTAGTTAGTTTGTAAAGTACCTTGAGGTGCGCTATCAGTTGATATAAGCGGTGTCACACCATGCAAGTCATTTTGTGAAACTGACATTTTGACTTCGGGCTTGTAGTGATATATTGTGGCTGCAATAGTTTCAAGGTCTCCTATTAGCGTGTCAATCACTACATCATGATCAATATGTACCTTTCCACCAATACGGGATATTAACTAGTGTAATGCCTAGAATACTATTAAGAAACGCCAACCTAGCTTTTACCCGTACCTGCTGCTTTACATGCTTGTCGCTTCTCAAAGTCACGAGCCTTATATACACTCGATGGAATGACATAGTATTTTACTACGTCATCGTAATGATGTTCTCCTAATGGAATAGGTTAGTAAAACTAGTAGAGAGGTGCTAGGGTGTTACCTTGATATTCAATAGCGAGGTTGTATTTTGGTACAAATACGTCAATTACAAGAGCTGATCCCGTGGAGTTGCAGGTGCCAATATTGCATTCTTCTTGTACACGTTGGTCCGGAAACAGCCTATTTACTGAATCCTTTAAGCTTCTAGTTACTAGTTAGGTATGTTTTCAAACAGTTGTACTGTGTACCTTTGCTGTGATTTTTTTGTTTGACAAACAAAATTTGTCCAGTCCCATTGTTTGGAGGGATAAAGTCGTTTCAGCGCATGCGGGAAATGTATGACAAATCCCCCAGCTCCAAGAGCTTGAAGTTGTTCTGATGAAACACGATACCTAATGTTGAGCAGTTAGAATATATGGTCTAGCCGGCTAGAAAACTATACCATTGGCTTGGGTTGCTGATGCCAAGTTTGTGTTTAACCTTTTTCAAAAATGCAACTTGATTAGTCTGCTTGACCCAGTGCCCATAGGGTTGCCTAGAAGTGTTTCTGAAGGAAAAATGAGCCAAGGAGCCCATACGAAGTAGGTGAGTTAAGTACTTGAAGTCCCAGTCGTAGTCAGGGTAGATAGCTGTAAGCACAGCTGGTAGGTTAGTACCATGCCTTAAAATGTTTTAGTATCAGTGGTAATATGGAAAAAAAAAGGGATACATACTTTTTGAAGATACTAGAGGCACCGTTTTCAATAAATGTTTTGTGACTGATCGTTCGCCAATCGTCCATAACGAGTATGCGAAGTTCTTGTCCCAAATCTTCAAATTTTGCTCTTTGATTTTTCATGTCATCCCAATAGTGTTGTGGTGCACTCCTAAAAGGCCTTATCAGTTACAATTTATATGTAAAATCGCTCCATACAAAAAGGAATAAGGCTTCCAATCAATATCTGGATACACGTCCTGAAGTAATCTTGACAAAGATCCTTGATACCCATACATATGATTAAGCATGCTATGTTTACAAAAAAAAAAAGTGAAAGGGGGGTACTGTTTTAGTGAGGTATGTCCGCCATTGTTTTGTACTTGTGACACTTGAACTGTATACCAATCTTTGAACAGTTTTACACCCAAACGTTCTCCGATAGATTCAATAGTAGATTTTGTGAGTCCTATCTTAGTGTATCTAATGATGTGGAGGCAAATTAGGATGCAGTGATGTATCCAGCAAATACAATAGAAAAGCAAGTTACATACACAAATTTCCATCGTTTCCAATCAAAATCGGGATACACGTGGCTCAGGAAAGTGAATAAGCTGTTATCAAATCTAATCTTATCTTTAGAAAAAAACCCTGACACTTTCTGTATATGTGCGACCTTGAAAGCATGCCGCCACCTCCAAGATCGTGGAATGTTCTCACATTCATGGTGTACCATCCTTCTAGATCCTTAATGCCAACTTTTTTAGCCATGAAGTTTATTTTCTCTCTTTTTTGCGCTATTGATTTGAGTGTACCCCATTCGGCTCCAAAACTATCTAGCTGTCAGTTTTAAAGCTAGTTACATGTATGTACCTGAGTCTATATGCGGCCCAATCGTAATATGGGTACACCGCCTCCAGGGATTGTGTTATACTCCTGTACCTTGACAACGTAAGCAAGTGGATAGCAAATTAAATTGTAACAAACTAACTTGTTTTTTATAAGGGAGATGCATCCTTCACTCAAATCAGTGAGTTGTACATCAAGCCAGTCATATTGTGTCATGACTCTGCATTTTTGTGCGTCTACATCAAACTGTTGTCGCTGCTCTTCTAAAGTCCCCCTGTTAACTGATAATCTATTTAAAATGAAATGAGCTATTAATGTGCATAATTACAAAAAGGGATGCTCACTTTGTAGATAGTGACCAAGGATATTCAGGATATATACTTTGGAGGGCTGCCAAAAGAGAACCATTGTACAACCTACATTAAGTCAGGAGCCGGGGTGACATGTTTTTTTTTTTTTTTTTCCCTGCTGAACAAAAATACGAAAGTTATGTGTATACCCTACTATCGTTTTCCCACGTGTTGTGGAAATAGATTGTATATCCACAATGTACCAATCCTCATAGGTATGAATGTTTAACTCTTCTCCTAGGATATTAAACGCGTCACGTTGATGTGACAGTTTTGCCCAGTAACGCGCAGGTACTTGTCTAGTTACCACTTTTTAAGTTGGACGTGTGGCCAAAATGCTTTACCTGAATTTCCACACCTGCCATCTTTCGGAGGGTATTACGCTTGTTAGTGATAACGCTAGTGAGCCGTATCTAATATAACTGTCATTTGGTGTTTTTTTTTTAAATTAAGCAAAACATCTTGTTGTTGTTAAGAGCGTACTTGCGCAGTACACTATATCCGCCTGCACCTCTGACACGCTCTGATGTATGTTTATACCAATCATCGGTTGTCTTGATATTCAAAGTGGCTGCGACGCGTTCTAATACCTTTCTATAGCGTTTCCTCGCATTTGCAGCTTTTCTCGGCTTTGCTAGCATTTCGCATTATAAAACTAAACGGAAAGCGCCCTACTCACAAGTACTGCGCAACTTTTGTGCTAATTTGGAGGTCATTGCGATCGACCATTGCTCCAATAGTGCAAAATCAACATCTGTCAAAATGAACTTAAGTTTGACACCTTTTTTTTTTTTCTTTTTTTTTTTGAAAGCTGGCTTTCCGCATTGCTCTTGCCTTCTTCGGATTTACAAGTTTATTGTACATGTTATTTACGCAAGTATCTTGGTGATTTACACCATGTGTAGTCGTGCAACGGCTGAAACACAACCTTAACATAAAAATAAAAAAAAACGGAGCTTTACAAAGCGGGGCGTTGGTTGAGAATACTCGCTGGTTTAGTCCCGGAAGTAGAAGCCTTCGTCGTCTTCTAACTTTGGTCGCATCTCCCTTTGGCGAGGTTTTTCAAGTTCCATACCACGGTCTGCTTTTACCCTATCAAAGAATTCCTTTTCACGTTGGGCCATAGCGGTTTGATGTTTTTCATTCGTTCTCCTATTCTCAAGCGTATCCTCTCTTGGGCTACTCAAAGGATCTTCAATTGTCACCCAATCAGATGCTTTTCCAGTTATAGCTCCCTCGTTGCCTGTGAAAGTGTGTTACTTACTCAACTACTAAACCGTGTTGTGAGATTAAAAACAATTACGTACCAAACACTTCTTGATAATGTTCTGAATCCTTCCAGTCTCTAGAGCAAAATACGTTAACGAGGAAAAAAAAAAATTGGGTTGCATACGGTGAACTCTTCTTTGTTTCCACTTCACCAAACCTATCAATGTACATTTGCTTCTTATTGAATCTTTTGCATGCTGCCAGTACTATGTTCTTGAGTTTGGATGTTGCTTCCAGTCCTTTGGAGAGCATCTCATCGATAATAGCAAAGCCCTCATCAAAACTTCTACCTCGAACTAAAACCTCAATTACTCTGCTGTACACTTCTACAGTTGGGTCGACATTTCGCTATAAATTAGACATTAATGGGATGACACTTTAGGGTTACTTTTTTTTTTTTCAAAGATCAGCGCAAACCTTTTTCATATCCTCGAAGTACCAAAGTGTCAAGTCTTTCTTTTTGGATTTGGAGTAATGCTTGATCAAGATAAGGTAGATATCTGAAGTAGGCTTAATCCCTTTGTCCTCCATCTCTTGAAACTTTTTGTGAATGTATTCCAATCTACGAGAATTTATTGAATGTTTTATTGGATTGTGTTAATCTGGTCTTTTATTGGTGGTAACGTACTTGTTGCTCTTTACCAAACATTCTATTAGGTACTTGTAGGTGTCTAAATTTGCGTCTAAACCATAGTGTGGCAAGAGTGTAACCATTCGGCGAGCTAACTCATAATCACAAGTTACACTTGTACGTTTAATTATGCTATTTATATTAAAGGTAATAGGACGGATGTTTTGAGATTGCATAATCTAGCAAGTAGCCATAAGTTCAACTCCTTATTGGCAAACAAAAAAAAAAAACATATCATTTACATACCACTAAGAACTCTCGAGCAAGTTCAGGCTTTCCTGCAAGGCACATGACTTCAATTACGGCGCTATTGGAATAATGTGAACATACGGTTTCGGTGTTGTATAGTATTTACCTGTATGATAGTAAAGTAGGTTGTGTACCTAGCAGTCAGTTAATTCCGTTTCATTTTATATTTGAATTTTTAGGGGGCTACCAGATGCCTTCAATTCCTCCCAGATTGTAAGAGCGTCATCTAAGTTATTGCGTTTGGCGGTGGCCACCATCATAGCTGCGCATACGTCTATTTGATAGTTAGTAAAGAGCTTCGCAGCTAAGCAGTGATTGCTTTCCTTCTTTGTACTGTGTCGTTCCTTCTTGTCGCCGAGCATCATCAAAGGTTTCCAATACGTCCGGGTAATTGCGCTTGGTTAATAACAGTCAACACAAAATAATAAAAAAAAAGAAAGTTGACACCGCAATGTGTCATGCCAAACAAAAAAAAAAAAAAGCACTCACTCTTGTAGAATTTTTTACAACGGCCGCCAAGAACTCTCCAATATGTTCAGGTGTGCATTTGGTCTCGTCATACCGCAGTTCGCTGTCTGCGAACATGGAAAACCAAAAAGTTTCTTGTGGACCGAAAACATCCACCTCAGGCTCTTTCCCGTGTATGGTCGCTGTACCGTCCGTGCAATACGCCATGTAGCCTGTACCTGTCATTATTAAAATTATTTTACTTTATAACTCTATGTGAGCACATACCAGGCGTAGTTGAGTTCACTCGCAAGAAGTGGGAGCGTCCAAGGTTGTACACGCATCGAGAGCTTGTTTGGTGCGTAACACTTCGCACTGGCGTAGCTTTAATGTATTTAGTACGCACCGAAGCACCACGTATTATTCTGAGCAGCATAGCTGCCAGCTACAGAAATTTTTCGTGTTTGGAACAATGTTGACATTGTGGAGTTTTTTTTTTTGGTTGTTTGCTCTTTTATTACCACCATTTTAGTTGGTTGCTGAGGTCCCTACCCCTTCTCTTGCGTAATGAAGGGCGTAGTGCGATTGTTTAAAGAGGGTAAGACAGGTGACAAGTTTCACAGTGTGAGTGTTAAACTGTAAATAAAACGGTCATATTAACATAGCTTTTAGGCACTCTCACAGGTACAAAATTAAATTCCACTGAACGATTGGTTTTTTTTCCTTCTTTCCGCGTTTTATTGGTACATCTAGGCAAACTACACCGTACAATACTCTCCAGTGCTGTCCTTCGCGTACATAAATGCAGAGGCGCTCAAAAATGCTTTAGAGCACGCAAATGCGTACTCAGGCATGGTAGTAACAAGTTCGCGAGCTTTCACGGCATTGCGTAATTTATTTCCTGATGAGGCTACTTTACAACATTTGTGCAGCCCATGGCTTACTAAACCTCTGTTTGTAGTTGTGCGCAACCACAGCTATTTTATTTTTTTGTATTGTTTTTTTTTAATCACGTGACTTCAGGGAAAATCAACACTATCCAAGGCTCCTGTAAAATTTAAAAATATTACTCAAGGCCCAGCGGGATCAATAGAGCTTTCAAAATTAATTGTTGCAAAAGTGAAATGCAAAGAAGAGGTACAAATAAACCTTTACACTCATGTAGAAACCGTTAAGTATATTGTTTTGTATGCAGGAAACTAATTATGTCAACAGTCTCTACCATTACTTTATCTATGCAGTAGTATACGTCGCAACGAACTACCAGATGCCCTTGCTTTAGAGGGGATTAAACTCGCAGAACTTGTTGTATACGAGACTGTAGGAATAGATATCAACTTGGAAGACCAAAGGTAAAGAGTAAAATTCTCATTTTTTTTGTAATTTATTCTCGTTTGTTGCAATTTGACACTTTTGCTTATCCACATTAGTGACAAGCCTTGTTGGGTAGTTTTCTTTTCCCCGAGTGGTGTAAAGGCGGTACTAAGCAAGTATCCTCCATCATCCAAAATGTGGACTGACATTAAATTTGTGCGTTTCATCCTTTTTTTTTTGTTCTGTTTTTGCACTAGCATCTGATTAGATGTTAGGCCTCCATTGGTAAAACTACAAATGCTTCCTTGATTTCATATGGTATCATTGATTCCACTGTCGCAACATCGCCCACACCAAAAGGTCTGATAGAAGTAATTGATAAGTAAAGTAACGCTTCTTTCTTGCGATATTCGGTTTAGTTTCCCTTGGACTTATGCAATGGCTTTCTTAATGGCGAGTAGTAGATCCCTTGAGAAAAATGTCACCAGAATTAAGAACAGCCAAAAGAAAAGGGGCACCTTTGCTTTACTTTCTTGTTAAGTACTCGAAACTTAGA
This sequence comes from Trichosphaerium sp. ATCC 40318, assembly GCA_038496445.1. NCBI lineage: Eukaryota > Discosea > Flabellinia > Trichosidae > Trichosphaerium > Trichosphaerium sp. ATCC 40318. The sequence goes on from JALMLS010000342.1 coordinate 290,176, forward strand.
CCAATCCCAGTCTACAGTTGGATACATTGAACTAAGTACATACGGAAAGTATGCTAGCAAGCCGCTTCCACCTTTGTGGACAATCTGAGGGACAGAAATGCGGTACCTAAGTCTCCACGGTTAACATCAATAACCAAAGCAATAATCAGCAAAACAAAAAAAAAAAAAAAAAAAAAAAGAAAAGAGAAGTAGGTTACCAGTTGTAACAATGGTCTATATGTAACGTGGTTGTTAGCTGCTCCATAAATTTTATTCTGTTCGATTCATTGCGCCAATAGTTTCTTGAAGCGAATCTATTCAACTCCCAAGTGTAATCTGGATACAATGTTGCAAGTAACTTTGCAAGTGAACTGCCATACCTTTAATATTGAGTTAGCAATGAGTTGAGGTGCTATCATAAGTAGTAGTACTTGTTGAGGATGGTTGCTCCACCGCACTTTGCAACGTCTACTTGTTGTACTGTATACCACCCAGCCATATCTTTTATCTTGAGCAACTTACCAATGTGGTTCATTTTGCGTCTCTGGTTGGCTGGATCATCCCAATGAAACATGGGCGTTCTTCTACAACAAAGGGTCACAAAAAATTGTACGAATAAAGAAAAAAAAAAAAAGAAAAAAAAGAGGTGGTTGGTTACTTGAATCTGTGACTCTGCCACGAAAACTCTGGGAATACTTGCTTCAAACACAGCGTTATGCTATCATTGTATCTAGTGAGGTCGGTTACAGAACGTCCGAATAGTCGGTTCAGCGCTACCTTGTCTTCAATAATTTGTACATAACGCGTTGCTCATCTACCGCCATTACATCTTTGTAGTTATACAAGTACCAGTCTTGAAGCTTCTTAACACCTAATAAGCTACCAACTGCAAGTACATGCATTCGTTGAGTAACCAAATCGCCCCAGTAACTGGTAGGAGCGTTCCTACGAATAATAATGACTACAAAACGGGGACAACACCAAAAAAAAAAAAAAAAAATAAAACAAAGGGGGGGTTACCTGAAGCGGTGCAATCTCCATGTATGACTTGGGTACAAACATTGCAACGCACGTGGAAGAGAGTTACCAAACCTAGTTTCAATTTAAAAAAAAAGATTGTCAGCTTTTGCGTCGTTTACAAAGAACGCTTGCTATAGCGTATACACGCGTTTAGGTTCAAGCCTAGTTAATCTGTACCTGCTCAAAAGCGATGCAGCGCCTAATTCCAGCAACTCTTCCTTCGTTATACTGTACCATTCATCTATGGTATGTACACAAAGTTTGCGCTCTGCTTGCCGAAAAAACCGCGTTTGGTTTGTTCTGAGCAGCCAGAACCCTCGGGGAACGTTCATGGGCGTAGGTAGGAGTGACAGATTGACATAGTAATTTTTTTTTTTTTTGGTTTATTTTGAGATAAAGCGAGACCAAACTTCAAATTTTTTTTGTTTTTGGGTGAAAAAAGGACAAAACACCTCCTCGTCCTGTATTTTGATTTGTCCGCTCTATTGGCGAGCCTCACGCGCATAACGGAACAATGAGCAGTCGTGTACGTTATTACACCACAAATAAACCGAATTTTTTTTTGGCCCAAAACCACCGTAAAGCGGCCAGAGTAGCCACGTTTTAACGCCACGATTGTTTGTTGTTATCAGGACGCAGTTTTCAACAACATAGTTGCTTGTTTTGCGCTCGTACCCTGATATCAGGTAACAAGACGTGTTTGATACTACTGAGTATGTAATATCGAAAAATGGACAGAACTTTTTTTAATTAAACAGTTGCGCCACTTGCTGAGCTGTAATAGACCAAATAGAGAAAAAAATTACTACGCCCTAACTCCGTGTATCTGTGGTAGTGCTGGGCGTGTCTATACGGTTGTTTTTTTTTTCTTGTTGTTGTTGCTTGCAAAAAAAAAAAAAATTGAACCTTGTATTCGCATTGCGCTGTTGCCTAGGGTTATTTGACATTCTTCTTTATTGCACCCTTTTGGTTTTGTTATTTCACCAAATCATTTTTCTTTTTCAAAACCTCACATTAACCACAAACTAAAAACCGTTATCTTATAAAATTTTAACGTACGTGGTACGTACTAAATTCTATTATAGCAATCCCCGTCGTTGTACATCAACAAATTGAAGGAATCTGCAGATCTCACAGTGCTCAAACAACTTCGCAAAACGTTGGAGAATGAGAAAATAAGTTGGATAGAGCGTTTCAGGCGAAAGGGTGGCTCCAAGTGCTTGATTCTTACTTTAGAGCGTATTAAAACTTCCAAAACGCAAGGTACAAGAGAAGAACACATGCTAATACAATGCATGAAATGTTTACAACAACTCATGAGTGACAAGGAGGTATGTAAAGTTTTTCTCTAGCACGTGTAATTTTTTTTTTTTTTTGTTTGTCTACTAATCACACCCCTTAACAGGCGACCACAGACTTACTAGTTAGCGAACCAAATCTGATCAGTGAAATTGCAGAAGCAATTGATACTCCATTTGGCTCTGTAAAAGGTAAGTACAATTCTATAAAGCCAATTATCAATTTGTCACTGTTTTTTTTTTTTTTATGTTGCAATACATATTTGTTTTAACCTTCGTCTACTTTTTATTCACAAGCTTCTTTTTTAAAGCTATGGTGTATGAATTACTTGCTGCTATTGTACTCCTTACTGAAGACGGGCATCGTAAAGTATTAAAGGCCATGGATTGGTAAATAACGACCTTTTTTTTTTTTTGCTTAACTATTCTTTTTCTTCCTATCTACCTGTTTGTTAACTAGGAGATTAGGTACCACTACAAATTTAGGGAGCGCCGTAGATTTCAAAATCTCGTTGATTGTGTGAGACTTGATAAGAGTTCAACTGTTAGAGCAACTGCGTTTTCGTTCATCAATTGTTTATTGAATACCCCAGAAGAACTGGATGCCCGTGTAGATTTGCGTCAAGAATTTCAGTCATTGGGGCTCGACATAGCGAAATTGAAACAAACTGAATTAGACGAAAAAGTTCTAGAGCAAGTGGAAGCGTTCGATCAAGATGCACAACAAGGTGGGCATACATTTTTTTTTAACGCATCTTGTGTGCGGTAGGGTAGTAGTATCAATTGACAGAACAAACAATAAAAAAAAAAAAAAACTCGCCAAAACAACCCAATTCGCCGGAAAACCGACTGATTAATTTTTTTCAGATGAGGAAGAGTATAAGGAACGCATGGCTGGCCGCAAGATCAATTTCCGCGCACCAAAGGATCTCTTTATTAATTTGATTTCTCACCTAAGACCAGCGCCTCACTTGCGCCCACTGTTTCTATCTATAATGCGAGACATGAACTTGATGAAAACTGACAAAGATGGTGGTCTGAAATGCTGGTTGTTGGCTACAAAATTTATTCACAATGTTGCTGCTAATACAAAATCGTTCTCGTGGGATAATGGTGCGTGACAACAAATTATTGTGACAACAAAAACCTGTTTTTGTTTGAACAAAAGCGAACGAAAAAAAAAAAAACCCCTATTGGCTTGACACGTGTTTCAAAATCATTCTTCGAATCCGCTAAGTTAATGTGTTCGGTTTTTTTTCTGCTTGTGTTCTGTTTGGGGCGCTGAACTAATGCATTTTTTTTACCCCTAGACCACACTGTGGATTTTGATGAATTAATGGAAGCCATTGACGAAGAAGAACTTGAGTTGCTTCGATCATCGCCCAAAGATGCTGCTGTGCGCTTAAGGAAAGAGCTTGAGGAATGTCAGCAAAAGCTTGATGGGTTAGATGATCTCAAGAAAGAAAACAAGGCTTTACAAGAACAAATTGTCAAACTTAAAAAGAGTGTGGCCTCTGGAGGAGGTACCCCCTTTGTTCTCATTTTCGTACCTTTTCTCATTGTCTTTTTTAACCTGACCACACCGTAGCGCCACCACCTAAATCAAAACCATTGGAAATATCTTCAGCACCACTTCCCCCACCACCACCTCCTCCAGGCATGGCCGTTACAGGAGGACCTCCACCACCCCCACCCCCACCGGGCATGGCCGTTACAGGGGGACCACCGCCGCCTCCACCACCAGGTATGAGTGGCCCAGGAGGACCACCACCGCCACCACCACCGCCGGGTATGGGCGGGCCTCCAGGACCGCCACCACTACCTGGAATGCCAGGGCCTCCTGGTGCGCCGCCAATGGGAAAACCAAAGCCCACCTATACGGTACGTTCTATCGCTTCTCATTATTATTATTTGCTTACGCCTCCCATGTTTTGCACATATTGGTTCTACACTTATAGTCTTTATTATATATCTATGTAGTTATATATATGTTTATTAATACGTACCCCTATCATCGGTGACATACATATCGAAGTTTTGTTTTGCCCAAGCCTGGCCTCTGAACTAACCTATTTATCTAAACAAAAGGGACCCAAACCATCAGTAAAAATGCGAAATTTGAACTGGCGTAAAGTTCCTGCGCACAAATTACAGAATACAATTTTCGCGGATATGAAGTGGCAAGATTTGAAATTCAACCACGCAGATCTCGAAAAGAAATTCGCAAAAAAAATCATTATCAAGAAAAAGAAAGAAGGTACGCCGCCACCCAAAAATACTTTTTTTCTCAGTGCTTTTTTTTTGTTTTGTTTTGTTTTCCATTCCTGCACAAATGAACTCTATTGTTAATTAATTTCTTAGCTTCAGCAGTAGCGAAAGCGAAGAAAGTGAGCCTTGTCGCTCCTAAGAGAAGTCAAAATTGTTCTATTTTTTTGAGTCGTTTTAAGATGGACTCAAGCACTGTAATTAATGCCATCACAAACTGTGATGAGAAAGTTCTTACTTTAGAAACAGCCTTAAGTTTGCTGTTGAATATGCCAGCAAAGGAAGAGGTACCTACCATTGCTTCTGTTTTATTTATTTATTTATTTATTTTTTTACCAAACTGTGTTGTAACGCCTCCACTCCCTAGCTCCAACTCATTAATGATTACTTACAAAACAATGGCAAACCTGAGATGCTGGAAAAAGTGGAACAATTTTACATCAAATTATCTAAAATTCCAGTACTTCAGCTACGCATGGATGTTATGGTGTTCAAGCTGAGGTTCCCAGAAAAAATGGGCGAGTTGAAGCCAGTGCGTTGCCCACCTTGGTTGTCTATTTTTTTTTTCTTTCAACTTTTTTTACGCCGCAATGCTGATAGCCTCCGTAGGCAGTGTTTAAAGTTGGCAAAGCTATACGTGACTTACGTCACAAAGGAAAAAACTTTGTAAAGATAGTGGAGGTACCTACTTGGTTATTTTTCTTTTAGTATATATATAAAGTTGACCCCTTTTTGTTTCTAACAACCACTCTTAGATTATTTTAGCTGTAGGAAATTTTATAAATCACAGTACTACACGTGGTAATTGTATGGGTTTTTATTTCCCTTCTTTGCTCAAGGTACATTTTTTACTCTTTTCTTTTCTTTTCATTTATTTTTTTTTTCTTTTGGTTCTGATTTTTTTTGTAGCTTGTTGATACACGTACAACTGATAACAAGGGAAATTTATTACAATGGATAACAGAGTATATTGAATCAACAAATCCAGAAATCCTTAAATGGACGAATGAGCTGAAGAGTTTAAAACACGCCACCAGGAGTATGCACACAATTTCAGATTTGTTTTTCTTTTTAAAGAAATTTTATTACATTTAATTGCAAAGCCTCACTAACTATTTGTGCAAACAGTTAGCTGGGGCAATGTGACTGGCGATATAAACAAAATGAAAGGACAAATGAACTTGTGCGAAAAGAAGTTGAAACAAGTTATTGAGACGAAAGGCAGACCAAAGGATAAATTTGACGAAGTTATGCCAGTACGTCGATGTCTGTGTTTGCTTTTTTTTTTCTTCATTATTGTATTTTTTGTTTTCACGATTGAGCGTATTTAACAATGTGTTAGCCATTCCTTGCTGAAGCAAGAATGGAGTTTGAAGAACTTGAAAAGAGCTCTAAGCTTGTACAAGACCATTACAAGCGCATTGCTGAGAAATTTGGTGAGAAACCATCCACAGCACCAGAGGTGTTGTTTGGGTATGTCAATGCGTTTGCAGAGGCTTTTAAGGTACGCAACAAGCAACTATCGATAAGACAACTGTTTCTTTCAGCTGGTAAATAAACTAATACTCTGTGTGTCAAGAAAGCACGCAAAGAAGTTAAGATACGCAAGACACGTGAAGAAAAAGAGCGCCGTAAGAAGCGGCAAGAAGAAAAGGCGGAGAGGTTGAAGCAACGTCAAAAGACCGGCAAAGACACTGAAGTCAAAAAACTGTCTGAAAAAGAGGAGCGTGAACGCCAGAGGGAGCTCAGACGTAAACGACGTCGTCAAGAAAAGAATGTGCGTAGCCAACTCTTTTATTTCAATTCAATGTTGCCAAAAAGGGGGGTTTAGTTGGAACTAACTTACATCTCGTGTAGAAAGCAGATAAACCATCGTCATCATCCTCCTCATCATCGAATGCACCTAAGAAAGAAAAGAAGGCTGTAGTAGTTGTTATTGATGATAATCCTGCTAGCGATAGTGAAAAGGAACAACCAGAGGATATCACTGATGCACTTAGCCAGCTAAGGTGCTTTAAATCTTGCCCATTGTTTTGTTTTTTTTTTTTTCCCCTTTGTTTGTTAAATTAGTAACACTTTTCGCTAATTGTTCATCTATAAGATCTGGCAATGGGTTCCGTAAAAGACGCTTGCGCAGGCAGAGTACATTACGTCAACGTATGTTTTTATTTTACCATTGCTATGTTTGTTTTTTTTTTGTCCAAATTTCAAAGGCTCTAATTACGGCTTCTAGAGCGTGAAAATCGTTTGCGTACAGCAAATGATGTGTTTGGCGTTGATAAAGCTGGTGATGATGAAGAAGAGTAGGTTATTCTTTGTTGTGTATAAAATGTTTTTTGTTGTACAAAAGTAAGTTGTAGCATGACTCAATAAAGATAACATTTATAAGTTTTGGTGTTACAGTGGAAAGTGTGCTGCCAATGTTGACAATCCAAATTTGGTTTTGGTAAAGATGTTATACAGTAAAAGTAACTTTAATCTAAAATACAATTATAAGTATGCTAAAAGCAACAAAATGAACGTTATTGTAAACTGTTTCACATTAGTTAGTGATACATAATAACTTAAAGAAAAAGCAAGGCTAGTAAAATATTGGACTCAAAACCCTAATACATATTAACCTAACCCTAATTCTACTTAGGGTTGTAACCCTATATCTAGCCCTAGCCAACATAGTGTAATCATTAGGGTTGTAAACCTAGCCCTAACCCTAACCCTAACATAGAATCTGATATTAAGCCCTAATCCTAATCTACAATATTATCAATCAAGTAAAAAGCAAATTACATTTGATGAAGGATTTTCACAGAACAAGGAAGGCCAAAAACCTTTTGATTTTCAATGCAAGTCCAAAAAAGTGTTGCAAGTAATCAAAGCTATTTTTTTCAAATCACAAAACAATTCATAAGACATGAGTCGTAATAACTTTGGGCTTTATTCTTGTAAATTATACAACAAGATTATTTTAGGTTTGGTATGTATTAAACTGCACCACATGATGATAATTTTAAATTATTTACAAAACTGAGGTTTAACTCCTCTGTCATGTGCCCAACACCTGGTAAAAGGCAATCACCAGCCATATAAAAAATCTAGTAAATAGATAAAACTTCTTGGCTGTAGTTTAAATGACATTGTACATTGTGAAAAAGTGTTTAAAACTCAAAATAAACAGTTTATCAGCTTGAACCAACTTATGTTTTGAATTGTTTTGATTTGGAAAAATAACTTCGATTACTTGCAACTTGCATTGAAAATTGCAAAGTTGGATTTCACTACCAAATTTATGTATTCTGTTAAAATACTTCGTTGGATGTAATTTGCTTTTTACTTATTAAGATTATATTCTATAAACCAATTAGGGTTAAAATTACCTAAACCTCTACTTTTCCGATTTTATTAGATTTTGCTACTTTCATGGCTGTGTTGTTAGGCACAGGCATGTATTATTATGGTGTGCAGCATTGACAATGATATTGTGCACTACATGGCCTGTGAGCGACACGCGAACTTTTTTTTGGTGTAAATTTTGAAATATTTTTACCATGCAGTTGTGTTTGGAGGCTGCATTTACAAATGTATTTTTAATTACTTTATGTATGTACATATATGTTATTAGGCCATATAAACGTGATACAAGCAATAATTGATTTGTAGGTATTTATAGTGATGAGTTATATAGATGTAAGCGATTTTGAGTTTGTAATTGGCTTTTTTTTTTGGTAAAAAATATGTATGCACATTTCTCATATACACAAAGTTTTTAGTATATCATGTGTAGCTAAATTGTAATTTAAATTCATATTTATATACATACATGGTAACATAATGAGATATTATTTATTTTCATATCTATTCATGACTATGAGATATAAGATAATCTTTTATTGGTAACTAAGATAATTTTTTATTCTTTTGGTAAAATAGTTTTCAAGAAACTATCTACCACAAAGATTAAGGTTGTAATAAAAACGAACCTCTAACTGAGCGAAAATATGGCCTCAAGCATTCCCCATGAAAATATAAAATATGTTTCTAGCCCTTAAATGGCCGTTGCAAGCCAAATATGGCATCAAAATTATCATAAGTATTCTCCATAATGAGATAGCGTTTTTGGCAGCATTTTTACTGCTTTTCGGCACTTTTTAGCGGCAAAATCACGTTGGCCTAAGGATTGCTTACACAATGGCATTATAATATCACCTATAACACCCCACAAAGCTTTTTTGTATGTGCTTATAATCTGACTACATGATGCAAGCAACGATTTGGTCATAGATGGTCATGGCTTTCGGTGATTCGAATGCGCGTTCATTACTTATTTTTAAGCAACTTCTTTTTGCATGAGGGCCCCCCTTGCCATATTGTCTCGTGATGCGAAACCGTGTTTTTAGTCTCCAAATTGCCATAAATTATGAATATGCAATACAAACGGCTCATACTTTATACATAGTAAACCAAGACATATTGGCATAATATATATCAGGCGCTACATATATGGTGATATACATGGCACGTAATCAAGGCAACCCTAATGGGTAGACCATAAAATGGCAAAAAATATTTATTTACTATCACTATGCTGAATCACACTCTAGTTTTTATCATCATGTAAATATGGCTTTATAACCATGAGGTACATATATAATGTGATGTTTGGTACAGCGGAGGGGGCTGGGGGCATTGGTGAACAGAGCAAAAAAAATGAATTTTTTACACATTTTCGGTAAAAAGTATCAATGCGGGTAGTAGCACATCTCATTCACTGAACAAAATATGTTTGGTATCTCCATGATGGCACAAACATCAATTTATTAAAAACTAAGTTTCGCAACTCTGAGATGGCCACCATACATCATACGCGATTCAAAGTACAAAGCAACATTTTGGGCAAAAAATGACAGAAAACTAAAATGGCATGTAGGTAATATTTACATTTACCATGTTGCTATCCAAATACAACTATATGAGGCATGTATAACAACTATGCCATATAGGATAAAAAATCACGTGGTGTATGGTGGCAAGCGATCGAAAAACCCAAAAATGGTTCTGACTTTATGTATTTCACAAATTTTGGATCACATATATGCCGCCTCACCATTTCGATTGCATATTCATAATTTATGGCAAATTTGGAGACTAAAAACACGGTTTCGCAATCACGAGACAATATGGCAAGGGGGGCCCTCATGCAAAAAGAAGTTGCTTAAAAATAAGTAATGAACGCGCATTCGAATCACCGAAAGCCATGACCATCTATGACCAAATCGTTGCTTGCATCATGTAGTCAGATTATAAGCACATACAAAAAGCTTTGTGGGGTGTTATAGGTGATTTTATAATGCCATTGTGTAAGCAATCCTTAGGCCAACGTGATTTTGCCGCTAAAAAGTGCCGAAAAGCAGTAAAAATGCTGCCAAAAACGCTATCTCATTATGGAGAATACTTATGATAATTTTGATGCCATATTTGGCTTGCAACGGCCATTTAAGGGCTAGAAACATATTTTATATTTTCATGGGGAATGCTTGAGGCCATATTTTCGCTCAGTTAGAGGGTTCGTTTTTATTACAACCTTAATCTTTGTGGTAGATAGTTTCTTGAAAACTATTTTACCAAAAGAATAAAAAATTATCTTAGTTACCAATAAAAGATTATCTTATATCTCATAGTCATGAATAGATATGAAAATAAATAATATCTCATTATGTTACCATGTATGTATAAATATGAATTTAAATTACAATTTAGCTACACATGATATACTAAAAACTTTGTGTATATGAGAAATGTGCATACATATTTTTTACCAAAAAAAAAAGCCAATTACAAACTCAAAATCGCTTACATCTATATAACTCATCACTATAAATACCTACAAATCAATTATTGCTTGTATCACGTTTATATGGCCTAATAACATATATGTACATACATAAAGTAATTAAAAATACATTTGTAAATGCAGCCTCCAAACACAACTGCATGGTAAAAATATTTCAAAATTTACATCAAAAAAAGTTCGCGTGTCGCTCACAGGCCATGTAGTGCACAAATATCATTGTCAATGCTGCACACCATAATAATACATGCCTGTGCCTAACAACACAGCCATGAAAGTAGCAAAATCTAATAAAATCGGAAAAGTAGAGGTTTAGGTAATTTTAACCCTAATTGGTTTATAGAATATAATCTTAATAAGTAAAAAGCAAATTACATCCAACGAAGTATTTTAACAGAATACATAAATTTGGTAGTGAAATCCAACTTTGCAATTTTCAATGCAAGTTGCAAGTAATCGAAGTTATTTTTCCAAATCAAAACAATTCAAAACATAAGTTGGTTCAAGCTGATAAACTGTTTATTTTGAGTTTTAAACACTTTTTCACAATGTACAATGTCATTTAAACTACAGCCAAGAAGTTTTATCTATTTACTAGATTTTTTATATGGCTGGTGATTGCCTTTTACCAGGTGTTGGGCACATGACAGAGGAGTTAAACCTCAGTTTTGTAAATAATTAAAATTATCATCATGTGGTGCAGTTTAATACATACCAACCTAAATAATCTTGTTGTATAATTTACAAGAATAAAGCCCAAAGTTATTACGACTCATGTCTTATGAATTGTTTTGTGATTTGAAAAAATAGCTTTGATTACTTGCAACACTTTTTTGGACTTGCATTGAAAATCAAAAGGTTTTTGGCCTTCCTTGTTCTGTGAAATCCTTCATCAAATGTAATTTGCTTTTTACTTGATTGATAATATTGTAGATTAGGATTAGGGCTTAATATCAGATTCTATGTTAGGGTTAGGGTTAGGGCTAGGTTTACAACCCTAATGATTACACTATGTTGGCTAGGGCTAGATATAGGGTTACAACCCTAAGTAGAATTAGGGTTAGGTTAATATGTATTAGGGTTTTGAGTCCAATATTTTACTAGCCTTGCTTTTTCTTTAAGTTATTATGTATCACTAACTAATGTGAAACAGTTTACAATAACGTTCATTTTGTTGCTTTTAGCATACTTATAATTGTATTTTAGATTAAAGTTACTTTTACTGTATAACATCTTTACCAAAACCAAATTTGGATTGTCAACATTGGCAGCACACTTTCCACTGTAACACCAAAACTTATAAATGTTATCTTTATTGAGTCATGCTACAACTTACTTTTGTACAACAAAAAACATTTTATACACAACAAAGAATAACCTACTCTTCTTCATCATCACCAGCTTTATCAACGCCAAACACATCATTTGCTGTACGCAAACGATTTTCACGCTCTAGAAGCCGTAATTAGAGCCTTTGAAATTTGGACAAAAAAAAAACAAACATAGCAATGGTAAAATAAAAACATACGTTGACGTAATGTACTCTGCCTGCGCAAGCGTCTTTTACGGAACCCATTGCCAGATCTTATAGATGAACAATTAGCGAAAAGTGTTACTAATTTAACAAACAAAGGGGAAAAAAAAAAAACAAAACAATGGGCAAGATTTAAAGCACCTTAGCTGGCTAAGTGCATCAGTGATATCCTCTGGTTGTTCCTTTTCACTATCGCTAGCAGGATTATCATCAATAACAACTACTACAGCCTTCTTTTCTTTCTTAGGTGCATTCGATGATGAGGAGGATGATGACGATGGTTTATCTGCTTTCTACACGAGATGTAAGTTAGTTCCAACTAAACCCCCTTTTTTGGCAACATTGAATTGAAATAAAAGAGTTGGCTACGCACATTCTTTTCTTGACGACGTCGTTTACGTCTGAGCTCCCTCTGGCGTTCACGCTCCTCTTTTTCAGACAGTTTTTTGACTTCAGTGTCTTTGCCGGTCTTTTGACGTTGCTTCAACCTCTCCGCCTTTTCTTCTTGCCGCTTCTTACGGCGCTCTTTTTCTTCACGTGTCTTGCGTATCTTAACTTCTTTGCGTGCTTTCTTGACACACAGAGTATTAGTTTATTTACCAGCTGAAAGAAACAGTTGTCTTATCGATAGTTGCTTGTTGCGTACCTTAAAAGCCTCTGCAAACGCATTGACATACCCAAACAACACCTCTGGTGCTGTGGATGGTTTCTCACCAAATTTCTCAGCAATGCGCTTGTAATGGTCTTGTACAAGCTTAGAGCTCTTTTCAAGTTCTTCAAACTCCATTCTTGCTTCAGCAAGGAATGGCTAACACATTGTTAAATACGCTCAATCGTGAAAACAAAAAATACAATAATGAAGAAAAAAAAAAACAAACACAGACATCGACCGACGTACTGGCATAACTTCGTCAAATTTATCTTTTGGTCTGCCTTTCGTCTCAATAACTTGTTTCAACTTCTTTTCGCACAAGTTCATTTGTCCTTTCATTTTGTTTATATCGCCAGTCACATTGCCCCAGCTAACTGTTTGCACAAATAGTTAGTGAGGCTTTGCAATTAAATGTAATAAAATTTCAAAAAGAAAAACAAATCTGAAATTGTGTGCATACTCCTGGTGGCGTGTTTTAAACTCTTCAGCTCATTCGTCCATTTAAGGATTTCTGGATTTGTTGATTCAATATACTCTGTTATCCATTGTAATAAATTTCCCTTGTTATCAGTTGTACGTGTATCAACAAGCTACAAAAAAATCAGAACCAAAAAAAAAAAATAAAGAAAAAAAAAGAAAAAAAGAGGTGGTTGGTACTTGAATCTGTGACTCTGCCACGAAAACTCTGGGAATACTTGCTTCAAACACAGCGTTATGCTATCATTGTATCTAGTGAGGTCGGTTACAACAGAACGTCCGAATCGTCGGTTCAGCACTACCTAGTCTTCAATAATTTGTACATAACGCGTTGCTCATCTACCGCCATTACATCTTTGTAGTTATACAAGTACCAGTCTTGAAGCTTCTTAACACCTAATAAGCTACCAACTGCAAGTACATGCATTCGTTGAGTAACCAAATCGCCCCAGTAACTGGTAGGAGCGTTCCTACGAATAATAATGACAAAAAAAAATAAAACAAAGGGGGTTTTACCTGAAGCGGTGCAATCTCCATTTATGACTTGGGTACAAACATTGCAACGCACGTGGAAGAGAGTTACCAAACCTAGTTTCAAAAAAAAGATTGTCAGCTTTTGCGTCGTTTACAAAGAACGCTTGCTATAGCGTATACACGCGTTTAGGTTCAAGCCTAGTTTATCTGTACCTGCTCAAAAGCGATGCAGCGCCTAATTCCAGCAACTCTTCCTTCGTTATACTGTACCATTCATCTATGGTATGTACACAAAGTTTGCGCTCTGCTTGCCGAAAAAATCGCGTTTGGTTTGTTCTGAGCAGCCAGAACCCTCGGGGAACATTCATGGGCGTAGGTAGGAGTGACAGACGGACATAGTAATTTGTTTTTGGTTTTGAGATAAAGCGAGACCAACAAATTTTTTTTGTTTTTGGAGTAAAAAAGGAAAAACACCTCCTCGGTCCTGTATTTTGATTTGTCCGCTCTATTGGCGAGCCTCACGCGCATAACGGAACAATGAGCAGTCGTGTACGTTATCACGCCACAAATAAACCGATTTTTTTTTACCCAAAACCACCGTAAAGCGGCCAGAGTAGCCACGTTTTAACGCCACGATTGTTTGTTGGTATCAGGACGCAGTTTTCAACAACATAGTTGCTTGTTTTGCGCTCGTACCCTGATATCAGGTAACAAGACGTGTTTGATACTACTGAGTATGTAATATCGAAAAATGGACAGAACTTTTTTTAATTAAACAGTTGCGCCACTTGTTGAGCTGTAATAGACCAAATAGAGAAAAAAATTACTACGCCCTAACTCCGTGTATCTGTGGTAGTGCTGGGCGTGTCTATATGGTTGTTTTTTTCTTGTTGTTGTTGCTTGCAAAAAAAAAAAAATTGAACCTTGTATTCGCATTGCGGTGTTGCCCAGGGTTATTTGACATTCTTCTTTATTGCACCCTTTCGGTTTTGTTATTATTCACCAAATCATTTTTCTTTTTCAAAACCTCACATTAACCACAAACTAAAAACCGTTATCTTATAAAATTTTAACGTACGTGGGACGTACTAAATTCTATTATAGCAATCCCGTCGTTGTACATCAACAAATTGAAGGAATCTGCAGATCTCACAGTGCTCAAACAACTTCGCAAAACGTTGGAGAATGAGAAAATAAGTTGGATAGAGCGTTTCAGGCGAAAGGGTGGCTCCAAGTGCTTGATTCTTACTTTAGAGCGTATTAAAACTTCCAAAACGCAAGGTACAAGAGAAGAACACATGCTAATACAATGCATGAAATGTTTACAACAACTCATGAGTGACAAGGAGGTATGTAAAGTTTTTCTCTAGCACGTGTAGTTTTTTTTTTGTCTACTAATCACACCCCTTAACAGGCGACCACAGACTTACTAGTTAGCGAACCAAATCTGATCAGTGAAATTGCAGAAGCAATTGATACTCCATTTGGCTCTGTAAAAGGTAAGTACAATTCTACAAAGCCAATTATCAATTTGTCACTGTTTTTTTTTTTTATTTTTTTATTATGTTGCAATACATATTTGTTTTAACCTTCGTCTACTTTTTATTCACAAGCTTCTTTTTTAAAGCTATGGTGTATGAATTACTTGCTGCTATTGTACTCCTTACTGAAGACGGGCATCGTAAAGTATTAAAGGCCATGGATTGGTAAATAACGACCTTTTTTTTTGCTTAACTATTCTTTTTCTTCCGATCTATCTGTTTGTTAACTAGGAGATTAGGTACCACTACAAATTTAGGGAGCGCCGTAGATTTCAAAATCTCGTTGATTGTGTGAGACTTGATAAGAGTTCAACTGTTAGAGCAACTGCGTTTTCGTTCATCAATTGTTTATTGAATACCCCAGAAGAACTGGATGCCCGTGTAGATTTGCGTCAAGAATTTCAGTCATTGGGGCTCGACATAGCGAAATTGAAACAAACTGAATTAGACGAAAAAGTTCTAGAGCAAGTGGAAGCGTTCGATCAAGATGCACAACAAGGTGGGCATACATTTTTTTTTAACGCATCTTGTGTGCGGTAGGGTAGTAGTATCAATTGACAGAACAAACAATAAAAAAAAAAAAAAACTCGCCAAAACAACCCAATTCGCCGGAAAACCGACTGATTAATTTTTTTCAGATGAGGAGAGTATAAGGAACGCATGGCTGGCCGCAAGATCAATTTCCGCGCACCAAAGGATCTCTTTATTAATTTGATTTCTCACCTAAGACCAGCGCCTCACTTGCGCCCACTGTTTCTATCTATAATGCGAGACATGAACTTGATGAAAACTGACAAAGATGGTGGTCTGAAATGCTGGTTGTTGGCTACAAAATTTATTCACAATGTTGCTGCTAATACAAAATCGTTCTCGTGGGATAATGGTGCGTGACAACAAATTATTGTGACAACAAAAACCTGTTTTTGTTTGAACAAAAGCGAACGAAAAAAAAAAAAACCCCTATTGGCTTGACATGTGTTTCAAAATCATTCTTCGAATCCGCTAAGTTAATGTGTTCGGTTTTTTTTCTGCTTGTGTTCTGTTTGGGGCGCTGAACTAATGCATTTTTTTTACCCCTAGACCACACTGTGGATTTTGATGAATTAATGGAAGCCATTGACGAAGAAGAACTTGAGTTGCTTCGATCATCGCCCAAAGATGCTGCTGTGCGCTTAAGGAAAGAGCTTGAGGAATGTCAGCAAAAGCTTGATGGGTTAGATGATCTCAAGAAAGAAAACAAGGCTTTACAAGAACAAATTGTCAAACTTAAAAAGAGTGTGGCCTCTGGAGGAGGTACCCCCTTTGTTCTCATTTTCGTACCTTTTCTCATTGTCTTTTTTAACCTGACCCACCGTAGCGCCACCACCTAAATCAAAACCATTGGAAGTATCTTCAGCACCACTTCCCCCACCACCACCTCCTCCAGGCATGGCCGTTACAGGAGGACCTCCACCACCCCCTCCACCACCGGGCATGGCCGTTACAGGGGGACCACCGCCGCCTCCACCACCAGGTACGGGTGGCCCAGGAGGACCACCACCGCCACCACCGCCGGGTATGGGCGGGCCTCCAGGACCGCCACCACCACCTGGAATGCCAGGGCCTCCTGGTGCGCCGCCAATGGGAAAACCAAAGCCCACCTATACGGTACGTTCTATCGCTTCTCATTATTATTATTTGCTTACGCCTCCCATGTTTTGCACATATTGGTTCTACACTTATAGTCTTGATTATATATCTATGTAGTTATATATATGTTTATTAATACGTATCCCTATCATCGGTGACATACATATCGAAGTTTTGTTTTGCCCAAGCCTGGCCTCTGAACTAACCTATTTATCTAAACAAAAGGGACCCAAACCATCAGTAAAAATGCGAAATTTGAACTGGCGTAAAGTTCCTGCGCACAAATTACAGAATACAATTTTCGCGGATATGAAGTGGCAAGATTTGAAATTCAACCACGCAGATCTCGAAAAGAAATTCGCAAAAAAAATCATTATCAAGAAAAAGAAAGAAGGTACGCCGCCACCCAAAAATACTTTTTTTCTCAGTGCTTTTTTTTTGTTTTGTTTTGTTTTCCATTCCTGCACAAATGAACTCTATTGTTAATTAATTTCTTAGCTTCAGCAGTAGCGAAAGCGAAGAAAGTGAGCCTTGTCGCTCCTAAGAGAAGTCAAAATTGTTCTATTTTTTTGAGTCGTTTTAAGATGGACTCAAGCACTGTAATTAATGCCATCACAAACTGTGATGAGAAAGTTCTTACTTTAGAAACAGCCTTAAGTTTGCTATTGAATATGCCAGCAAAGGAAGAGGTACCTACCATTGCTTCTGTTTTATTTATTTATTTATTTATTTTTTTTTACCAAACTGTGTTGTAACGCCTCCACTCCCTAGCTCCAACTCATTAATGATTACTTACAAAACAATGGCAAACCTGAGATGCTGGAAAAAGTGGAACAATTTTACATCAAATTATCTAAAATTCCAGTACTTCAGCTACGCATGGACGTTATGGTGTTCAAGCTGAGGTTCCCAGAAAAAATGGGCGAGTTGAAGCCAGTGCGTTGCCCACCTTGGTTGTCTATTTTTTTTTTCTTTCAACTTTTTTTACGCCGCAATGCTGATAGCCTCCGTAGGCAGTGTTTAAAGTTGGCAAAGCTATACGTGACTTACGTCACAAAGGAAAAAACTTTGTAAAGATAGTGGAGGTACCTACTTGGTTATTTTTCTTTTAGTTTTTTAAAGTTGACCCCCTTTTTATTTCTAACAACCACTCTTAGATTATTTTAGCTGTAGGAAATTTTATAAATCACAGTACTACACGTGGTAATTGTATGGGTTTTTATTTCCCTTCTTTGCTCAAGGTACTCTTTTTCTTTTCTTTTCTATTTATTTTTTTTTTCTTTTGGTTCTGATTTTTTTGTAGCTTGTTGATACACGTACAACTGATAACAAGGGAAATTTATTACAATGGATAACAGAGTATATTGAATCAACAAATCCAGAAATCCTTAAATGGACGAATGAGCTGAAGAGTTTAAAACACGCCACCAGGAGTATGCACACAATTTCAGATTTGTTTTTCTTTTTGAAATTTTATTACATTTAATTGCAAAGCCTCACTAACTATTTGTGCAAACAGTTAGCTGGGGCAATGTGACTGGCGATATAAACAAAATGAAAGGACAAATGAACTTGTGCGAAAAGAAGTTGAAACAAGTTATTGAGACGAAAGGCAGACCAAAAGATAAATTTGACGAAGTTATGCCAGTACGTCGGTCGATGTCTGTGTTTGTTTTTTTTTTTCTTCATTATTGTATTTTTTGTTTTCACGATTGAGCGTATTTAACAATGTGTTAGCCATTCCTTGCTGAAGCAAGAATGGAGTTTGAAGAACTTGAAAAGAGCTCTAAGCTTGTACAAGACCATTACAAGCGCATTGCTGAGAAATTTGGTGAGAAACCATCCACAGCACCAGAGGTGTTGTTTGGGTATGTCAATGCGTTTGCAGAGGCTTTTAAGGTACGCAACAAGCAACTATCGATAAGACAACTGTTTCTTTCAGCTGGTAAATAAACTAATACTCTGTGTGTCAAGAAAGCACGCAAAGAAGTTAAGATACGCAAGACACGTGAAGAAAAAGAGCGCCGTAAGAAGCGGCAAGAAGAAAAGGCGGAGAGGTTGAAGCAACGTCAAAAGACCGGCAAAGACACTGAAGTCAAAAAACTGTCTGAAAAAGAGGAGCGTGAACGCCAGAGGGAGCTCAGACGTAAACGACGTCGTCAAGAAAAGAATGTGCGTAGCCAACTCTTTTATTTCAATTCAATGTTGCCAAAAAGGGGGGTTTAGTTGGAACTAACTTACATCTCGTGTAGAAAGCAGATAAACCATCGTCATCATCCTCCTCATCATCGAATGCACCTAAGAAAGAAAAGAAGGCTGTAGTAGTTGTTATTGATGATAATCCTGCTAGCGATAGTGAAAAGGAACAACCAGAGGATATCACTGATGCACTTAGCCAGCTAAGGTGCTTTAAATCTTGCCCATTGTTTTGTTTTTTTTTTTTTCCCCTTTGTTTGTTAAATTAGTAACACTTTTCGCTAATTGTTCATCTATAAGATCTGGCAATGGGTTCCGTAAAAGACGCTTGCGCAGGCAGAGTACATTACGTCAACGTATGTTTTTATTTTACCATTGCTATGTTTGTTTTTTTTTTGTCCAAATTTCAAAGGCTCTAATTACGGCTTCTAGAGCGTGAAAATCGTTTGCGTACAGCAAATGATGTGTTTGGCGTTGATAAAGCTGGTGATGATGAAGAAGAGTAGGTTATTCTTTGTTGTGTATAAAATGTTTTTTGTTGTACAAAAGTAAGTTGTAGCATGACTCAATAAAGATAACATTTATAAGTTTTGGTGTTACAGTGGAAAGTGTGCTGCCAATGTTGACAATCCAAATTTGGTTTTGGTAAAGATGTTATACAGTAAAAGTAACTTTAATCTAAAATACAATTATAAGTATGCTAAAAGCAACAAAATGAACGTTATTGTAAACTGTTTCACATTAGTTAGTGATACATAATAACTTAAAGAAAAAGCAAGGCTAGTAAAATATTGGACTCAAAACCCTAATACATATTAACCTAACCCTAATTCTACTTAGGGTTGTAACCCTATATCTAGCCCTAGCCAACATAGTGTAATCATTAGGGTTGTAAACCTAGCCCTAACCCTAACCCTAACATAGAATCTGATATTAAGCCCTAATCCTAATCTACAATATTATCAATCAAGTAAAAAGCAAATTACATTTGATGAAGGATTTTCACAGAACAAGGAAGGCCAAAAACCTTTTGATTTTCAATGCAAGTCCAAAAAAGTGTTGCAAGTAATCAAAGCTATTTTTTCAAATCACAAAACAATTCATAAGACATGAGTCGTAATAACTTTGGGCTTTATTCTTGTAAATTATACAACAAGATTATTTTAGGTTTGGTATGTATTAAACTGCACCACATGATGATAATTTTAAATTATTTACAAAACTGAGGTTTAACTCCTCTGTCATGTGCCCAACACCTGGTAAAAGGCAATCACCAGCCATATAAAAAATCTAGTAAATAGATAAAACTTCTTGGCTGTAGTTTAAATGACATTGTACATTGTGAAAAAGTGTTTAAAACTCAAAATAAACAGTTTATCAGCTTGAACCAACTTATGTTTTGAATTGTTTTGATTTGGAAAAATAACTTCGATTACTTGCAACTTGCATTGAAAATTGCAAAGTTGGATTTCACTACCAAATTTATGTATTCTGTTAAAATACTTCGTTGGATGTAATTTGCTTTTTACTTATTAAGATTATATTCTATAAACCAATTAGGGTTAAAATTACCTAAACCTCTACTTTTCCGATTTTATTAGATTTTGCTACTTTCATGGCTGTGTTGTTAGGCACAGGCATGTATTATTATGGTGTGCAGCATTGACAATGATATTTGTGCACTACATGGCCTGTGAGCGACACGCGAACTTTTTTTGATGTAAATTTTGAAATATTTTTACCATGCAGTTGTGTTTGGAGGCTGCATTTACAAATGTATTTTTAATTACTTTATGTATGTACATATATGTTATTAGGCCATATAAACGTGATACAAGCAATAATTGATTTGTAGGTATTTATAGTGATGAGTTATATAGATGTAAGCGATTTTGAGTTTGTAATTGGCTTTTTTTTTTGGTAAAAAATATGTATGCACATTTCTCATATACACAAAGTTTTTAGTATATCATGTGTAGCTAAATTGTAATTTAAATTCATATTTATACATACATGGTAACATAATGAGATATTATTTATTTTCATATCTATTCATGACTATGAGATATAAGATAATCTTTTATTGGTAACTAAGATAATTTTTTATTCTTTTGGTAAAATAGTTTTCAAGAAAACTATCTACCACAAAGATTAAGGTTGTAATAAAAACGAACCCTCTAACTGAGCGAAATATGGCCTCAAGCATTCCCCATGAAAATATAAAATATGTTTCTAGCCCTTAAATGGCCGTTGCAAGCCAAATATGGCATCAAAATTATCATAAGTATTCTCCATAATGAGATAGCGTTTTTGGCAGCATTTTTACTGCTTTTCGGCACTTTTTAGCGGCAAAATCACGTTGGCCTAAGGATTGCTTACACAATGGCATTATAAAATCACCTATAACACCCCACAAAGCTTTTTTGTATGTGCTTATAATCTGACTACATGATGCAAGCAACGATTTGGTCATAGATGTCATGGCTTTCGGTGATTCGAATGCGCGTTCATTACTTATTTTTAAGCAACTTCTTTTTGCATGAGGGCCCCCTTGCCATATTGTCTCGTGATTGCGAAACCGTGTTTTTAGTCTCCAAATTTGCCATAAATTATGAATATGCAATCGAAATGGTGAGGCGGCATATATGTGATCCAAAATTTGTGAAATACATAAAGTCAGAACCATTTTTGGGTTTTTCGATCGCTTGCCACCATACACCACGTGATTTTTTATCTATATGGCATAGTTGTTATACATGCCTCATATAGTTGTATTTGGATAGCAACATGGTAAATGTAAATATTACCTACATGCCATTTTAGTTTTCTGTCATTTTTTGCCCAAAATGTTGCTTTGTACTTTGAATCGCGTATGATGTATGGTGGCCATCTCAGAGTTGCGAAACTTAGTTTTTAATAAATTGATGTTTGTGCCATCATGGAGATACCAAACATATTTTGTTCAGTGAATGAGATGGTGCTACCCGCATTGATACTTTTTACGAAAATGTGTAAAAAATTCATTTTTTTTGCTCTGTTCACCAATGCCCCCAGCCCCCTCCGCTGTACCAAACATCACATTATATATGTACCTCATGGTTATAAAGCCATATTTACATGATGATAAAAACTAGAGTGTGATTCAGCATAGTGATAGTAAATAAATATTTTTTGCCATTTTATGGTCTACCCATTAGGGTTGCCTTGATTACGTGCCATGTATATCACCATATATGTAGCGCCTGATATATATTATGCCAATATGTCTTGGTTTACTATGTATAAAGTATGAGCGTTTGTATTGCATATTCATAATTTATGGCAAATTTGGAGACTAAAAACACGGTTTCGCAATCACGAGACAATATGGCAAGGGGGGCCTCATGCAAAAGAAGTTGCTTAAAAATAAGTAATGAACGCGCATTCGAATCACCGAAAGCCATGACCATCTATGACCAAATCGTTGCTTGCATATGTAGTCAGATTATAAGCACATACAAAAAGCTTTGTGGGGTGTTATAGGTGATTTTATAATGCATTGTGTGTAAGCAATCCTTAGGCCAACGTGATTTTGCGCTAAAAAGTGCCGAAAAGCAGTAAAAATGCTGCCAAAACGCTATCTCATTATGGAGAATACTTATGATAATTTTGATGCCATATTTGGCTTGCAACGGCCATTTAAGGGCTAGAAACATATTTTATATTTTCATGGGGAATGCTTGAGGCCATATTTTCGCTCAGTTAGAGGGTTCGTTTTTATTACACCTTAATCTTTGTGGTAGATAGTTTCT